>JAJJWX010002138.1:3600000-4184741 GCA_023529315.1 Papaver bracteatum
CGAACTCGATGAGATCTTTAAATATCCCATGAGCGGACTCCGCTACACTGGTTTCTTCATTCTTGTAGTGTTTATACTGGTTTGTCCATGCATGCACAAATTTCTCCTTAAACTTATCCAACCATTGAGTCCGACAATACCAGATGGCAGTCTGATAAACCTCATTCCAATCGGCAATAAACTGGCCCAACCTCTTTTCGTACATATCCTCTGTGAGAGACCAATAAACTTTCTCCCAATCTCTTAGAAATTCCAACCACTTTTTATGATTTTCCGCATGTTCGTTGTCCACTCGCTCTTTTATCTTTCCTCTCTCATCCTCTTCTTCTTCGGGGGATAGTTTATTCTTGCAAACATCTTCTTCTAGTTGAACAATCATTCTCTTCTTAATATCCGCCTTGGTGGGTTCAAACAAGGCATGACAAGTTTTAATAACATTTTGACGTATATGATATGTACATAGGAAATTTTGTGCTCCAGGGAATACGTCATATATTGCATTCATTAAGGCGCCCTCTTGATCGGTTATTATGACCCTCGGAAGTTTATCTTCCCGGAAGAATAATTTCAATTGTCGTAATGCCCAATGATAATTATAGTCCCTCTCATCTTCCATTAAACACCAAGCCAATGTGAATGTTACCTTGTCCGATGTTTGGCCCACGATGTTGAACAACGGCATATTGTATTTGTTTGTCATGTAGGTGAAATCCATCAAAAGAACACCACAACATGTATTTGCCAATTGTGAAAGCAAAGGATGCGAAATGAATATTTGAAGGGGCTTCTCGTCCGGACCTCTTTTAATGATACGTGTGTAGTTGTGATCCCAAACTATCTTCTCAAATTCTTGCATAACGGTCCTCCCATCCCATTACTCCCTTCTAATGGTTGCTTGTGCGCTATAAATTGTTCTCAGAGAAGACACGTTAGTCTTATCCTTTTCTTTGAATCCTCTCAGAATTTGTCTCGGTTTGATAAATGCTTTTCTCAATCTCTTTACATCCTCTAATTAATGAGGTTTTAGATTCGCAAATGGGAGTGACCAACAAAATCTTTCGGATCCCGGTGGTTATGACAACCGAACCAAACCTCACAATCCCATTCCTTGTTCATGTCATTTAGATGGAATACAAGCTTAAAGGGGAAATTATCCTTCCTCGTACGAGACTTGTATACCTTATTAGTCTTATTTGGATATACATAACCCTTTCTTTTGTGGCTATTTTTCTCCTTGTATACCCCACTTCTCTCGCAAACCATCTCAAAACGAGTATCTGAACGTTGGGTATTCCTCACCAACACACACGTGTTCTTAAGATCCGTCTATTTCGCCCAAGCGATTGCTTCCTTTGGATCTTTTATTCCCTACACAAGGACAACCATGGGAGATTAGAAGGTTCATTACAAGCAACCCATTAGTGAGGTCAAGATACTAGGTGAAAAGTATACTTTGGTAACATACCGGAGGCATTTTATAGTATTCTGACGTATCCCGACCAAGCGGCTTTGCATTTGTTGGATCAATATATCTCACCACCTACAGATGGAAAGAATATCAGTGACAACAGAATTGGAAAACAATGCCGGCACAGTATTCCGGCATTATCGACCTATGTCCCGGAAGTCAAAGTAAAACATAACTGAAGACAAATTTTTAAACTTGTTCCAGCATTATCGTTATCTAGCAATCTACGCCGGTACAAAGATTCGGCATTGTTATGTTCTATGCCGGTACATGTGCAAGCTTAGTGGTTAACTAAGTTTTCTATGACGGTGTTTAGCTACGGAAGGCACTGCTTCCTGTATGTTTTTCATGCAGTAGCGGTAGAGAAACCTTTGAATTTTACCATGCCGGTATCATATTCCATGGAATATTCTTTGGTAGGTAAAAAGTAACTTGTGTACCGGCATAGTTGTTTGTTTGCTTTTTATACCGGTATGGGTTTCAAATTGGGGGATATTGAATGCCGGCATAGACGATTCATGAATACCATGTCGGTTTTTAGTGTGCCGGCATTGTATTCATACGAATACTCTGCCGGTACAGAGGTTTTTCAATTGAAAAAATGGCGGGTTCAAAGAAATAAATCAAATTTTCAACCTATCAGCAGCTTTACCTGTGTGTTGGGGATGCTTGTATGGTGGGCAAGTATACTTTCTTGTGTAGGTTCTTCAAAAAACTCTCATTGGTAGTAAAAATCATCATTCAATGGTGTTGGTTCCACAAAAACTTGCAATTGTGAAGATTCAAGATACTTTGCTTGTTGTAGTTGAGATAAAGTATTAGCATCAACAATTCTCTCTTCACAATCATCCTCCATTTTCACCTAAATTATTTCACTCTCAAATTTTCTTTCCCTCCTTCTACTCTCACCTCACTCACCCAAACACAAATAATAATACACACTAATCATTTATCAAAAATCTTAACATTTTACTAATTATTATTAATCACTAATCAGGATTAGTGAGGGCTGGATTAGGAATTAAAAAAATAATTACATAGGGGGTCACCCAAAATTGCTATTAGGACACTGTTTTTGTCCTGTAGCTATATCCCCCAATTGCGCGTTCTTTTTATCCTGGCTTGATTGGGGTATACCCAATAAGACAAAATATGATGATTTTACTTCAATACCCTTAAACTAATTAACTTAAAATTAAACCCTAAAATTAAAAACTAAACTCTTAATCTTCCATAATCTCTCTTATCTAATCTCTCTGCTCTTCCCCTTCATCTTCTTCCATTTTTTCCATCAAACGAAAATCTTCAACATTGATTTTCCAAAAAAATGGTTGATTTTACCGGCGAAAAGAAGACTCTAAGTGATGTATAAACTCAAACCCATGATGAGATCAAACATGAAACTCTAACTATACATGATGAAATCAAAAAACGAAGAAAAAAAAACGAAAAATCAAAACGGATCGAAAGTCGGCAAGGTTTTTTTTGTCGGCAGGGTATCAAGTTGAATACCGTGCCGAATTTTCATCTCTGAAATCAGTAGTTATAGGGTCGGCATGGTATTCAACCCTATACCATGCCGACTATATTTTAGTCGGCACGATATTCATCCTTTTACCTTTCCGACTAATCATGCATTTGTAACACCTCTCTGTATGTCAAAAATCCTATAGTCGGCAGGGTATTTTTTGTCGACCTTGCCGATTATAAGGTAGCAGGTAAGGTAAGAAATCAATAAGATGCCGAATAGTGAAGCATTTACAATAATATCCTATGTGTCAAAAATAATAAAGTCGGCATCTTCTTCATTCACCGACCTTTTCGTCCATAAGTTGTCGGCATGTTCTTCATCCGAAGACCTTACCGGCCAGATATAGTCGGCATGTTCTTCATCCGTCGACCCTGCCGACTTTTCATACTTTCATAACTGAAAGTGTTGATTTATGATCTAATTTTGAGTATGATTTCATACAACATCTTTGCAATCCCCTTTTTAGAAGTGTTTGGGTAGTGTGCTTTCATTTCTGTTGCAAAAGATTTTCTCAAAACAATTTTTTTTTCCTCAAAAATCTTCCCAAATAAGTTCAATCAAAAACAAAATTTCATTTCATAAGTTTTAATCCACTCAATTAATCAATCTATACTCAATTAATTAAGCTAATCAGAATTTTTAGTGTTAATTAAACAAGGGTATATTAGCCATCTAGAAAAATATATTGCTAAGGGGTGGCTTCTTTTACTTCAAAATGACCCTATTTTGTCTTATTGGGTATACCCCAATTAATATGGGTATACCCCAATCAAGCCAGGTTTTTTATCTGTTCAGTAAAGAATACAACACATCTAAAAAACCGTGTCTTGGAATTTTACAAGTTTTATCTCGTTGGAAAGCTTTTAAAGAGATCTACACAACGAGTACAAACAACAATATTAAATTTGAATTTTTCACAAAAAAAAGTCGGAGGTGGTTTTCCTTTTAGGCAAAAAATTCGAAAACTAGATACATAACCGTTATGCAGCTACCAAAAGGATGCATAACGCATTATGCGGACTTTTAAAAGATGCATAACGCATTATGCAGACATATTTTGATGCATAAGCCTAAATATGGCTGCATAATGTGTTATGCATCCTTTGTGGTGGTTTGCATGATGGTTATGTATTCAATTTTTGAAAATTGTGCTTAAAATGATAAATACCTCCGAATTTTTCATAAAAACTCTAAATTTGATATATTAGATTCCAAGGCACAAATTTTTAGATATATTAGATTATAATTTGCTTGCCAATTATACCCCTGAGAAAAATAGGATACATAAGGAATTATAATAAAATTTGACTCTTATACCTATTTGCCCTTCCTTTTTGGTTTATTTACGAAAATGTCTAATACATATTTCCCATTCCTCTTCGGTTTATTTATGAAAATTTCTAAAGGAAAAAAAGAAATTAAAGTCAAGGAAGGGCATTTTCAATAGTAGTAACTATTTCAAATCTTTTTATCAAATTGCACATTTGCGTTATGTTTCATTTTACAAAAAAATGGTCATAAAAGGGACTCCCCCCTTTGGGCCCTCCGCTCGATCGCCCAATAAAATCATTAAAACGATGTGTATACCTAAAAAAACCATTCCAACAAGAAGAAAAAAAAGATGCATAATGAATTATGCAGCCACCAAAAAGGATGCATAACACATTACGCAACCATGTTTTGGTTTATACATCCACTAATTTGATTATGCAACCACTAAAACGACGTATACACCTACAAAAGATAACAGTAAAAAAAATACATGAACTATATAGCCATTATAAAGGAGGTTTAACACATTATGCAGTCATATTTTGGTGTATGCACCCAATAATTTGATTATGCAACCACTAAACCATGTATATACGGAAGAGTGGCAATTCAACATATTATGCAGTGTTTCCAAAATATGCATAACTGGTTATGCAGACTTTTAAAAGTGTACATAACAGGTTATGCCTAAAAAATAACATTCCAACAGGATATGCAGTGTTTCAAAAGTATGTATAACTGATTATATTGTCTTTCAAAAGTATGCATAACAAGTTATGCAGAAATTTTTGTAGTTACATAACAATTTATACAACCACTAAACCCTGGACACAAAAAACAAATTTACAAAAATCCTTACAATGAGTAATAAGTCTTGCGATTACAATAAATACAATTACTTGTTCATCGTCGATAAAATTACACTAAACATTTAACAAAAGAAAGTTTATAAGGGCAGTTCCTTTGGGATGAACAAACCTAGAGTTTGTTCATTTTGATCCCACTATGGGATGAACAAACCAAGAAAATGGATGTTCAAATGAACAGATATGTTCATTTGAACACTAAGACATTACAATAGACGCACGTCTGGTGAAATGTCGCACGTCGTCACCCCAAATGCTGGCGTCCACATACCGAGCGCTAGCGTCCACCTACTAAGCGCCAAACTATGGCGTCATACTGTCGAGCGCGGGCGTCAAAAGAAGAAACACCGGCGCTCATGAAAGTGACGCCAACTTCTTTTTCTAATCAAAGTTAACTTATACATTAATATTTTATTCATTAACACATTGTTATATTATATTATTTTTATATTTATTGTTATTGTTATAATAATATATATTTGTAGTGGGACGATTGAAATCAGTAATTATCGCTCGGTAGGTGGACGCCAGCGTCTTGCCCCGTGATGCCCGAGTCAGGTTTGCTAATGCTCGCGTCATGCTTTCGAACTCCCGAGTCTGTGATCCTATCGCGCACCTATTGTAATGACGCCCTACGCTTTTCGATAGTGGAAAAGCCAGTTTGGCCATCCACCTGGCTCAACAAACTTTTTAGTTTGGTCATTGCCATAGGAACTGCTCTAAACGAGCAACAACACAAAAAAAAAATAGAAAGAAAAAAAGCAATATAGATGATAACTTCAAAAAAGTGCACATCTTTCCATTTTCGCTATGTAATTAGGCCGACCTAGCGAAGCGAGTGAGGATTCTATATATGGTGACTTTGTGTCAATGTGAAGCATGACTTTTTTTTTCAATTTGACACAAAAAGATTTGGTGTTTGTAACCAAAAAAATTCAATCACAATGAAAGGACTAACTTGTCACTCGCTTTTAGTCCAATTACTTATGTATCCTATTTTTGTAGGGGTATAATTGGTAACCAAACTTTAATATAACATATCTAAAAATCCGTGCCATGGAATTTCACAAATTTTATCTCGTTGGAAAGGTTTTAAAAAAATCTACGCAATGAGTATAAACAACAGTATCAAATTTTGAATTTTTACGATAAATTCGGAGGTGTTTATCATTTTAGGCACAATTTTCGAAAATTAAATGTATATCCATTATGCAAACCACCACAAAGGATACATAATACCTTATGTAGCCATATTTTGTAGTGCAACGGATATATTGAAAAGAAAGAAAAGAGATAGTTTGTTCATACCTCGAATTATTCCTAGGAATAACGACTATGAACGAAGATAATTATTTAGACCTCGGTTTCCCGACTATAAATAAGAATCACAATTAAACTTGAATAAGTTTAATAAAAATAAATTTTATTGATCAAATCCACCCCCTTAAACAATAAATAGAAGACCCTTAAATAGACGTGGGAAAAAACCCTAACTTGTGCGACAAGAGAGGATGAAAACAACCCACAACCGACTCAAACTCAAAATTTGCTATTTTTGGCAAATTTGAGATTTTCCTAAATAATGAAAGTACTTATCAAAACAAACTATGGGACACAAACGACGACTCAAACGGACTCTTAACGAAGAAGTTATTAGCGAAATAAAACTTTCCTAAAACGGCAAAAATGAGTCTAAGACGCCCGAGACAATGGAATATGGCTAAATTTAGAAGACCAAGGTAGTCATAAACTCCTTGTCATGTTTATTGGGCCGTTTCCCATCAAAATAGACACCCGCCGGTCTGTTTCACAACAGTCGGGTCTTTTGCCTCCAAATAGGCTATGGCGTACTCGTCTGCATCATTTTGGTTTATACATCGACTTATTTTCCATTGCAACTAATAAAACGATGTACTATTTCCGTTTCAAGAAAAGTGATACTTTCACTTTAGGCATAATTTTCGAAAATTGAATGCATACCCATTATGTAAACCACCACAAAGGATGCATAACACAACATGCAACCATATTTGGGTTTATGCATCGGCTAATTTTCCGTTTTAGGAAAAGTGATATTTTCACCATGTGTCAGAAAAAATAATATTTTCACGCCGTGTCAGGAAAAATAATATTTTCACGCCGTGTCAGAAAAAAAAAAAATCACTCCGTGTCAGAAAAAAATAATTTTTTACGCCGTGTCAGAAAAATGATGTTTTTAATACTTTCGCGCAGTGTCAGGAAAAATGATACTTTCACACCGATTTCTTCGGTCGGCCGTCCCACCGTTATAGCGGTCATCTAGTGGACAACCCAGTCCAAATAGCAGTCTTCACATTGTAATTGCAGGAAAACCTACAACACACCCCTTATCAAATCTTGATAACAATTCCTAGATCTAAATATAAAAATGGTGATAAAAATACTAAAATTATAAATAAACACCAAGATTTTTACGTGGTTCGATCAATGATCTACATCCACGGATCTTCACTATAATAATTTGTAACTATATTAATTTACATCTACAATCTCCATTAATGGAGTTCTTGGAAGAATTCTAGACCTAGTTTTGGGGAAGGAGATGATAAAGAAAATACATTTTCTCTCTCTAAAAATCTCTCTCTGCAAAATATCTTTCTCTCTCTTCCTAAAATTATCTCTCTTTTCTCTCTCCTGCTCTCTTCTTTATATTGGTAATTACATAGTGGATGACAGCTCATTTACAACTAAGCTTTCCCCTAATTTCGGATCCCAGTTCTGCGGTAATATCTTTCGCAAGCTTTCTTCATTTCTCTCGAACTCCTGCATGTCTCGCAGGATTTTTCCCTCTTGCTATATTTCTTGCGAACTATCACCTTATTCTTGCGAGTAATGATAAAATCTTCACATATTTCGTCATTTCTTATAATTATTTACGACACTTGTCATGTGTGGCAAAAATCTTTGCAAGAGCGTTGTTGTTGTGAGATTCTGCTCCTACACACATAATGTACCTGAAGCTCAAGTTAAGAAAATTGTAAAATGGAATCTAACCAAGCAGGGAAAGCAATTCAAACGGTAAACTAATATTAAAGACTCAAACTTGATTCAAACCAATTTCCCAACTTGCTGTTATGTTGGTGGATGTGGATTCTATGGAGTAGAGTTGGTGGTGGCGTGAATCAGTACGTAGTAGCTGGTGGGAAGCAAATTGGTGAGGTTGAAAGAGCTTGTGGTTCACTGCTATACGGCCAAGTAACTGCTGGTGTTGACTGCGCTTGAAGATGGTGGACTGTTTTGCAATTTTTAATCCTCAAAAAATGACAAACCCAAGTACTAACCTCATCTCTTATCACAAATAAGCTGTGTACCAAAAGATCATAAACAAAATTTGGACATTTTTCTGATTGAGTAAGATATAGCCTAATGAAGTGTGGGTTTTTCTCAATTAACATATCCTTGGTTACGTTGCTAAATGTAAATGAGTCCATAGCAAGTGAGCTAGCACATAAACATTTGAATCTGCAACATAAAACAAGAAAAAAAAAATGGCCGTGATTGTTGACTAGTTAGAACACTGGGAACTTCACCAGTTATAGCCCCATAATTGCGCCAAGGAAAGAAGAGTACATACTAAGAATGACATTTTATTAAAGTACCAATCATTTCAGAAACAAAAAGTGACAAGACTTCCAAGTACCAATGACTAATGCTAACTGATGCACGTATATACGTAAGGGTGTGCATTCTCATTTTGACATAGATTTGTCCTTATACATGCTGCCAGTGCCAGGGGAGCAATCCGTTGTATACAATGACTAGGGAATGACCCGTGCCGTTCACATTGTCATAAGCTGTGTATAGTTTCTAAGAATCGCATTTGTACCCTTTGTCTTTTGTTTCAGTCCCAGAAAAAGGTTCAGTTCCTCCCACCTAATTTCTTTTAAGTTTCAGTCCCAGAAAAAGGTTCAGTTCCTCCCACCTAATTTCTTTTACTTTATATAGTTTCTGTAATAAACTTGAGTGTGATGAAAGTTTGGGCTTTAAATTTAACATTGTGAAATACCGGTTAAAAAATATTGGCATAGAAGTGTATGATAACGATCATATTGAATATCTTCGGCAGCCACTACCCACAACGATCATATTGAATATCTTCAGCAGCCACTACCCACGAAAGGAGTATATTTTGAACCGGAAGAAATACAACCTCCAGTAGATCATCCTTTGCTAGACGGTGATTTACTCCAAAAGATTATCGATGCTTATTCGTGCAGATATGGTTTTTCGTAGTTCAAGATCAGATTGACCATGAATTTCGTGAACTTGAATGTGCTGAAAGTTTGGGATTTTAATTTAACATTGTGAAATACAGGTTAAAAAATATTGGCATAGAAGTGTCTATAACAATATAACACATAAGTTTGGAACACACCCAATCTTGTCGATAATATTTCTCGCACTTGAACAACACGTGAAATCACATAATATACGAATCAGCCATGTTCCATTTATAAGAAACTTGGGTTTCAAACAAATTCTATTGAATAACATGAACGAACAATAAGAAAAAACTTATTCAAGCTGGTGTATATAGATGAACACTATATAAATCAATCCAATAGTATGCTAACATTCATAAAGAACGTGCCTTCAATTAGGCCTAAGAAGATATAATTTTATTTTCCATAAAGAACCTTTTTAATTATCTTCTTAGATAGGCTACTTACCTCAATCCATTCGAGCTCGAATGAGAGATAATTTATGAACACTTCAAATTTCCTAATAAACCTTCACTGTAGAGGAACGACCACATCCTAGCTCTTTTGGCATCACACCTTTGACCTCTAATGAGGATAATCTTTTGGCTCTTTTAGAAAACAGAGTTTCTCTAGGAACCAATAAATAAATATTCCATCCTAGAGGCGACTGAATGATATTTTAATCATATATCCCATATCTCTTGGACCTGCATAAATCATTCCTGAAGTTATGCTTAGCAGACAACACAATCCATAAGAATGAATTGCATAATCTGAGACAGTATTATCAGCTAATGCAAATTTACTCGAGCTTTGTATCCCCTTTACAGTACACTTCTCATTGCCTGCAAAACTAACAAATTATCATGTACCCAAGTTATTTTAATGTGTAAAATAAACACTTTGCTTTGAAATGTACGCAAAAAACTCATAAGATTTTGTGCAAAGAATTTTCGGATGTAACTTGCCATCCAAAAACTTGGCAAATCAGTTCATATGTCCCTAGAAATAGCCTGAGATATTAGACACACTATGCTCTGCTACTCAAAATCAAAGTTCCTAATATACCTTTATTGTAGAGGAATGGCCACATACCTAGCTATTTTGGCATTGCAGCTTTGACCTCCAGTGAAAATCTTTTTGCAATGCAGATAATCGAGTTCCTATGGGAACCAACAAAGTTTCCATTCTAGTGGCGACGAATGGTGTTCAGTCCATATATCCCCTGTATCTTATACCTGCATAGATCATTTTTGAAATTATGTTTAGCAGACAACACAATTCATAACAATGAATTGCATAATCTGAGATAGTATTGTGGACTAATGTAAATTTATTAAACAATTTACATTTCCGGTGAATCCTGCAAGACAGTGGTTTTGTTAATAACATGAAACGATGACAACACATAAAAAAAATCTAAGTTTTAACATTTGATGCAAAATTCTAAACTCGGAACTGGGTAGACGAAACCCTAATCACTGATGATAACACCAAATAAGGTATGAATCAATCTAGATAGAATATTGAAAATGAGTTAAAACATCTCGAAAAGAAGTAAAGATATTTGTAAAGTAGGAAACCCTCGTTGAATAGACAAACTTGCTTGTGTACATAATAGGCGAGGAGATAGCATTTTGTCACATATCCAGGATAGTTTCCATTTAGTTTCAAAAGTGGTTGATTCGTAAAAATTGACAGAGTAATGGGTAAATATGTATTGTACAGTATGTACTAATTTAAATTTCCATGTCTTGATAGACTCTTACCGACTCATACTGTGCTTCTACAATTTCCTTCCTTAGGTTTTGCATCTCATGGCAAAAAAAAATGTAAATGAGAAAAGTAAAATCTCATTTGATAAATAATCACACCTACTGAAATGTGAATTTCTACCTCAAATTATCCCATGTACAGTAATGGCACCTAGGAAGCCATACTAAAGCAAAATTGTAAAGAGATGGTAGATAGTAAATGTGAGTGGAAGCACCACCGGCAACAACTGGTGGTTTTGTTGGAGCAGGATATTTGTCAATTCAACTATTGCACTACATGTGAAACTTAAAGCAATTTTTTGTTTCCTCACTTAATCCTAATCTATTATCTATACTTTGAAAAATGTATTGTTATATAAAGCGAACCAACTTGATACGCGTAGCTAATGGGATATTGATTTATAGTAGTTTTAAGGGACGATACCATTTTATTTTATTTTGTTATAAGATATAGATGTTGGAACTGAATTTCTCCATAGTGTACAAACCCCCAACTCAAATTTTCTTATCAATTGTTCTGTGGATGAAAAATTCTAACAGCCTACAGACACAAATCAACTAAAATTAGAACACTAAACCCACCTCAGCTATGTTTACCAATCTTTTGCAGTTTAAATTTAACTCCAATGCTACAGTATTGTCATTTGGGATTTGGTTTTATTTGTTTAACCTTTAAAATAACTCCCTGTAACATGTGACTCCCATTAATTATGAGAATCGTTTAGCTATAAAAAAAAGTCTGGAAGCCAAAATTCTTTGATGGCATGTCGATGGATTATTCTTTGCATGAATTCTCAAATACGATCCTCAAACTTCCGTCAGTCGTACATTTTTCGTATGTCGTATCCCATGACCAAACAAATCTGACTATTCAAATTACAACTAGATACTTAGAATGTCACATAAGGGTGGGCCCTAAGTGATTAACTTACTCTTTACACTTTACAGACCTAACTTGTATTTAAATTCTTCAAAGTTATGCCAATGTAGTCCACACTCGATCTGGTTAAAGAAGGGATTTCCGAGCATTTATTGTGTCCACCTATGGCACTACTGGTGATTCAGTAGACGTAGGCAGGTTATTATTTTCGGTCTCATTCAGTAAAACCTTTACTGACCGCCAAGACTAAGACATTAATGCTTTGTAAATCTAACCTCAAATTTATCTTATCATACACCATACCACGCGTGCTTATGAATTGAAACTATACTAACGAAAATCCACATAAAACCATACCTGAATTCAAAATATCAAGTCAGATATTTTCTTGTGTTTCCATTTGCGGCTACCAATCAGCAGCTTCCTAACTCAACGGAATTACAAAGTGTAATCCCCCAAAATGAGCATAACTGGTCCCAACAAATGGATTGTGGTTACTAATTAGACTGTGCACAGTTTGCTATCAAGGATATTTTTGCCAAAATTCACTGCATACATTAGGGGAGTTTTGATAACGTACTTTGTTGGAAAAAATATAACTTACCGAATAGAAACTAAGAAATCTTCTACATGATGTTTGTATGAAAAGAATATCTTACCGATTTGATTCTCCGTATGTTTTGTTTCTCAATGTTGAGCTTGCAAAATTAGCCTAGGACTTCAACGGAGTGTGATACGGGAGGCTCCACTTCATCCAAAGCTACACAAATTGGATAAAGTATATTTATTCCTTGATTTAATGATAATTGATAATAAAAGGAATTTGAAGAAAAATATTAACATACAATTCACACTAACATTAGCCACCTACAATAAAAACTTAACCAACCTTATCCAGTACTTTATATTGTCAAATATACTTCCAAGGGAATCTCTTTACCTATCATTGTAAAGAGCATTAACAAAATTCAAATTTTCTAAATATATAAAAACCACCTGGTTGATGCTAGACGCCCACAATTCTGCTTCTGAGACTACATTTATGCTTTTATCCAGCATACCAATGACTTTAAATGTAACAGAACCCAAACAATCCACCATAATTACTAAAGGTGTAACTGCATGTATTTCAAAGAATCCACCACTCTACAACAAATCAAAAGAGAAATAAAATACAGTTTAAAAGAGAATCACCTTTAAACTCCATTTACAGTATTGTAATTTGTTTGCCATAAGACCGTTCAAATACTTTCCGGTTGAATATAACTATAATTTCAAACTCTCAATCCTACAAATTAACCCAACAACAAAAATGAAATCCGAAAATTCTCACTGAGACAATTCAACAAACACTTTCAATACCTTCTATTTTTAACCTGAGAATATCTCAGAAGAGTAAAGATTGTCGTGTAAGAATCCAATCCAGGTTTTCTTTTTCATGACTTAAACATACCAGAAAATTACACCAAAAGTAAACAAAATGAAATCTAAGGCCTATTCCTATGGGTATGCAAAAAAAAATGTTGTTTGGCATGCCACGTGGCATGGCAAATAAGTTTCTCCACTATGGTAGATATGGCAAATTTGATTAAAAGTATATATTTAATTGTGTTGTGTGGGACCTAATGAATAAAAAATATATTTGTATTTGTGTGGTGGGGTACTTATAAAAAGTTTAGAATTATAATATAATCAGTGGGACCCTTTAAATATAAAAATATATTGAAAAAGTGAAAAAGTAGGAGAGAAGGAGAGATTATATATATATATATATATATATATAATTACTCGGAGATAAAGTCTTTATCGCTGGAGACAAAGAGACCATTGAGCGATGGAGTCTTTATCGCTCGCTAGAAACTCCATCGTGTATGCCTATATGTTATTTCTGACATATAGGCATATGAGTTTGGCAGTTTGACATACCCATAGTGGGTGCATATATGCCAAAAATCAGTGTTTGACATATGTATAGGAAGAGGCCTAAGACATGAGTTTGATTCAGATTGGGAAAAATAAAAGAAGACGATTTTAAAGATTCACTCCCCGTAGAAGCATTTTAGCAGAGAGCTACAAAATATTTTCGACATCAATAATCAAAATAAACCCACTTAAAATAAAACGCTTGAAATTTCAATCATATTCTTCAATTTTAGTTCATCATGTATCTCAAAACTGAGAGCTGGGCAATCAAACTGCAAAAATTGAGAATAATGTTGTTATCATATGCCTGTGTCGAATCGTTGAAGAGATTATTCATGTAGTACCCATTAACGGCGGATCTGAAGCTTCTTTTTTCTAGCGGTGAGAATCAATAAATTTAGGGAGATTTGGGGTTCCTCGTCTTTATAATAAAGACTTTATTATTGCGGTGGCGCTCGGTTTTTATTGGCTTAAGATTCCAAACGTTACGGAAGAAGATCCTACCCGCATCAGCCGTTGGATGCGTATAAACTTGATGGAACCGAGAGGGGGAAAGAAGATCTTAGCCGCCAGTTAGAAAAGTGGATATATCTCGACCGTCCCGTGACTCACCAAACCCTCATGTTGTATAAGCATAGATGTTATATATAATACAAAACAGAAACGGTTTTTGAGCTTTGGATGGTCGGATAACATTTTGAGAGACAAATGTTGTATCTGACCATCTCAGTCTCATCTTAGCGAAAGACATCTGACGGATGCAAGAGTTGTAATTTATAATCATTATGAATATACATTAATTGGGTTCTGTGATAATTATGATAATAAATAAAAATTCAATTCAGTTAAACAAAAATTTTTAAGACTTTTGGATTTAATTATGTCATTATTCTATTTTTTTCATTATATTCTCCATCTACAAATAAATAAATAAACAAATAATTTCTCAAAATTAATAATAGAAAATTTCAATTAAATCCAAAAAAATAAATGAAAACTAGGTTATTCTCCGGCCACTGAAGAATTGTGCATAAAAACCAATTATAAAGAAAATCCATGATAATGAGTTCTTTTTTTTTTTTGTTAAATCATGCTTCGAAAAGAAAAATAATTTACAAATCATTTATAAATAATAAAATCCTATAGCATACCTAGAAATAAATAAACAAATCAAAGCATGCAGATTTCACTGTAGTACAGTGGTAAAGTTGTTGGGTGATGATACCAGCGACCTGAGTTCGAAACTCGTCAGCATCGGGGTGGGGGGATTTTTCACTTTCTTTTCCTAGCTACCTGGGCTTGTAGGTAGTAAATCTCTTTGAGGTTTAAACTTTAATATAACCTTTGGGCTTTAAACCTAATTTAAAAACATACTTCATTCAGCGGCTTCGCAACTATATAGCTAGTCATGATACTAACGTGCGTGTACGTGATTTCCTTTTTCATAGGTTGAGTGTGGTAGTTCAAAAATGAGTTGGAGCCCAGCTTGTTGCTAGGCTTCCGACTAGTTTCTTGTCGGATGAGAATTCTTTCGAATTTGATTAAATTTTATATGCCTATTTAAAAAAAATCAAAAAAATCAAAGCACAAAATTGTTTGTCAATGACCTTGGTGATATGAAGACGTTTGTGCAAAGAATCACAACCAACACGTACATTCCTATGAATCGAACCCTTCAATTAATTGTATATATAATTTGAGTCCAATTTAGAGAGTTGTGGTTGAAAGCTGAACAAAGCTCGAATTCTAGAGCTTCTGGACCCACTTGAGAGAATATAGACCAATAAGAATCTTGGGTTTTGAGATCTTTTCGGTGTTTTTTGCCGCACAAGAAACACATGAGGTGATGAGTACTTTCTATCTTATATACAAAACCCTAATCGTTTTTTTTTTCGGAACCATACTACTGCCCCTTTTTCTTTTCCTATTCTCTATTTCTCTTTCACTCTTTCTCTCTCACAAATCGCGATTGTTTATTTTGGTTTTAAAAGACTTTTGATTGTTTTGTTATTTTGCAGGTAATTAGTTTACTTTTTTTTTTCTGAATCACACCATTATATTGAATTAAAGATGAAATTACAAGAGAAAAGTTTATCAAGGAGAATAAGAAGGTTGGCTAAACAAGGCCCAACAAAAAACACAATTTAACAAAACCTTACATACTTCACATTAGGCATTTCAACTCTTTTTAAGTAGCTTGGTCTACCCACATAAATGCTTCTTTCTCATGCTCCCATGGCTTCCCCTCTTTTAGTTGTGCTATCAGCTGAAAAATTAACTTCTCTGAAACAATGCTTGAATTTGATGTTTGTAATATGCTGAATAGCTGATTCCCATCTTGCTCTGACAAACCAAGGCATTTCTCTTTTATGAAAATCATTAACTGCAGCTTTGGAATCTAAAACTATAATTACTTTGGTTATCTGCCATAAGACTGCAAGTTCCACAGCACACACCACTGCATAGATCTCTGCAATATAGTTAGTAGCAATCCCAATCCCCCTGCAAGGATTCCCAGAACTTGGCATACAGTATTTCTGACACAAACTCCAAAACTAGCTGCTCCTGGATTACCAAAAGAGGATCCATCACAACAGAACATTATGTAATCATCTTCAGGAGGCTCCCATTGACATTCCTGTATAAACTGGAACTTAGATCTTCTAGCACCAAGTTGAAAAATATATATAATTGCCATATCATAATCCTCATTCCACTTATTCCCAGTAATTCTTAAGCCTCCCTCATATACAGATTTCATTACTCTGCATTTTATATCATGTTCAGTTGTAGAAATTCCTTCAAAGAACTTTTTATTCTTTTGAAACCAAATATCTTTAAGAATGCTACAAGCTCCTACAATCCACACTTGTTTAACTAGTGGACTTTTATTTTGAGCACATTTCCAAATATCTTCAAAAGCTTTAGGTACTGCAAAATGAAAAATTGCACACATCCAACTCCAAATGCTAATGGTGAATTTACAATGCCATATTAAATGAGACATACTATCCTGATCATTTCCACACACACAGTATACCCCTTACTTACCATAATATCAGCATCCATGTATACCCCCTGAATAAGCTTCCACACATTACTAGCTATACTAGGATGAAGGAATGAGTTCCATATGTGCTTAGGCCATTGTAAGATGGGCATTTTATTCTAATTTTATTAACTGCAGATGGAATGGAGATATTACCTTTAAGAGCACCACTCCAAATAAGTTTGTCTTCCTTTCCACCAACATCTGGCAGACTCATATGCTGGATTATTTGAGCAAGTTCTGAAGGAATATTCCATTTTCCATCTATTAAGATATCAGATACCTTCATTTTTTCATTCTGAGAAGCATAGGCAGAATTACCACAAACATCAATAAGAGGGCCATTACCTATCCAGGTATCAAGCAAAACTGACACCTTTCTCCCATTGCCAATACACCATCTTATGTATTCTTTTAATGAATTCCAGGCCCATTTAAGACCTGGCCAAACTGAGGAAAGTTGCCAATTAGTGGTCCATTGATCTTGCTTGTTTTTGTATTTTGCCTTTATGAACAATGCCCAATTTTCCACAACATCTTCATTAGAAAAGCTTGGTTAACTATTTATAATCTTTGAATTCCCAAACCACCTTCGCTAAAGGGTGTGCACACCTTTTTCCAAGAAAAGTTAGTATATTTTCTGATGTCACTATCCCCTGACCATAAGAAATTTCTTATAATTCTTTCACAAATATTGATTACTGATTTTGGCCATTTGTATATTGCCATATTATACACTGGAATACTGTAGAGAACGGATTTGATCAGAATTAATCTATCTTGAAAAGACAGCAGTTTACCTTTCCATGTTGCTAACTTTCTCTGCATCATTTCAACCATTGGCCACACTTTGGAGATTTTAACTTTTCCAAGATATTTATCAGGAAAATTACTAAGCTCCGTTTGCAACATTTCTTTGAGCTGCAATTTCCTTGTATCAGAAGTGCCATCAATAAAGCATTTTCTTTTACTTCTATTAATTACTTGACCTGAGCATCTTCGATACACCTCAAGCAGCTTCAAGATATTTATAATGCTTTGTTTTGCTCAATTACAAAGAATAAACACATCATCAGCAAACAGAAGATGAGTGGGATTAATTCCTTTCCTTTCCACCATAGGAATGATTTTGCTTTTATCAACAAGATCAGTAATGCCTCTACTTAGAGCTTCTTCCATCAGAATAAATAGCAAAGGAGATAATGGGTCTCCTTGCCTTAACCCTCTACCAACTGAGAAGAAACCTCTTGGCCCTCCATTAAGCATAACAGATATTTTGGAAAATTTTAAAAGTGTGTGAATCCACTCACACCAATCACTTGAGAAACCAAATTTGATAAGTACCTGAAATAAAAAGTGCCAGCTGACTAAATCATAGGCTTGTGAAATATCCAGCTTTAACCCAATATTACCATATCTCCTTTTCTTCTTCATCTCATTGACCAATTCAGAGGCTAGTAGAATTTGTTCTTGGATACTTCTACCTTTGACATAATCTGCTTGCTGATGAGATATAAGTTTGTGAATTAACTTACCCATTCTTGTTGCCAGAATTTTGGTGAAGATTTTGATACTTACATTGCTCAGTCCAATTGGCCTAAAATGGCTTGGCTTCTTTGCACCATCTATTTTTGGAATGAGAACCAAGAAACTTGAATTTAAACCCTTAGGAATATATTTTCTTTGCTAACAAAATTGAATTGTTGTAATAACATCTTCTTGTACTATCTCTCAACAAGATCTATAGAACCAACCTGAGAATCCATCAGGCCCAGGTGAACTATCTGGATCCATTGAAAAAATTATATTCTTAATCTCTTCTAAATCAGGAACAACATTCAACATTTCTTGGTCCTCTTCTGAAACAACCTCAGGAATTGTTTTAAGTAAAGATTCATCTATAGAAACTTGTAGAAATTTGAATTTATGCTCAAAATGATTAACAAGATCCTCGGCAATTTAGGTAATTAGTTTACTGGTTTGAGTTGGCCCTCTCAAGTTATAAGGTGTATTGGAGTTTTTCGATTCAATCAGTCTGGTGTTTTTTGGTCCAGTGATTCGGGTTATTTCCCTTTTTTTCTAACCTTATTCTCTTTTCAATCTAATTAACTCAGTCTAAATTTGTGTATGCCACAGAGATTAGTATTCGTACTTAATTAGTCTTTATGCATCAAATCAATTGAACAAGGTATTGTTCTTCAAACGGTTTTACAATATTGAGTTTAAATCATGACAAAACTCGTTGTTTTATTAGTTTTGTGTAGCTATTACTGATTTATATATAGAATTCGATTAGATATTGTTACAGTTGTATCTGGGATTCATCATAACCACAAGGTACAAATCCAAACCCAAGATTTCGTTTTCATTCAATGAAGATAACATTTAGAATCACTGTCAAGAGGATAGAAGAAGGAAAAAAATATTGAGAGTAATCTAATTTTATTGGTTGCAGAGATTAAAGCACCTTGATTAAGGTTCGTGGAATTGTAATTCTCAGAAAGGCTTTTGTTGTTAATGAGTAATTCCAGTTGCTTGATTTTGGGTTTGCTTGAATTTCCCATTAGCTAAAATTGGTGAGACATTGCCAACTCTAAGCTTCTCTAATAATTAGTATTCCTATTTGGGAATAATGAACTTAGCATTGTCCTGGTCGAAGACAACACATAGGATTAAAAGTGAAGTCCTTTTATTGGACCAAAAGGGAAAATCCATTTTATTGGATATTGATTAATTTTTCCAGACTAATATTGATAATTTGGCAGTCATTCATGCTCCACTCTCCATTGATTGGATACTGCTGCTCCTAGCTGAATTTGGTTTAACATTTGTACATCTAAGGATTAAGGTTTTTTACATTAATAGATGCACTAATGCTAACCCAATACAGGCTAGACACTAATGCTATTCCATTTTATACTTCTGCTCCGCTAGCTTCCAGCTTCAACCTCATCTGGCAATAAAGGTAACTAAGTAGTCATGTTCTTTCATGTGGCGTTATTTATTTTGGTGTCCATATATATTCGGTAAAGTGGAAAGTTGTAGTACATTCAGATGCTGCCAACAATTGCTTATGCAGATAATCCATTGACAAGATTAGCTGCAAAGTTTGTTCATGCATCTATAGGTGTTCAATATGTCAGGATGCCAGTCTACAGCAGTAGTGGCAATAAAAAGGAAACAACAAATGTCCATAATAAAGCTCAAGCTTAAGGATGACATTCCGTCCACCATCAAAGCATTAAATAACATAATATTGGGTGAAGTGGAAAGTTGCAGTCTTGCAGGTATATTCAATCTTTCAGGATGCTAGTCCACAAAAGAAATGGAAATACTAAGGAAATGGAGAATGCTCATAGTAAAGCTCAAGCTTCAACACTGAAATTCAGTCCATAATAGATTCCGAAGGCACAAACTGCAAAAGCTGAAAACAACAAGGTAATCACTTAACTGCTCCAACTACTCTGCTAGCTTTCAGCTCAAAGTAACATAACTAAATATTCATGCTTTAGGATGCCAGTCTCGAACATTACGTAACGGGAAATACAATGGAACGATAATGTCCATTATATAGCTCAAACACTACAAAGCACCTGCAGTGCACACCATGAGGAACTATTCATAAATCACTACCAAACTCTGAAAATTGGAGTCAATGCCTTATGATAAGTTTTGTTTTCTGGATCTTAGAGACACTGCAAGAGATGAAAACAACGAGGTAAGCACTTTACTCGGGTGGTACCAGAACCTCCACAATTTCATAAATTATAGTTTATGGTTAAATCACCGAACCTCCAGCATCGGGTTTTACTTTTGGGTAAGTTTCAGAGATTTTTCTTGATTTGATAGTTTAAATTAACTTCTATGTGAAGTTTAATTCAAGGAAACATACAAAACAGTGCAATTCTATGTGACATGGCATTTTCTTTTATACTACTTCAGCTATTTACCAGTGACGATTTGTAGAACGCAGCCCCTTCAAAAGATTACTTAGTTCTCTTTGAATCTTACTTTAGTTATTTTTTTTCTTTAATTATTTACACAGTCATAGTTTTCAGTTGAATATGATCCAAATGCTAAGTTTATCGTAGATTCTTTCAGAGATTGCATAATTAGGTCTGAAAGGTAGGGTCATAATTTGTACCTCTTTAGCAACAACAAAAACTTATAAGATTTTAGTTGATTGTGAGTTTCTTAGTATGTGATTGAGTATACGACATGGTTTTCCTAGATTTAATAATTTAATAAAATTGACAAGCCAAATTTTCTACTACGGTGATGGTTCTTCAGATCACATTCATAATTTTTTTGGCTATTTCTGGAATAACACCTGTAACATATATTCTTTTGATGGTTCTTCATATCACATACTTTTATTTACAGGTCGCACAAATGGGAGTGATTGGAATGATGTCATTATCTAGTACCATATGATTTAAATACTATTATGTCTTATCGTTGTGAACATGCTTTCAATAGAATGTTCGAAATACATTTAAATGGGTTGTTCATTATCTACTCTATCTATACATATGACCATATAATTTTTCGTTTTGTTCAGTTTGGTTTTGTAAATCTTAGAGAAATTAGGAGGTGTAGCATTTTTTTACTAGAAAGTCAGAATTAATTTTCCGTCTTGCATGAAATCGGTGGGTCTAAATTCCTATCACAGTAAGGTATTTTCTACCATTTTCCTAATTCAAACTGCAAAAGCTTTCAGTATTCCTGTTATGTGCATCAGTTTGAACGGAACCATATATGGCTAACTCATTAAATCTCTGGATATTGATGTTACAACAATGGCTGGGAGTGGTCAAAATGCTTCAATTGAAGATCATTTGTCTTCATTTAGAAAATAGAAACAAGTAGGTAAAAATATGAAGGTGAAGTTTTGCATTTTAACTAGAAAATTTCAAGCAAGCAGAAGAAACATGATGATCAAATTTTCTCATAGTGGTATTGTAGACACTTATTACAGCGACATCACACACATTATTATTATATATTTTTTTAAATGTAAGATTATATCACAAGAAAGTGAGAAAGCATGGAAACATTTGAACGACACGTCAATGTGATTACATTGGCTACGAAAAACCTTTCAACATTTCATATATGAATGGAAGATGACGAATAGATTTGTTTAGAAATAACATGAGATCAATTATTGATGATAATCTACCTCGGTATTCGGGATCGAAAGGGTCAATCACCAGTTTGTGTTAAAATGATCACTTCATACACATTTAAGATATTTAAGCAATAGCATTCCAACCTTTCGAGCAATTAGTAATTAGACCGCTGTCCTACTAAGCATTTCGAGCTTCGGGTTCCATCTCCGGTAATTCTTTTTCCGTGAACTTTAGCAACATAATATCATACTTATGATGTCTTATTCAGAACTTGGTTAGCGTAATCATGTATCCGCCTTTAAACCAGATATGGATGGTCAACCTGACAAACCTTCCTAATCGCAGACCAACATAGGAAATATGGACTCAGCGTCTAACTAGCTCTGAGCCTCATTCGAATATCATTTCAGACAGTTTTTGTTCAATTGGAAATTTTGTTAAAATTTGAACAAGTGAGCAAATTACCAAACATAAACCCTGATGCATAAATTTAAGCTCGTGCAACGCACGGGCGAGACACTAGTAAATATATATAAAGAATCATAATGACATGAAGAGTTTTACATGTTTTCTCCTTGACCACGTACACACACAAATCTGATATATGAAATCACTAAATCGCCCTTTCCTAAAAAATTAGTAGATATGAGATGGAAAATCAAAGAATGGATTTAAAATTAGTTAAGTTAATCTACATCACCTGATAATTTGAAGGGTTTCACTAACTTATCTGAAGTGAAAACCAAATACGTAGCGGAGATCGATGAATATTTGAGGGAAGTTATTAGTTTTGATAAAGTCAGTATTTTTAGGAGACAAAAAATATATACTCTCTTATATTTTGGGCTGAAATATCGTATTTATTTTAATGCCTTATGTGCGGACCTTTTTTTTTTCCTATTTTTTCACATTTTTGATAGGGAAAGCGGAAGGATATGTAATTGTATATATACGTACATACCATCCTAATTAATCCTAAGAAATATATCATAAAATACTAATACGAAATGTGTGAGATTCAGCCTAACCAGATTTTGAGGATATATTAGAGGCCAACTATAGTTTCACTAGAATAAATAATTAAATTAGATAAACCATTTTTTTTTCTAAATCTTTTTATCGAACATTAACATCATATTATAGGTAATTTAGTTAGATTCAGGGTTCATCATGATAGAAGATAAATGTTACAACGCGTGCCGTTATGAAACGGGTTATTTCTAGTTATATCTAAAGTAAACCAAGCAAGTACAAATTTATAGAAGCAACTCAATTATCCATGTCTAGAAATATATATAGGTTGTATCTCTCAACAGTTCACAACATCAGTAATTAGAAAATGAACAAAAAAGAAAATGACTCCATACTCACTTTTGGCAAGGACAACTTACGTACTTATCATCCTGAATCTTTGTACCCTTTTATCATTTATCGGTGTAATTTCGGATGTTTTTTACATTTCCTTTAACATTCAGACTCTAGTTGCAAAAGAAACAAGATAGATCTAATTTCTCTTGACACCATAACATAGCCATGATTATTAACGAACCTGCCAAACCATTTCGTTATCGAGTAATTATTCTAGAAAGTGAATTATCTTCCAATAAAATATGGATTTCATAATTAAACGAATCAAAGACCACACTAACAAAATTGAAGCATAAAATAATCACATCACCAGAAGAAAAAAAATCTATTCTGTTTGGAACCGAATACGTATACGCGATTGAGCTATTTTTTTGAGGATATATTAAATCAAAGACCTTCTTTTTTGTTTCCTATTTTTTCACATTTTTGATAGGGAAAGCGGAAGGATATGTAATTGTATATACACGTACAGAGCATCCTAATTAATCCTAAGAAATATATCATAAAATACTAATATGAAATGTGTGAGATTCAGCCTAACCAGATTTTGAAGATATATTAGAGGCCAACTATATTTTCACTAGAAGAAATAATTAAATTAGATAAACCCTTTTTTTTCTAAATCTTTTTATCGAACATTAACATCATATTATAGGTAATTTAGTTAGATTCAGGGTTCATCATGATAGAAGATAAATGTTACAACGTGTACCGTTATGACACGGGTTATTTCTAGTTATATCTAAAGTAAACCAAGCAAGTACAAATTTATAGAAGAAACTCAATTATCCGTGTCTAGAAATATATATAGGTTGTATCTCTCAACAGTTCACAACATCAATAATTAGAAAATGAACAAAAAAACAAATGACGCCATACTCACTTTTGGCAAGGGCAACTTACGTACTTATCATCCTGAATCTTTGTACCCTTTTATCATTTATCGGTGTAATTTCGGATGTTTTTTACATTTCCTTTAACATTCAGACTCTAGTTGCAAAAGAAACAAGATATATCTAATTTCTCTTGACACCATAATATAGCCATGATTATTAACGAACCTGCCAAACCATTTCGTTATCGAGTAATAATTCAAGAAAGTGAATTATCTTCCAATAAAATATGGATTTCATAATTAAACGAATCAAAGACCACACTAACAAAATTAAAGCATAAAATAATCACATCACCAGAAGAAAAAAAATCTATTCTGTTTGGAACCGAATACGTACACGCGATTGAGCTAATTACCACAATACATCCAAAAATAATAAAAGGGGGGAGAAGAAAAAATCCCTAAAAATTTAAGGGTTTTTTGTGTTTTGATTTTATAGGCTAAGAGATAAAGCCTGAATGTAATGAGAGAAGAGAAGAGGAGAAGAAACTCGTTTTTAATTTGATCTATTCTACTAAGAAATCATATAAATAAAAAATATGGATTTTTTTTTAAAATAAACGAAAATAAAAAACTGAAACCAGATCTAAAATTTGAAAAATCATAAAAATCACCTCTCAAAATCACGAAGCTCCTACTTGTAAAAAAATAAATAAGATAGAGTGAAACCTAGATAGAGATTTTTTTGATCCAAAAAAAGAAATCGAACTCTTAGCTCCTTCGAGAAAATCAGATGCTTTAAAACCAGAAATATAGAAACAAAGAATATAAAAATGGAAGGTTATTTTCGGAACTAATAGAAAACGAAAGCTGGATTTAAAAAAAAATTGGGTCTGTGAGATATTTTCACGGGAAAAATGGGTGCGTGCATGAACTTTTGCGCCCGTGGGTTTGTAACTGAGAAAATTTGAGAAAATGGGTCTAGTCACACCGAAAAATCCAGAAATCAGTGTGCAATAGCATTTGACTGGATTATAAGAAGGGAAAAATTAAATGCTATTGACTTTAGCCGTGCGATTTTGACCATTGGTCAAGATATTTAAGGTTTGGTTTTTTCTGCGATTTCTGTTGTTGTTCGTCACCACCATGGATGAAGGTGGTGAATCTAGGGTTCCTACAGGGATTTATGCTCTATCTTCTTCCTCCCAGAAGGAAGATAAATTATTCAAGGGAGGTTCTGATTCTTCAAAAAGGTTTTTTCCATAATTTGATGGAAGGATTTCTGATAATCGAATGGTTCATCTCAGTTATGGTCTAATCCCTTTGCTACTTCTACTGAGTTTCCCTTTCCTGGTTCTGTTGATGGTAAGCAGACGGTGGATATTGTGTTTGATGATGTTGCTGAAGATCTTCATAACTATAAACATTTGATAATTAGGGTCTTTATTGGTAAGAAATTACCATTTATGGTGGTTAGAAATATTGTTCTTCGTGCTTGGAAGGTTAAGGGTAATTTACAGATAACAATCCATGATGATGGAAATTATGTGTTTGAATTTGACAGTATTCAGGATCGTATTGTTGTTATAGAATTTGGTCTGTCTATATTGCACATCAATGTTTATTGGTGCGTCCTTGGCATCCATTGATTGAACAAGAGTTGGCTGAGCTCAAGTCTATGCCAATTTGGGTTAATTTGAGGAATGTACCTTTGCATATGTGGAATACAAAGGCATTGGGTAAGATTGTGAGTTTAATTGGGACTCTAATCATGAATGATTAGTTTACTCTGCATAAAACCAGAATAAGTTATACCCGAGTTTTTGTGGAGATTGATATCAGCTGTGAGTATCCTTCTTCTTTTCTTGTTTTTTTGTTTTTAGGGAAAGCATGTGGTTGATTTTGAGGTTGAATATTCATGGAAACCATCCAAATTCTTATAGTGTATGTCTTTTGGACATGTTCTTGATAAATGTCCTAAATCAAAGCCTAAGGAGTTTGTTAATCTTAAAGTAAAGAGGAACACTGAGAGTGTTTCTCACCAAGGTTGGTTGGTGAAAGGGTCTAAGAAGTCTAATAGTAAGCAGTCTGGCCTTAATGAAGAACATGATATTATGGAGGTAGTTGTGGAGTCTCCCGGGAGGAATAAGGAAAATGAGCATATGGAGGAGGTAAGGGATTATAATATTTAGTTGAACCATAGATGGGTTTTGTTCCATCTATTGTGGGAGTTGTGAAGGGGATGTGTTCAGAATCTGAATTCTAATTCAAAGGCTAATGATGGTGTTTCAGATGGTGTGGGTGAGAAGATTTTGTATCTTTCTTCTTCTAAAGGTGTTAGAGGTAGATTTTTCTCAAATAACTCTAGTTATTCTACTTCTAATTTTTTTGTTCCTGAAGATCTTAAATAACCTAAGCCTAAGAGGCCTTTATCTGTTATTAATAATATTTAAGATAGGATATTAGAAAATTAGAGGTTTTAATGATCCTCTAAAGCATAAAGAAGTAGGTAAGTTTATTGTTACTAATAAATTATTTATGGTAGGAGTGGTTGAAACTCATGTTCATAAACAAAATAAGGATTCAATTAGGTGGTATATTAATAAAAAATAGAATTTTATTGGCAATTATTCAAATAATGAGGCTGGTAGGATTTGGGTGGGGTGGAATCCCCTTAAAATAAGTATCTATGTGATACATTCTACTTCTCAATCTTTATTTTTAGAAGTTACTATTAGACTAGTAGGGGTTTAGTTTTTGATGTTACGTTTGTCTATGGATAGAATGATAATAATGTTAGAAGGGTTCTATGTAATGATATTCTGGCCTTTTCTTCTTCCTATAAGGGTTTGTGGAAGGTGTTGGGTGACTTCAATGAGATCTTTCACTCTAATGAAAGAATTGGTAGTCATTGTGCTTTTAATTCATATATGAATTACTTTATTCAGCGTACTTTTGAATCTCACATATTTGATTTACAGTTTTATGGGGACTTTTACACTTGGTCTAACAAACAATAGTTGGTGCTGGAAGAATTTTGCCCAAGATTGATAGGGTTCTGGTCAATATTGAATGGGTGTCTGGTTTTACAAATTCTAAAGTTGATTTTTTGAGTCTAAGGATTTCTGATCATTCTCCCATGGTGGTGTCTATTTTTCAGCAGCGACAACATGGCCCTCCTCCTTTCAGATTTTTAATTATTTAACGAGGGAGCTTGAGTTTTGTGATATTGTTCGGGAAGAGTGGAGTGAAAGGATTAAAGGGAATCTGTTAGAGCATTGCTCGGTTAAACCCACAAGTTTTTCTATCTCAAGCTTGTTGTCAATGTTAGATAATCAAAACTATATCTTGATTTCTAGTCTACTAAATCAAGTCTCGGACTAGGTTAGAATTTGTAGTTGAGTGTCAGAAATCACCCTTGAATACTGAAGATCGACGAAGACATTTGGAGAACTTTTGTATCAGGTATGTGAAGACTGAACCATTCTATTTTACTCACTATCTCACCATTCTATTGTATGAGATAATGTCGTATGACATCTAGTAGGTTTACAAAGAAGAAGTTTCGAGTCAAGCTTGTCTTGTGAAAAATCTCGAAATATGATTATAAGCAAAGATGTTCATCGGTCCTAAACAATATTAGTTTTATGAATTAATTTGTGGATCAATTTAAAATTGCCCATGCAAATGATCTTATCACTTGAGAATGTTTCAAACATCATAAAAGAGAAATATTGAACTTATTGATATTTTTACTCATGGTAGGTTTGACAAACCAGTTTGAAAACCATAGATATATGAGTTACAGAAATACAGGAAGGTTGGCGAACCATTTCGCAAACCGCAAGTTCATTTTGGAAAATTTCACGAACCCGGTTGGCGAACCGTGGTGAATTGAATTTTCAATTGGAATAATAGGCTAACAGTTGGCGAATCCGTTTCACGAATCGTTGTCAACAGAGTACGGTAGTCTTGCAGGGTTGGCAAACCCGGTTCATGAACCGTTGCACCCTGAATCGTGAACAAGCCCTACGGTCAGCAAACTGTTGTACCAACTGTCTCAGTTTATATTTTATTAAATGCTCAAAGACTTATTTTCATAATATGTTTAACATTACTAGAACTCTCTTAAACACTTCTAAGACTTCATTGATCACTTAAACACTTGTGCGTATGCATCATGATTAAATTGAATGAATATCAAATTGCTTTTAGTTCATTGGCTAACTTTCCAAACCGAATGGTCATTATATATTATTCGGTAACTGAACCTAAGTGTATATTCTTGTATTGTATTTTTCAAGAATAAAGTTTGCTTGATTCTCAAGACATCTTAGCTTAAATTCTAAGCAACCATTGGTCTTGGAAAAACTATAAATAAATATGCTCTTTCAACTGGGAAAATCAATCCCCGATATTTTGTGTGCTAGTTGATTCTAGAGTCGTCCTCTATTGACCTAGGTATCCTATGAGAAACATAATTAGGTCTATGATTAAAAGACTTCTCTTTGTGGATTCGTGAAGCTAGGTCCGACTATCTTTACATTGATAGTTCGCGAATCCTTATCTTGCTTTTCTGTTATCGAGGTTCTCGTAATCTCTTCCAGGCAAGATATATAGAAATCATAAAATTCTCTTCGTTTTCAAACTTTTTGATTCCACAAGTTTCTACTTGTGAGGTGAATAATAATCTAGGATGCTCTTCGGAAGTTATAACACCGGATTTTGAGGTTTGCTAGACTTTATTTATTGCAATCGATTTCCTACCTCACCTTGATCTTTGATCAGAATAGAAATCACATATAGGATTATATGTGGGAGGTAGATTGGTTTAAAGTCTTCAATTGAGTTGAAGCAACTCTTAGGTTGTAAAGGACGTCAGCTAAGGGAATCAATTGCGTGGATTCCTGCTGGGATTCAAGAGGCGTAAGGAGCGCGACCGTAACTGAATCGTTGTGACGGTAGATTCGGTCTCAAGTCTCATCCAGTTCGAAGTTCCGATAGTAGGCTAGAGTTTATAGCGGATTAATAAATTTTGGTGTTCAAATCTGTACAAGGTCCCGGGGTTTTTCTGCATTTGCGGTGTTCTCGTTAACAAAATTTCTGGTGTCTGTTATTTCTTTTTCCGCATTATATTGTTTATCTTTATAATTAAAATATCACAGGTTGTACGTAAATCAATCAAAGTAGATATATACATCCTTGTTTTTTGGATACAACTTGATTGATCTTTGATATTGATCTTTGGAATCGTCCAAGTACTCTCACGGAATAATCATGTTCATGGACTTGTCCCTGTTTATATTTTGATTGTGAGAGAAAGAGATATAAGTTGTTCTTACAATTCCTGATTGAGATTCATTAAATTGAACTCTCGGAATTGTATTTGAGTTTAGTACATACAACTTTCCTAAAAAAAAGGTTGGTGGCGTATTTTGGTACCCCCACGTTTTCAGTTACAGTAACCCAACCTAAGTGTATATTCTTTTATTGTATATTTCAAGAATAGAGTTTGCTTGATTCTTAAGGTTATATTAGCTTGAATTCTAAGCAACCCCTGGTCTTGGAAAAACTATAAATAGAGGTGCTCTTTCAATTGAGAAAATCAATCTCGGACACTTTGTGTCCTAGTTTATTTTAGAGTCGTCCTCTATCGACCTAGATTTCCTATGAGAAAAATAATTAGGTCTACGACCAAAAGACTTCGCTTTGGGGATTCGTGAAGCTAGGTTCGACTATCTTTACCTTGATAGTTCGTGAATCCTGATCTTGCTTTTTTGTTATCGAGATTCTCGTAATCTCTTTCAGTCAAGATAGATATAAATTATAAAATTTTATTCATCTCAAAAGTCTTCACTATGGCTGAAGCAACTTTTAGGCTTTAAAGGACGTCAGATAAGGAAATCAAGTGCTTAGAGCCTTGCGAGGTTCAAGAGACGTAAGGAGCGCGACTGTAACTGAATCACTTGGAGGGTGAATTCGATCTCAACTACATTAATTCTAGTCTAAAGTCTGTTAGTAAGATAGTGTATGTAGCGGCTTAATACAGTGTGGTGTTCAAATATGGATGCGGTCTCGGGGGTTCTATTTTATTGTGGTTTCTGCGCTATCAAAATATTTGGTGTCTTGTGTTTTTCTTTTTCCGCATTATATTGTTTATCTTTATAATTGGATGTGCACAGGTTTGTACGTATTCAATCTAAGTAGATACGTTTGCTTAATTGTAATTGATTACGAGACTTTTTTCTTGTAAAATTCGTATCTTGAAAGATTGATAACAAGTTTAATTACTTGACAGAATTCCGATTGGATTATTTGGATATGACTAGATTGATCTTGGATATCGATTTTTGAGATAGTCCAAGTACTCTGCTTAACAATCAGGTTCGCGGACCCTGTGTCTATACACATACTGGTTGAGTGGAGGTTGAGATATAAACTCTATATACATATTGTGAATGATCATTCAGTTGGTCTACTTTCTATTGTATTGAGTTTTGTCTAAACATGTTGTTGAACGAAAAAGTTGGGTGTATTTGGTATCCCTTGCATTTTCAGAATCATATGTTCATTTTATTTTCAAATCTCAAGAAAGTTAAACATAGATTAAACGAACAGAAAAGAGTTAGATTTAAGAATATCTCTGTTTCTTTGGAGGAGGCTAAGAAAGAGATGGTCCAAGCTTGAAAAGGCAGGGGTATAACAACCACACCTAATAATTCGTTCGACAATCTATATGGACTAAAATCTAATATAATTCCGAGAACAGCAACATAAAAGTGAGACTCAATCAAAAAATATATCAATGAGCTTTATATTTTTCTCAATACAATTAGCAAATCGAACAGATAGAAATCCGTGAGCCTGATTGATATGACAAATAGCTTGGACGGTACCAAACCAATGCCCAAGTGTTAATCAAGTTATATCCAACAAAAAAGGTTGGATTTTGACAAGGTGTCAACTCGCAAATAATATTTCTCTACTTCTCTTTACAATAGCAAGTAGTATAATGAAAGCAGGATCGTCCCAAGGGAGGTGTATTAAGTAAAAGTTGTTATGGAATTACTCTTAGCAAAGATGATTGTGTTGTAAAAATTCTGAAAATTGTAAATTGTATTTAAATATGAGATGAAATTGATTAAGGATTCATGCTAGACCACGGAATATAAACCAAATTGATATATAACCACGTTCTTCGCATTATCTCGTTACTAACAACCCTAGGATAATTAGTATGCTCAACTATCCCGTTATTATCACTACACCATTTTTCAGGATTCGCAACTAAAATTCGTAACGGCCCAGCAGCCGTTACGTATTTTCCTGTTACAAAAATCCGTTACAACTCAGTTGTAACAGATAGAAGCCATTACGAATTTTTTTCATTATTCGTAACATATTCCAGCCGTTACGAATCTTAATATACTATTGTTTTGCCCGTGCTACTCACACGGTTGGTCACACTAGAGCCGGTAACATGTATGATTGTGCGTGTGCCATTTTTACGGGTACCATTTTTTTTCCACCCAAGTTCGTTTTTACTAGAGGATATTTCCTCCCATGTACAAGGGTTTTCTCCCCCTTCTATCGACTTCTCTTTTCATCTTTTATTTTTCATTTTCTTTATCTTTATATTTTCTGCTCCCTCCTCTCTTCTATTCCTCTCACAGAAACCCTAGGTTTCGATTATCTATAATCATCTATGGATTTTTTGCTAACAAAATCGACGTCATCTGAAATCGCTCATCTCTTGTGTAACAAAATCCCTCTTCTCTTTGTGTAAGCTATCTTATGAGACTATCGACTTCATTTGAAATCGGCTAAGGGTTTGTAAACTAGGGTTTGCTCAAGTCACGATGTTTTCTTTACTCTTTCTCTAGCAGATGAAGATTAATGAACAAGATGAAGGATGCGAGAACTTCTAAAATGTATAGTTTCACGAACCCTAACTTTGTTTCTCTTCTTTGTTATTTTAGATGTTCAATCTTTGTTGTTTAATGGGTTTTTTTACTCGATTTTGAACTAAGGTTTTTTAATTTGGGGATATGTTGTACTCGATTTTAAGTTTTTCTATCGATTATGAGATTTCGGTTTCTGATCTAGGGATTTTTACTCAGATTTGTGTGATTTGTTTATTTGCTAGGATCTGTTAATTTGATGTTTGATTCATGTTTTGAGAATCTAGGGTTTGGTTTGGTTTATGGGTTTTGCTGTATTTTTGTTTAATACTTTGATGAGTATGTAAGATAATTGTGTAAAATTAACCTTTGTATGGGAACTAAGAAGAAATATACAATTGGGGGTGGGGGTATTTGTGTTGGGAATTTTACCTTGGATTTTCTTATTTCGTCTAGCATATGCGAATCTCCTATTTATGCACACAAATATTTAACACTATCAGTCTCTAATTTGCTAGAGAAATTAGAGACTATGAAGAAAGTAAACTTGGTAGTAACTACTGAGATAAAGAAGCTAGGAAGTCCTAAATGACTTTATCCTTTCATTCTGTAAATTTTTTGTTATTAAATCAAATAGGAGACCAATCGAATGAGCCTATTAGAATCCTGCTCGATTTTCTTTCTATTATGCTTTAATTCGGATGCAATAGTTCATATCATTTGGTTGTTGATAACATGACTAAAATTGTTTTAATGAAGTGACAGCAAAATTAATTGTGTGTTTGGCTTTGTTTCGTTCGGAAAACATGTAGTCATGGAGAAGATTAAAGAAGCACACAAGAGAGTGATGGTGGCTAACCATTCTGACCAGGGCCGGAGCATTTATCTTGCTAAAAATGTCAACGGGGCTAAGGTACTTTTGATGGATAAGGGACGATTTCAATTCTTTCCGGCGTGAAGGTAGGACTGATTGTTGTTATGTTTGAAGTTTCATTTTGATGGGTTGTTCTAAGTAAATGTATTTGTAGTAATTTTCTAGCTTGTGTTACCTAGTCTTATTCTTGTTTTTTTCTGTCTTTGTAGATGTATATAAGAAGCATCTTGATTGTTGTTAACCCATTCACAAAGCTTCCTCATCTGTTTAATGCATACATGATGGAGAAATAGAAAGGTTCTTATTTTGGCGAGCTTAATCCTCACGAGTTTGCAATAGCTGATGCATCGTACAGGTGATATTTTTTATATTTTGTATAAATTTACTAAGTAAGCTAGTACAGAATGTCTTAGCATTTATCATGTGCTAAGAGAGTTATGTTTAAATTCACGATCCAGAACAATGATGAATGAGGCTCGCAGTCATTATATTTTAGTCAGTAGTGAAAGTGGGGCGGGAAAGACAGACATCAAAACTGATTATGCAGTACCTTACTTTTGTTGGTGAAAGAGCAGCTAGTGATGATCGAACTATAGAGCAGCAAGTTCTTGAAGTAGGTTTTTCACTATATTCATATTGTTGTTTTGCTTCTGTGTTCGCATGAACTTAGTAAGCATATAATCAAATTTATGTATAGAAGTATTTGTTTTAGGTTCATTTCTTAACTTAAAGTTTACTCTCAGTTACATTTTTCTTCTTCTTTTTATAGTATATCTGGTACTTAAAATGTCCTCAACTATACCGGTAACCATCTGTCTCTCTAAGTTAGTATACTTTATGAATAAAAACTAGTCTTACAATAAGCCTTAATCTAGATTGTTAAAAATGGCAAGTTTGGTACTCGGTGTTGTTTATCAGTGGTTTTGGCTTCTTTTTTTTTTTTTTGCTGTTCTGGGAGGGTTATGGCAATTTCTCACTTTGGGTTGTCAGAAATAAATTCGTCTTTGCTAATGAACTGTGGAGTCTGTCTGGATTTATATATTTTTGTTCACTATTGAAGTTTGTTTGTAGATTAAAATCTGATTCTTTGAGAGTTATGTTGCAAATTTTAGCCAAACCATGCAATGGTTTTGTTAAAGATTTGAGGCGTATCAGACTTAGCTGATGTTCTCTGAGAACTAATTTTTGTTTGATCACTAACAGTAAAACCAGATCTTTTCTAGACCTTACTGTTTTTTACGTTTCTATTGCGTAGATTGTAATGTTCAGCGATTGCTCTTTCTTGTGCATCAGATTGTATTATTATTCATCTGCTTCGAAGCTGGAAGTGCTGAGTTCCAAAACAACCAATTTCGGTTACAAGGCGTTGAAGTTGGAAAGAAAGAGGTTCTCTCACACTCCTGCATCCATGATCAATTACTCGAACAGAGGCGACGTCCTGGTCGCCAGGAGTACTCAGTTACTCCACAATTGTATAAAAAACCTGATAAATCAAAACCACTTAACCACAAGGGAAGGGAATTGCTTGGTTTCTCCCCATCACTAGAGCTGCAGAAGGATATCAGACAGCCTACAAGAATATTTCTAAATTATGATGCAGTAGGTCACTCGCCTGACAAAGATTGTCGAAGTGTTGGAAGCTCTGTCAAGGTAAGCCAGTTTTTATTTTTGCCCAGATATAGCGAATTAGTTTTACTTAAAACTCATTCCATTGCTGGTTTACATGGATATGGTTGCCAATGCGTCCTTACTTCATTTTCTTCGCTGCACCTTTTCCCTCACTTTCAGCTCGGGGAGCCTCCTATGACCTCTCTTCCTGGTACCCCTGCTTGCAATCCATGTGCAGACCCTCCTATTTTTGGTGACTGCTGGTATAACTGTACCTTGGATGACATATCTGGGGAGGATAAGAGGTGTCGCCTTCGCAAGGTATTCATTTCTTACCTCGGTGACTCCTCACTTTCCGTCTGGCCCTATACGTTTGAGGATCCGGTGGAAGTTATGCAGATTGATATTATACTTGGAAAACTAGAGTTAGTTTCAGATTAACAAGAGTATGAGTTTTGTACTATAGTGGCAGGACTGATATATTGGACATAATCTAATAAGATACCGTAATTTGCACTAGATTATGAATAGTGGAAACTAGATAAATTTGTCTTATACCAGAGAAAGTGTTACCCTATTTTCGATTTGTTATTGATGCATGAATCTTCCTGTAGACGTTGTATTATTTGAGTGACCATTACATACTCTTGAAAAAAATTATGGACGTCTGTATCAACCTCACATATGTTATACAATAATATTTGGCGTTCGTAGACATATCATATTGTTAATAACAGCATATTCGCAGGCTTTAGGAAAGACGACATACTGGTTTAAAAGTGCCTTAGCTGTTGAGCTAGTGAAGGGGAATTTACGCTTGAGTGGATATTCTGTTTGTGTTCCAGACGGTGGTGTATAGCTACCACATGAATATGTAGAAGGTACCTATAGTCTAACATCATCTATTTATAATCTATCCAGTTGCATTTTGTATGCTACTCTTATCCTTCTAATTAACTTTGTTTTTGGCACATAACCACTATACTTTGGCAGTGGGTGTTTCCGATGCGGACTTGGTACTCTTGGTAACTACAAGTCCTACAACAGGAAACACACTGGCTTGGGCAGTGGCATGTGAGCGTGATCAATGGGGTCGTGCGATTGTTGGTAACTTGGTTTTGAAATTCATCCTTCCAATATTTTTATCTTATATTTACTATAATAATAAATTGTTGCTTTCTTAGGACATGTGAATGTGTCCCCTCGCCATCTGACAGCTGAAGAAGAGACCCTACTTTCGGATACTCTTATACGTGAGGTTAGTAGTTAGTTAATTACGAGTGCAAAAATGTTGTATGTTTTCTTATATGAACATATATTCTTGTAGGTCATGCATGTGCTTGGTTTAGATCCTCACGCCTTTGCACACTTCCGGGATGAGAGGAAAAGGAGGCGTAGCAAGGTATATACTTTAATTATTTCCTCCATATGTAGGACTAATGTATAATATCATCGGTTTGAGTTGCATAGATTAGCATGCAGCGAGCCGTGACGCGAGTATTTGAGTGAACTCAAATTATATCTTCTCAATTTGCAGGTCATTGTACAAGTTATGGATGAGAGGCTCGGAAGGATGGTAACTCGTGTTGTGCTTCCACGTGTTGTGAATCTGCATAAACTGATGATAACCGTGTCATTAATTTGCATGTGCGTACACTTGAGTATTCATGTTCCATGATTTGAACCTTAAATGTTCAGTTAAGTTATTTTTGAAGGTTTTAATCCATTAACCTTACTAATTTGGACTATCTACTGAAACTATTGCTGTTAACTTGGTTTTGAAATTCATCCTTCCAATATTTTTATCTTATATTTACTATAATAATAAATTGTTGATTTCTTAGGACATGTGAATGTGGCCCCTCGCCATCTGACAGCTGAAGAAGAGACCCTACTTTCGGCTACTCTTATACGTGAGGTTAGTAGTTAGTTAATTACGAGTGCAAAAATGTTGTATGTTTTCTTATATGAACATATCTTCTTGTAGGTCATGCATGTGCTTGGTTTAGATCCTCACGCCTTTGCACACTTCCGGGATGAGAGGAAAAGGAGGCGTAGCAAGGTATATACTTTAATTATTTCCTCCATATGTAGGACTAATGTATAATATCATCGGTTTGAGTTGCATAGATTAGCATGCAGCGAGCCGTGACGCGAGTATTTGAGTGAACTCAAATTATATCTTCTCAATTTTCAGGTCATTGTACAAGTTATGGATGAGAGGCTCGGAAGGATGGTAACTCGTATTGTGCTTCCACGTGTTGTGAATCTGCATAAACTGATGATAACCGTGTCATTAATTTGCATGTGCGTACACTTGAGTATTCATGTTCCATGCTTTGAACCTTAAATGTTCAGTTAAGTTATTTTTGAAGGTTTTAATCCATTAACCTTACTAATTTGGACTATCTACTGAAGCTATTGTTGTTAAATTGGTTTTGAAATTCATCCTTCCAATATTTTTATCTTATATTTACTATAATAATAAATTGTTGCTTTCTTAGGACATGTGAATGTGGCCCCTCGCCATCTGACAGCTGAAGAAGATACCCTACTTTCGGCTACTCTTATACGTGAGGTTAGTAGTTAGTTAATTACGAGTGCAAAAATGTTGTATGTTTTCTTATATGAACATATCTTCTTGTAGGTCATGCATGTGCTTGGTTTAGATCCTCACGCCTTTGCACACTTCCGGGATGAGAGGAAAAGGAGGCGTAGCAAGGTATATACTTTAATTATTTCCTCCATATGTAGGACTAATATATAATATCATCGGTTTGAGTTGCATAGATTAGCATGCAGCGAGCCGTGACGCGAGTATTTGAGTGAACTCAAATTATATCTTCTCAATTTGCAGGTCATTATACAAGTTATGGATGAGAGGCTCGGAATGATGGTAACTCGTGTTGTGCTTCCACGTGTTGTGAATCTGCATAAACTGATGATAACTGTGTCATTAATTTGCATGTGCGTACACTTGAGTATTCATGTTCCATGCTTTGAACCTTAAATGTTCAGTTAAGTTATTTTTGAAGGTTTTAATCCATTAACCTTACTAATTTGGACTATCTACTGAAGCTATTGCTGTTTGATACTTTACATACTGATAATATAAGTTTTAAATGCGAGTCTCATTCTTTTGTTTTGTATGTTTACATGAACACTCTTTCTCCAAGCACTCGTTTCGACATCAGCTGTGGTTTCTCCGTTGACTAGATACACTTTTTGGGATGCTAAGTAGGGCAGTCTAGGACCCATATTTGTTTAATTGTCTCATGGTCCCTATCCTATGCTGACATCAATGGATATGGAATCCTAGATCAGGCATGCATGCTCAGGTTCAAGTACTCTATTATTCTCATGGTGGCTATTTTCACTGCACTTGTTTGGAAATATTATCATCAGCTTGTGAATATTACCTTATAGCTTAGGGGGTGATATTTCTGTGCATACTTCCATATAAGTATATATTCTTTGTGATCTCAAAGTTAATTCAATGATGCTTTCGATGCAAGTTTGGAGCAGAAGGTTGGAGAACAAGGCAATCATTAGGTTGAAAAGCAGCTGCAAGGTTTGTCAGTAAGAACTGAACTTAGGTTGAAATTTTATTCAATGATAGAACAAACTTCAGTTATTAGATGAATTTGTGAACATAGCACATAGGAATTTCTATGAACTGAAGTTGGTACTCCTGTGTATTCCCTTAGTATTTGATACTTGGAAGAAACTTCTGAGTATTTAGAAGAATTTCAAGTTCTATTTTGTATGAACCGATTTTAATGTGACAATAATTGATTGAATGTGAGATGAATTTGATTGAAGAAAATATTGTTGATTTTGGTGGATGAAATGAAATGTGTATGCAGGTCATTTGGAATTCCGGCATACTTCCGGTCGGTAATGAGCTGCCGGTCAATGACCGATTTTGACCAGGTCAATGTAGACCGGCAGTAATTTTTTGTTGTTACAAAAAAATTCATAACGGCTTCCAATTGTTACAAGGTCATGTTACAAAATAAATTCGTAACGGCTGTCGCATGTTACGACAATGCCGCGTAGTAACGGCAGAAGGCCGTTACAACTCCCGTTACAAAAAATATTCGTAACGGCTAGTGGGCCGTTACAAAAAAAATTGTAGCACCGTGTTTCGTAACGGTTGAGAACCGTTACAACCCCAATTCGTAACGCTCAATAACCGTTACGATTCGTGAAAAATGGTGTAGTGTATCTCCTAAGCTCACCGGATACGGAAGCGCTCGACTACCGGTTTCTACTTGTCAAGTTTCCTAGAGGTATGCTTACTAGGTGTGACTTAAACAAATGCTTTAAGTTTTATGAGATAAGATTGTTCCTAGTGATAAAATTAAAGGCTTGAATTACCTACTAGTGTCGATTTCTACATACGGGGTACTTAACAAAGTCCCATCATCAATACCCATATATCGCTACTTATGTTTTTAGTTTCTAGACAATAACGGGTCGAAGATATTCTAAACTAGCAATAGAGGTATGAATTAATCATCCAATTTCGAACTTAAACAATTAACACATAACTCATAAAAAATATTAGCATAGTAGAAACCAAACAATAACGAAACTTGCGAGAAAACGAATTATTGCATATCAATCATGAATTCATGTTTCGAGCTTTGAAATCACCCTCAATCAAAAATAGTTTTAGTTACCCATAAGTATGGAGTTCATCATCATAATAATAATTGAAATAAAGTAAAGAAGATGAAATATAAAAGATAAAACCGAAAGCAAACCCTAGTTACGGCTCTCTCCAAAACTCCAAGTAGAATACGTGATATAGTTGTAGAAAGACTCCTCTTTCCAAAACTAGGTCAAGTCTCCCCAAAGTCCAATATATAGAAGTCCACCAAGCCCATATGTAAAGACCCATGTGAAAATCTCTGTCCAAAGTTGGTCGCCGGGAAATTGGGGTAATCGGCCGGAATCCGGTCAATGTTGCCGGAAAATATCACCGAGAAATTGTCTCTAGCCACCTGAATAATCAGAAACTGTCACCAGGAAATTGTATACTTCCAGCACCTCAACTCAGTCCATATATTCACAAAAGAACCATTTAATCCAATCCCTTGTTCTTGCGAAAACATACCCAGAAGCGCGACTCCGAACTCATATATCCCGCAGCTAACTCTTGCATCCAACACGTTCTACCTTTATGATTCACTGAAATATCATGATTCATGCTTCAAGTTCCAAAATTCGACAACCGGAACTAGTACCACTGGCTCACCATTCTCAATGCGTTTTCGCGATGTTTCCTGCGGAACAGGTTCAGTGATTACAAGCAATTCCCTTGTTGTAGATGCTTTCATCTCTTTTATAGCTCCCATTCCTGCCATTACGAGTCAGATAACCACACTTTCCTCATAAACACAAAGCATTCTCAATCATAGCCATTCATTCATTGCCACAGATCCATTACTTCTCTCTTTTACCATTCACAAGACTCCAATATCCCAGCTTTGTTGTGTCCTTGTACATCACTCCCTGCAGTAACAGCCAACACCTACATGGAACTTTAATCACCATTATCCCTGTCCTTGTCAGGCAGTAGGCTCAGTTCATATACATTAACATCACAACCTGCAATTGCTTGTACCTGCCCTAACATTCATCTAGATAAACATCACTGGTTCATTGCAGTTCCACCCCGTTCAGTCACCAATTCATTTGAGTATTAACACAACACCACCAATACACAGCAAAGCCATACCACCACATAAGTAATCATCTCTGCAAACCCATTTCTTCCTTGTATTGCACATGGCAGCAACAAATCTTCGCCACTCAGACAGTTCAAGCTCAACCACAATACCAGCACCTGTACAGTTCATATCCCACCTGCTTCATTCAGTACATCAATATCCATTCCTGCAGTTTCACATACATAACCAGCATCATGGCTTGACTGCAACACCTTTTACTCACCGCAATAACCATTCTGCACTTCCATTGCATCATATCCTAAACTGCAGCATCAAAAACATCATTCATTTGCATTATTTCCATCATTACCAGGCTACCTCATTGTAGACTCAAATATCACAATCTTCTCATGCCACGATCAAACTCCATCTGCTCTCAACCTTCCATACTGAGTCCACACATTCCCATCTGTAACCGCACTTATTCAGCATCACTGCCTTCATTTGAGCTGCAATCACCCGTTCTATTTCCTCCTTTCTTGCTCCACCAATTTACTTCAGTTACCACTCTGTAGCTCCACTTTGCATCTTCAATACCTGCCATTAGCACCAACCATGACAATAGCACCAGCTTCTTCACCTGATCTTCCACATAAAAGTTTAACCAAGCTATACCAAATCTGAACCCAATATCAGGCCAAACACTCGAGCTAAGACCGACCATTTCTCATGGCTTCATACTACCTGTTTCTTATTGATTCCTTGCCATAAATATCCAGCCAAACCTTGCACAGAACATCCCACATAAGTTACAGCATATCAGCTCCTGAAACACCCATCATTTTGACCCATAAATACCACTGCATCAAAAACACTAGCATATAGACTCAACAAGCATCGGATGAGCTTAAAATAACGAAGAAGAGCTCATTTAGGCTTTTTCTCGAGCATATGATGTGCACTGACTCTGTTAATGGAGGCACAACTTTGCTAGCGATTCTAAGCCTCACTATTTCACCTTCCCTGCAAAAAACTCACATTCAACACAAACCCAATGTTCTTGTACATACACAACCCCCAATTTCTGCAAAATCCAAACCATTCAACCATAGAATTCAGTCACAGCAACCTCTTCCTTCAGTGAAACCAATTTATCCTTTTTGTTCAAACCCTAATCGATCTCAACCACCACAGAAACACCAGATTCAGGAACCCTAATTCCTAATTTTTCCTTCTCGATCTTTGTTGCTTGAATGTCTCAGCAGCATCATCTTCTCTTCAATTTCTTATAGCAGCCACAAGACCTGGAGAAGGAAGAAATGATTTGGAAATGATCTTCTCTCGACCTGAACTAGGTCAAAATGTATGGGACGGTTATTTCCACCCTCAAGGGTGAATATGAGCCACCAAGTATAGCCCCTTATCCTCCACTGTGCTCCCGATAGTGCTTGCTTGTGTGACAATGATCCCGCATTTCTTACTCCAAATTGCTCCAAATGAACACTCTTTTCTTCTTTTGAATTCTTCCACCAACAACATCCATCTCTTACTTCTCAAATCTACTTCTTCTCTTCAATTTATTTACATCACTAAAGCTGTCATGCTTTTTAGACAGAGATGAAGAAATAAAGCAAATAATGAGAAATAATTTCGCCTCCAACATCATTTGCACCTTTTTGCCTTTTAAGCGACGTTTCTTCTTCTTTTGTTCCAAATGACTCCAAAGTACCTAAAACTCAAAACTAAACATAAGATACATGATTTACAAGAAAACTTAGCAAAGAAAGCATAAACAATAGATAAATATTAAGGTGTTTTAGACACCTACCAAATTCCCCCACATTTAGACTTTGCTAGTCCTCGAGCAAATCAAATAAAATAATTCTAAAACATACATACAACTCCGTCTCGTTGAGGCTACATTTACTCTTAGCATGAATAACAAGCCTTTAAACCCCTAGGTGTCCCTAGTGGAAGAGTTTTAGTCTCGTGAAGGTTTACAAGAGGTGTACCTACAAAACCTTTTTCTCCAAATTCCAACTACCTGTGAAAATTCTATGAACGAATCCAAAATGATTACAGGAGGAGGCATATTGATGCAAATCCAATTCATATATAATAAAGCTCTAATTAGAAAGTCGAACAAACCACAATACTCGGAATATAACTAACCACAATCACACATGAATATATTAAGAAGATGGATATAGAGGTAGATGTTTGTGAATGTTGACAAGTGATCGGTGTTTCCCATATCTGTCTGAATATCACCGCCAAGATGAACCTATGAACTAATGGATTGAGATACTGGTCTGACTTCTAGTGTCAACAAAACTGGCATATACAAGGGAACCAGTGGTCAACAATCTTAATTCTAGATCAACTCAACTGGCATATACAAGGGAACCAGGAGTCGATTTTATTGAACAATAATAACTTTTTTTTTTTTTTTTTCACTTTTTTTTTTGATTTGACAACATGATTAGATCTTTTGGATCCAAGCGCATGCTCCTTGTCAGCAGATTTACATGGTAATTCCCGTGGATCCTGCATTTCACGCTTGTTTAGGCGACGGAGACAGGGAGAACACACACATATTGGTATCCAAGTGTCATTTTTTTTTGTATACACATCAGTTGGTCTAATTGGTCTAGTCTTTTTATTTTTTAGTAACTCAATCACTCTATTTCATCCTAGCAGTAATAACAATTCGATGTTAGTGACCTACCAAATCCCTTAAAGAAACAAAAGGTTTGAAAAAATAGAAATACAAGGTGATATGGTGACATTCCGAGATATGGTAACAACTATCATGTTATTTCTAACACCTGAGCTCTGTCCGTCCTTTTAGTTAATGGGTTCCTCAACTCCTGTAATCAAGATGGTTACATCCACTTATATTGGTAGTGTCATCCTAAAGGCACAAGTTTCTAGTTTTCAGAGTTCATAAAGCAAATTTTTTTTTCTATTTTTCTATTGTTTTTTCCTAACTAAAGGCATCAAACTATAAAAAATTATAAATGCTCCCCCATACTTAAACTTTACATTGTCCTCAATATAAATTTAGTCATCCAAAGTAAAGTTTAAGGTGGGAAATTCTGCAAATAATATGTAGAATAAAAAACGATAAAATGCTTAAAAATAAAAAGATAAAGATACAAAATCGGTTGGTTGCCTCCCATTTAGCACCTGGTTTAGAGTCGCCATCCCGAATTTCATCTCACTTGCATTCTTAGCCAGCGTCAGTTTCCTCCACAGAAAAACATGAGTGCACATCACTCGGATATCTCATCACCTCAAAGATGTTGAAGCGAATGACCTTTCTATCAAATTCCATTGTCAATGTACCTTCAAATACATCTATCTTTTTTCTAGCGGTTCTCATAAATGGTCTACCCAACAGCAAAGGTGTAGACGAGGATGAGTTTTCATCACTCATATCAAGAACATAGAAGTCCACATGAAATATAAGCTCATTAACCTACACCAAAACATTTTGAACAACCCCTTTCGGGTAGACATTAGATCTATCTGCAAGTTGAATAATATGCTGGTACTTTTGAGAGGACCAAGATTTAAAGATTCATAAATTGAAGCAGGCATAACACTAATAGATGCTCCTAAATCTAGTAAAGCTTTTGTAAACCTTGTTTTACCAATTGTGCAAGATATAGTAAAACTGTCGGGGTCTTTCAATTTAGGTGGGAGTTTCTTTTGAAGATATGCCGAAGCACTCTCCCCAACACTCATTACCTCATTACCGGTCAATTTGTGCTCGTTAATACACAATTCCTTTAAGAACTTTGCATAACGAGGAACCTGTCTTATCGCCTCAATTAATGGAATGTTCACTTCGATCTTCTTGAAGATTTCACAAATCTCTTTATCCAATATCTCCTTATTTGACTTTGCAAGCCTTCTAGGAAAAGGTAGAGGAGTAACATAAGTAGAAATAAGAGGTTTAAAGTTAGAATTTACCGAATCAGTCATTTTAAGGACTGTTTCGTCCTCTTCTTTCTCTAAATCAGGTTCATGGGCCTCTGGTGATGTTCCCGGTTTCTCTACTTGCTTTCTACTTCGTAATTCAATAGAATTGACAGTCTCCCTAGGATTCAATGGTTGCGAAGGAAGTTTTCTAGCTGCTTGTGCCTTGAGTTGCTTCATATCATTAGCCAATTGACTAACTTGGTTTTTCACATCTCTCATAGCCATCTCGGATTTCTACTGGAACTGGTTGAACCCTTGCATTGTCTTTGAAATCTCTTGCATACTTTGCATCATAAAAGTAAACTTGTCATCCACACTTGTACCTTGAGTTTCTTGTTATGGTCTTTGCATGAATTGGTACCCTCCTTGTTGATTGAAAGTAGGATTTGTTGCAGCTTGCTTGTTGGCATAACTGAAATTGGGATGATCACGCCAATGATTTATGATTTTTCAAAGTTTTCGTAGTAGTAATTAAGATTCGTTCTCTCAGACTTGCGAAGATTAAATTTAAAGGTTCAAATAAAATAATAAATAGAAGAGAGATTCACTGGGCCTAGGATTCTGCCGAATTCATATCAATAAGTTCAATTTATTTATTCTCAACAATTAAAGCTCAATAAACAAACCAACACCGACTCTTATTTTTTCCAAGGTAGACTCTCAAAAGCTTAATTGTATCCCCTAAGCATAGATTATCTAAACAAAGCATAACCTATCTAATTGAATGACAACCAATTTAATCAAATCATAATTCTATTTTAATTAGTGCAAAAGTCATATAAAGAATTAATTAAAATTACCCACGTATGAAATTCGACTTCCTCCGTCGTCCCAGTGATGGGGTTTAGCTACTCATGATGAAAACACACTCAAAATTCATTATTATTGCTCAAATGGTGTTTACAAAGAAGAGAAAATGAGAAAATCAAATTAAACCGGGAATTTGTAACGTTTATAAGCATTGCAAACCCACTATTACAAAGAATAACTGACAACTGTCACAGAAAACAGTCTTATATTTTAAGCATGAATGACAGTTATTTTACGACTGTCTTTGTAAGTCTGTTCTTCGTGTTCTTCCTTATTTTTCTGTTGCTGCTGCAGAATTTTCTCTACTCTATAGACTCCCCAATCACTCGATATCCCTTTTCTGTGATACCAACTCGCTTTATATACTCAACAGGTCTCAAATATTTCGTGTTAACTGCTGAAAATCTTCACAGTAAAGAGAGAATATTTCCCGAGATATTTCTTTTATTTTCCTACCATGTTACGGGATTTGCTTCCCATTTTATCCATTTCATAGTCTTGTGGTCGTGTACACGTCCCATAGTGCTCAGAACACAAGCCAATCCTCCCCGAGCATACTCCAAACTCTGTTTTGCTGAGAACTTCCCTGTTTTGTTTCAATCCACGTAACAATCCACATTACTCGAATCCAAGTCACTTACCAACCCTGATTCATCGAAACGGGCTAGTACTACTCAATCCACGCTTGAATCTCACCCAAATTCCTCACAAGTCAGAATAGAACTTCCCGGAGAAGAAAAACCTGAGGATGCCATTTTCTTCAGATTCACGATTCTAGCCAATTCTGGTCGAAACGGAAACCATTACCACTCATGTTAGGTCAATTAGAACAAACCCATGAAATTTTAGACCTTGAATCTCCCTAGAGCATGATCAAAACTCGAACCCTAAATATGGCCGTGTGCTGCAACGATTTGATTTAAATTATCCAGCCCAATTTTGTTGATTCCGACGACCTTACCAGCCCTGTTAGGTCAAAAAAATTCTTCCCTAAAAGTTTTAGCCATTTAGTCTCCTTAAAGCACCTCAAAATGTAAACCCTAAATTATGTTCTTCACTGCAAGACTTTCTCGCCAAAACTGAATTTCAAAAGGTTGAAGATGATGTCCCCTTATCCAGTGCAGGTGTCCCCTTAGAAATTTGGGTATAAATAGCAATTCCAGGGGTGCGAATAACCACAGGTTCCAAATAACAAAGAAGGTGCCCCTTAGCAACTGGACACCCCTTAGTAATTGAGGTGCCCCTTAACCGACATTGAGAGTCCGAATAACACGTGTCCTCCGGGGTACACAAACCACTCTTCGAGCAACTTTCTCCATAAGAGCTTATTTGACAAAAACACCTACAAAAAAGATTATTAGTGATAAAATAAGTCCCAGCTAATGTATTTATGGGTGAAAATGCGTCGCACTTTCGTGCTCATCAAATTCCCCCACACTTACATTTTGCTAGTCCTCGAGCAAAACATAAAATTGACCCGCTACACAGCTGGTCATATAAAAAGAGACTTAGACCCGCTACACAGCTGGTCATGACAATTGCCACATACACAAGACACACAATATTTTTTTAGACCCGCTACACAGCTGGTCATAACCCGAACAATCATAATATATATATATTATTTTTTTAGACCCGCTACACAGCTGGTCATAATATTTATATTTTTATTATCTTTTTAGACCCGCTCAAGAGCTGGTCACAATACGCAAGAAAATTCCTGAAAAAATTAAAAGAAAAAGTTAATAACCACTCCCCCACACTTAAATATTACATTGTCCTCAATGTAATTGAGTCATTCAACGTAAAAATTAAGATGAGAAATTCAAAAATAAAAATACAATAAACAAAAATAAATAATTATACCTACTGGAATGTACAAAAACGGATCCCCATAAACTAATAACCTGAAAACTTGGGGATCGACCCAAAATACAATATTTACAAATGACAACTTCACAATTATGTCATGAAAACGCGGAGACGCTGAAACTATCAAAAAACAAGATTTACCCCTAAACCAAGTTTTTACTGCACATGGAAGTGCGTAAAGATAAAAGTATGGGGATTCTATTGAGACTGGGAAAATTTCAACTGGCTCATACACGATATTAGAAATAGGCAAATCCTATGGGTACTTAGATGCAAAGTAATCCAACAACACTTTAGAAGCACACAATTCTAACCCTAAATTAGGCAACTTTTGGAAGACTAGGGGTCTAGAAATAATCGCTAAGTCAGGTGAATAATCTTGTGAGGTAGATTCATCTATGGAATTAGGCGAATCATCCACACAATTATCCACAGGGTCATCAATATGTTATGTTTGAAACAGAGAGTCACTACAAGACTGATCATCATCATCATCATTAAATAATCTTTGGCATTCTAGAATTCTCAATCTTTGTTCCAAACTAGGTGGTGTGTGTTTGTAATACTTCTCATAAATAGTTTGATGTGATTCTTCACTTACCATTTGTGGAGCAAAAACTCCATATCGTTGCCTTTGCATATATTCAGCAAGCGTCATCTCAGATGAGGTTTCCTGATAATTTTACTTTCTACGCATATATTCCGCTAACGTCATCGTAGGTGACATATCCTCAAAAGAAGTCATCATCCTCAAAAATTCCCTGAAAAGAAATACAAAAAAAATGCATAAAAAGGAAAAAGAAAAGAAAATATTGTACAAAATAAAAATTAATCTAAAAATGCTATTCAAAAAGGGCTAGCGGCACAGCTTGTCGCTCGCTTGCCTAGTATGTAATTTTTAACTTAGTAAACCTTCAATAATAAAATTAATCTAAAAATTAATCTAAAAACAAATCCGCGTCGCAACGGCGCCAAAATGATTTTTGATTTTTCAAAGTTTTCGTAGTAGTAATTAAGATTCGTTCTCTCAGACTTGCGAAGATTAAATTTAAAGGTTCAAATAAAATAATAAATAGAAGAGAGATTCACTGGGCCTAGGATTCCACCGAATTCATATCAATAGGTTCAATTTATTTATTATCAACAATTAAAGCTCAATAAACAAACTAACACCGACTCTTATTTTTGCCAAGGTAGACTCTCAAAAGATTATTTGTATCCCCTAAGCATAGATTATCTAAACAAAGCATAACCTATCTAATTGAATGACAACCAATTTAATCAAATCATAATTCTATTTTAATTAGTGCAAAAGACATATAAAGAATTAATTAAAATTACCCACGTATGAAATTCGGCTTCCTCCGTTGTCCCAGTGATGGGGTTTAGCTACTCATGATCAAAACACACTCAAAATTCATTATTATTGCTCAAATGGTGTTTACAAAGAAGAGAAAATGAGAAAATCAAATTAAACCGGGAATTTGTAACGTTTATAAGCGTTGCAAACCCACTCTTACAAAGAATAACTGAAAACTGTCGCAGAAAACAGTCTTATATTTTAAGCATGAACGACAGTTATTTTACGACTGTATTTGTAAGTCTGTTCTTCGTGTTCTTCCTTATTTTTCTGCTGCTGCTGCAAATTTCTATGCAGCAATTTTCTCTACTTTATAGCCTCCCCAATCACTCGATATCCCTTTTCTGTGATCCTAACTCGCTTTATATACTCAACAGGTCTCAAATATTTCGTGTTAACTGCTGAAAATCTTCACAGTAAATAGAGAATATTTCCCGAGATATTTTTTTTATTTTCCTACCATGTTACGGGATTTGCTTCCCATTTTATCCATTTCACACGTCTTGTGGTCGTGTACACGTCCCATAGTGCTCAGAACACAAGCCAATCCTCCCCGAACATACTCCAAACTCTGTTTTGCTGAGAACTTCCCTGTTTTGTTTCAATCATTGTAACAATCCTCATTACTCGAATCCAAGTCACTTATCAACCCTGATTCATCGAAACAGGCTGGTACTACTCCAAATCCACGTTTGAATCTCACCCAAATTCTTCACGGGTCAGAATAGAACTTCCCGGAGAAGAAAAACCCGAGAATGCAATTTTCTTCAGATTCATGATTCTAGCCAATTCTGGTCGAAACGGAAACCATTACCACTCATGTTAGGTAAATTAGAACAAACCTATTAAATTTCATACCTTGAATCTCCCTAGAGCAAGATCAAAACTCGAACACTAAATATGGCCGTGTGCTGCAACAATTTGATTTGAATTATCCAGCCCAATTTTGTTGATTCTGATGACCTTACCAGCCCTCTTAGGTCAAAATAATTCTTCCCTAAAAGTTTCAGCCATTTAGTCTCCTTGAAACGCCTCAAAATGCAAACCCTAAATTATGTTCTTCACTGTAAGACTTTCCCGCCAAAACTGAATTTCAAAAGGTTGAAGATGATGTCCCCTTAACCAGTACAAGTGTCCCCTTAGCAATTTGGGTATAAATTGAAATTCCAGGGGTGCGAATAACCACAGGTTTCAAATAACAAAGAAGGTGCCCCTTAGCAACTTGACACCCCTTAGTAATTGAGGTGCCCCTCAACCGACATTGAAAGTCCGAATAACACGTGTCCTCCGGGGTACAAAAACCACTTTTTGAGCAACTTTCTCCATAAGAGCTTATTTGACAAAAACACCTACAAAGAAGATTATTAGTGATAAAATGAGTCCTAGCTAATGTATTTATGGGTGAAAATGCGTCGCACTTTCGTGCTCATCATCCAACCTGGATTGTATGTATTAGAGTACGGATCATATCTTGGCCTTTGCTGATTTTGGTACATAGCACTGGCTTGCTCAAATTCTTCGGTGTACGATGGTATTATAGCCGCTGCCATTTATTGCATCATTCTCTCCATGTTACCCATTCTATGTTCCAAATGTGAAGAATCGCCAACTTTATTCGATTTCCTTAACATTGGTTCACCTCGAGTGTAGGATTGTTATGTGTTTTCAGCCATGTTCTCTAGCAAGCTTGTAGCTTCAGCAATGGTATTGTTGGTGAGTTCACCACCACTTGCGGCATCGATCAAATTTCTATCATTAGAAAGCAACCCCTCGTAGAAGTATTGAATAATATGAGTTGATAGCTGATTTGGTGATGTGGACAGCTAGCTAGAAGTTTCTTGTATCGCTCCCAATATTCATAAAGAGTCTCCCCGGATACTTGCATAATACCACAAATCTCCTTGCGAATCACAGCTTCTTTTAATGTTGGAAAATACTTTTCAAGGAACAATTTCTTTTCCCATTCCATGTGGTTATGCTTCCAGCGGGTAAGCAAAAGAACCATTCTCATGCATCATCTATAAGGGAGAAAGAAAACGCTATCATCATAGCCATATTGGAGTCTACAATTGCTTGCTTCAAACTAGTCATGACATGATGAAATTGTTGCAAGTGACGATTATGATCTTCTCCCGCTAAACCTATGAATTTGGACAGCAAGTGAATCAATTACGGCTTTAAATCAATGGTTCCATTCATCTGAATACATAAAGGATACTAGTAGAGGTTTGGAGAAGTGAGCTCCTTAAGTGTTCTTGGAGCAGGTGGTTGACCTCCCATTGTGTTGTCTTCCTCTTTGTCTGAATCTGATAATTTACTAGGTGGAGAACTACGAGGAAGTGGAGTATTCACTGCTCGAATCAAGTCTTTTAGTAAAGTGCCCGAACGAAGACGTATACCAATTGGACTTGGTTTTTCCTCTCCATGCATTCACCAAAGAAATAGTACCTGAAATAAGATTCTCAAAGATTGAATAAGTAAACTGAAATTGAAAATAAAAGCAAAAGTAACAACTAAGAATAAAAATAACAACTAAACTTGCCACTGCCTCCCCGACAGCGGCGCCAATTTTGACGAGGTGTCAACTCACAAATAATATTTCTCTACTTATCTTTACACTAGCGAGTAGTATAATGAAATCATGATCGTCCCAAGGGAGGTGTATTAAGTAAAAGTTGTTATGGAATTACTCTTAGCAAAGATGATTGTGTTGTAAAAATTCTGAAAATTGTAAATCGTATTTAAATATGAGATGGAATTGATTAAGGACTCATTCTAGACCACGGAATATAAACCAAATTGATATATAACCACGTTCTTCACATTATCTCGTTACTAACAACCTTAGGATAATTAGTACGCTCAACTATCCCGTTATTATCTCCTAAGCTCACCTGATACAGAAGCGCTCGACTACCGGTTTCTACTTGTCAAGTTTCCTAGAGGTACGCTTACTAGGTGTGACTTAAAAAAATGCTTTAAGTTTTATGAGATAAGATTGTTCCTAGTGATAAAATCAAAGGCTTGAATTACCTACTAGTGTCGATTTCTACATACGGGTACTTAACAAAGTCCCATCATCAATACCCACATATTGCTACTTATGTTTATAGTTTCTAGACAATTACGGGTCGAATAATTAATAGAGGTATGAATTAGCAATAGAGGTATGAATTAATCATTCAACTTCGAACTTAAACAATTAATATATAACTCATAAAAAATATTAGCATAATAGAAACCAATCAATAACGAAACTTGCGAGAAAACGAATTATTGCATATCAATCATGAATTCATATTTCGGGCTTTGAAATCACCCTCAATCAAAAATAGTTTTAGTTACTCATAAGGATGGAGTTCATCATCATAATAATAATTGAAATAAAATAAAGAAGATGAAAGATAAAACCGAAAGTAAACCTGTAGATGGGAAAAATGATTTGCTGGTTTTTACGGAATTGAGGAGACGACCATGCGGAGGAGACTCCTTAAACCGAGTGAAATGTTCAACCTCACACAGATGCACCGCTGTAAAGGGGGTGCTTTGAATTCGAGAGATCAATTTATAGTACTCCGGTCTAAACCAAGACAATGGCCGTTCCAGAGTAAATTCGGTCACAAATAGAGGATGGGTTGATCTGTAGGAGGGAAGCTAAGAAATGTGTGGAATTAATGGTAATCAAAGATTGTAGGTGTGTTGTGAATTCTGAATAAGATAAGTTCTGAATAATTGAAATTTCTCGGTTGAGAGTAATTGCTCAAATGATGAGTTGTTGATCTCGTATTGTCAGTGAGACATGAGATTCTTGTTGTTGTTCTCGTTGTTTCAATCATGATTCAGAGACTTATTTATATTACTGGAATTGTAGACACCATGATCCCATGAAGTGTGACAGTTTATGGAATCAAAGAGTGGAGAAGTGGAAATCGTGTTTGAAACCAGTTGCTCATCGTGCGGAGACTTGGTTGATTTTCCATCCACTACTTTGTTAACTCCTTCAACTGATTTCACGACTTGCTCACATTCCATCGTGTGTTTGAACACACATGCCGTATACCGCCAGACCAAAACCCTAGTTGATATCCCCCCAAGTGACACGATTGACGTCTCGTGGTTAGTTTAGTCAGTTGTTGACTTCATGATTTCATGGAACGATGAGTCCATGTATTTACTGAGTTGAACATGATTTTGTAAAATGTTCTGAAACTCATGAATTGAACGTGGGCATGATTTTCACGTTAATAGCTGAGGTGAGTAAGTATTGCTCTGATTTGTTGAATATTGATAGTTGAACCAATATTCCTTGATTTGAGCAAGTATTGCTCATCTGATGAATTATTGGTAGCGTGACCAAAATAAAATATTAATTAAAATACTGGTAGTTGAACCGAGTATAATTAATAAGAGTACTGATCATGAGACCGTCATAAAATTATTAGTGTTTGAATCTGGAATGAAGGAGAACCGGCTCCATGGACCATGTAGATCCATATGCACGTGTGAGAAAATATCAAGGCCTCTTGAAGAGTTGGTGATTTGTTGATGAAAGAATGATCAAATGCTGGTTTAATCATTTATTCAAAAAATGCTCGTCTGAGCCTTAGGTAATAAAACCTAATTGATTATGAAGAGATGAGGGACTGACCAAGGGGTCATGAAACGGGCCCTGGGTGGTCACGGGATTAAATGATAATCGTTTCATGAAGTTCCAAGTTGTTTGGAAGAGTTTTGGACCTAATACATGCAATTGCGCAAATTAGGTCAAACCGTGAAAATACACAGGACCGGATCATTGAGAGCCAAGGAGCCAACCCTGGTCGTTCAAGGTAACAAGTTCATGTCGTCAAAGTGTTCGTATCTCAATTTTGAGAATTTTGATATTTTCTGGCGTGTGCAGTTGAGCATCCATTTGAGAAAATATGAAGAAATCAGAGATTTTTTATAAAACCGTCAAAACTTCATGAGATGAAGGAAAAAAAAAAGGAAATCATGAAGTGTGGGACCGGTTATGGCCGGCCGGCCAAAGGGCCCAGTCCCACACGTTTTCCCAATTTTTTATAATATTTTCATGATTTTAGGGAAATATGATAAAATCAAGGAATTTGTTAAAACCAAGGAGTTTTTGTTAAAATCAAAGAGTTTTGTTGAAATCAAGGAGTTTCATGAGATGGGGAAAACATGAAAAATAATAATAATAAAATAATGGGCGTGTGGGCCCGGCTTGAGCATGGTTGGCCGGCTAGGGCCCGGTCCGGTGCGTTTTTCCCAAATTTTATGTATTATTTCATGATTTAAAGGAATTTTCATAACTTGAAGGAAATATCATGAAATCAAAGAATTCCATGGGACCAAGAAAACATGAAAAATATAATAGTAATAAAATGGGATGTGTGGGGCCAGCTAGGGCTTGACCGGCCGGCTAAGGCCCGGTCACACGGGTTTCCCTAATTTTATATTGTTTTTTCATGGGATCAAGGAAATATCATGAGATTAAGGAGTTTTCATGAAATTAGGGAAATAATAATAAAATAATGAGGAACCATGAGGTGTGGGGCCGGTTGGGATCAAGACATGGCCGGTTGGCCAATGATCACGGCTCTACCATATTTTTCCCAATTTTATATTATTTCCTTGGTGCGAAGGAAACACCATGAAACTGAGGAGTTTCCTCAAAACGAAAGATATTTGTTCAAGTGAAAGGATTTTCATGAACTCAAGGAAAATAACAAAAAATATGATAAAAATATGAAACTGGCGTGGGATTGACCACGACACGTCCGGTCGGTCAGTGGGCCCATGCTCCCAGCGCCTTGGTCAATTTATAATTATTTCAATATTTTCCTTTCTATTTGTATAGGTTCATCGTCTCGTCGTATTTTGAAATACTCATTCGTGCGGTGACTGTTATTGCATCGTCATTAAATACACTTGCATCATTTAAATCGGGGCTTACTCAGAGAGGTAGCTCAGACACCCGTGTGTTGAATATTTATTACTAACCCATGGAATTCTGCTGGGAAGAACCATAGATTCGAGCAACGAAATATTACAAAAGTATTTGAATACTTTCAGAAAATATTTGAATACTTTCAGAAACATTTGAATATTTTCAGAAATTCAGTGGATGAATCCAAGAATTTTTAGAATAATTAATTGATGGCTCTATACTAGCAGAGCAAGCTATATAGGAGCATTAATTATTCTGATATGAGCTTGTTGGAGCTTCATATCCTTTATATAGTCAGGGAAAACTGTTGTTTGTATCCTGAAGACGTTATCGATCTACACTAGCAGAGCAAGCTATCTAGGAGCCGTCAATCTTGTGATTATATATAGAAATGATTACTGAAGTGTTCATTATTCATGATATATGTTGTTGTCTAGCCGAGAGACTACATATCTGCATGTACTCTGAGAGACAGTATTCTCAGTCAGAGGTTCGATGAGAGAAACGTGTCTCAATACTTACATCTGATTGCTGGATCAGAAGTTCATATAATTATGGGTTTATGATTTTAGCCTTTGTCGAAAATTTACCATCTACAAAATTCTAGTTACGGCTCTCTCTCCAAAACTCCAAGTAGAATACGTGACATAGTTGTAGAAATACTTCTCTTTTATAGCTTTTCCTCTTTCCAAAACTAGGTCAAGTCTCCCCAAAGTCCAATAGATATAAGTCCACCAAGCCCATATGTAAAGACCCATGTGAAAATCCCTGTCCAAAGTTGGTCGCCGGGAAATTGGGGTCATCGGCCGGAATCCGGTCAATGTTGTCGGATTTTGTCACCGGGAAATTGTCTCTGGCCACCTGAATAATCAGAAACTGTCACCAGGCAATTGTATACTTCCAGCACCTCAACTCATTCCATACATTCACAAAAGAACCATTTAAGCCAATCCCTTGTTCTTGCGAAAACATACCCAGAAGCGTGACTCCGAACTCATATATCCCGCACCTAACTCTTGCATCCAACACGTTCTACCTTTATGATTCACTGAAATATTATGATTCATGCTTCAAGTTCTGAAATCCGACAACCGGAACTAGTACCATTGGCTCACCATTCTCACTGCGTTTCTGCGTTGTTTCCTGCGGAACTGGTTTAGTGATTACAAGCAAGTCCCTTGCTGTAGCTGCTTTCATATATTTTATAGCTCCCATTACTGCCATTACGAGTCAGATAACCACACTTTCCTCATAAACACAAAGCATTCTCAATCACAACCATTCATTCATTGCCACAGATCCATTACTTCTCTCTTCTACCATTCACAAGACTCCAATATCCCAGCTCTGTTGTGTCCTTGTACATCACTCCCTGCAGTAACAGCCAACACCTACATGGAACTTTAATCACCACTATCCATTTCCTTGTCAGGCAGTAGGCTCAGTTCATATGCATTAACATCACAACCTACAATTGCTTGTACCTGCCCTAACATTCATCTAGACAAACGTCATTGGTTCATTGCAGTTCCACCCCGTTCAGTCACCAATTCATCTGAGTATTAACACAACACCACCAACACACAGCAAATCCATACCACCACATAAGCAATCATCTCTGCAAACCCATTTCTTCCTTGTATTGCACATGGCAGCAACAAATCTTTGCCACTCAGTCAGTTCAAGCTCAACCACAATACCAACACTTGTACAGTTCATATTCCACCATCATGTCTTGATTGCAACATCTTTTAATCATTGTAGTAACCATTCTGCACTTCCATTGCATCACATCCTAAACTGCAGCATCAAAAACATCATTCATTTGCATTATTTCCATCATCACTAGGCTACCTCATTGCAGACTCAAATATCACAATCTTCTCATGCCACGATCAAACTCCATCCGCTCTCAACCTTCCATACTGAGTCCACACATTCCCATCTGTAACCGCACTTATTCAGCGTCACTGCCTTCATTTGAGCTGCAATCACCCGCTCTATTTCCTCCTTTCTTGCTCCAACAATTTACTCCATTTACCACTCTGTAGCTCCACTTTACATCTTCAATACCTGCCATTAGCACCAACCATGACAATAACACCAGCTTCTTCACCTGATCTTCCACATAAAAGTCTAACCAAGCTACACCAAATCTGAACCCAATCTCAGGCCAAACACTCGAGCTAAGACCGACCATTTCTCATGGCTTTATACTACCTGTTTCTTATTGGTTCCTTGCCATAAATCTCCAGCCAAACCTTGCACAGAACAGCCCGCATAAGTTACAGCATATCAGACCCTGAAACACCCATCATTTTGACCCATAAATACCACTGCATCAACAACACTTGCACAGAGACTCAACAAGCATCAGATGAGCTTAAAATAACGAAGAAGAGCTCATTTAGGCCTTTTCTCGAGAATATGATGTGCACTGACTCTGTTAATGGAGGCACAACTTTTCTAGTGATTATAAGCCTCACTATATCACCTTCCCTGCAAAAAACTCACATTCAACACAAACCCAATGTTCTTATACATACACAACCCCCAATTTCTGCAAAATCCAAACCATTCAACCATAGAATTCAGTCACAGCTACCTCCTCCTTTAATGGAAGTGAAACCAATTTCTCCTTCTTGTTCAAACCCTAATTGATCTCAACCACCACAGCAACACCAGATTCAGGAACCCTAATTCTTAATTTTTCCTTCTCGATCTTTGTTTCTCGAATGTTTCAGCAGTATCCTCTTCTTTTCAATTTCTTACAGCAGCCACAAGACTTTTTTTTTTTTTTTTTTTTTTTTGGTAGCAGCAGCCACAAGACTTGCAGAAGGAAGAAATGATTTGGAAATGATCTTCTCTCGACCTGAACTAGGTCAAAACGTATGGGACGGTTATTTCCACCCTCAAGGGTGAATATGATCCCCCAAGTATATCCCCTTATCCTCCAATGTGCTCCCGATAGTGCTTGCCTGTGTGACGACGATCCGGCATTTCTTACTCCAAATTACTCCAAATGAACACTCTTTTCTTCTTTTGAATTCTTCCACCAACAACATCCACCTCTTACTTCTCAAATCTACTCATTCTCTTCAATTTCTTTACATCACTAAAGTTGTCATGCCTTTCAGACAGAGATGAAGAAATAAAGCAAATAATGAGAAATAATTTCCCCTCCAATATCATTTGCACCTTTTTGCCTTTTTAGCGACGTTTCTTCTTCTTTTGTTCCAAATGACTCCAAAGTACCTAAAACATAAAACTAAACATAAGATACATGATTTACAAGAAAACTTAGCAAAGAAAAAAATAAACAATAGATAAATATTAAGGTGTTTTAGACACCTACCAGATCTATCAACTGTGATTGAACTACGCACAGCCTGTGATATTTCAGTTATATAACGAAAATATTTTGCAAACAAGAAATAATACAGACACTAGAATTTTTGTTAACGTGGAAACCGCAAATGTAGAAAAACCCCGGGACCTAGTCCAGACTTGAACACCACACTGTATTGTTGTGATTACTTTTTATATCTTACCTATCGGAGATAAATCTCGAACCAATCTTAGAGAAGATAAAACTCAATACGATAGAACAAGTAAGATCAGAATACGTAACTACAGAGAAAATAGTTGGATCTGGCTTCACGAATCCTAAATAAAGTCTTCAAGTCGTTAACCTAATAATGGTTTTGGAAAACCTAGGTTAAATGAGTATAGACTCTAGTTTGCAACTAGGACACACAGAAGTGTCGGGATTAGGTTTTCTAGATGCTAAACTTCTCCCTTATATGGCCTTTCTAATCAGGGTTGCTTACAATCAAAGCTTAGTAACAACGTATTCAATATTCATCATTAGATGAACTCCTGATTTATGATTCAAGCTAAGTCTGCTTAGAAATTGAGCAATCAATCTCCACCATTAGATGGTCTTAGCTTGTTACACACAAACAAAATATACTTATATTTAGATATGGGTAACCGTACCTAAACATGTATATTGAGTTGGATCAATAACAGTTAACCGAAGTTAGCCATATGCACACTTTTGATGTAACCATATTCATCTAACACTTCTAGATCAAATATGATGAGCAATCAATCATGATAGATAATCAAATGAATCTAATTGTGTTTCAAATAGAGTTGTTCAATTTTCCACTATCTCATAGAAATATTCATGAACAAATTGAAACGAAATCGGATTGATTCGTAATTTGTACAAAGTACTTATACAAGAATCAATTCATGAACATTAAGCCACGGTTTGCAAAGTTAATTTGCATTCCTTAAATCATAAATGTTTTAATTCTTGAGTATGAGAATCATACCTAACCGATTTTAGAACTTAACCACTGTGTTCGCAAATTGGGTACGCGAACAACAGCTCCGGACATTGGTCTAGTCAAGCTGTTCGCAAACTCGATTCGTGAACAACCGTTCCGAACCTACCTCAGGTAAATCCGTTTGCATACTAGGTACGCAAACAAGAGTTCTGTACCTAAATCATCATAATACAATTCGCATACTAGATATGCATACCGTGTTGTATCCAAACATGGGTTATCGTTCTAAAATCTTATTTCAATCATTAAAACATCCTTAGAAGACGACAATGGTAATATCACACATACCATTAGCTTCAAATAATTTTCAAGTGATCGAATGATCAATACGAAACTTCCCGAGCTAACAACAAATGACTGTCTCACACAAATCATACAAGATGTTCAAGGTAATTTTCACATGATCATCTTTTAACTCAATCTTTAGTTTCCAACAAATAAATTGTCTCCAACTAAACTCGTCAAGAATACGATGAACATAGCTAAAGCAAAAAGCTTCCAACACATATTTCTAGAAATAGATAAGCGAGATAAACTCGGCTCAAAATATTAAATGTGTATAATGTAAAAGTCTATATATCTATATGACTTAGTCTCATTAGAATATAGAATAGAATAAACTTCTGAGTGATAGATAAGTTTTAGTCTCCACATACCTTTCGTTGATGAAGTTCCTCCAAGCTCCTCAGTAGATCTTCTTCTTCAATTGGTGAACGCCATGAAGTTTAAAGCTCAAATACATATTCTATCCTATTCCTAGACATAGCTATAAGTATACTAGAAATCAAGTATATAGTTTTGATCAACTAAACTTGAAAAACAAGCTTAGGATAGCAACGCTTGCGAGTTCGACCGAGCAAAGTTTTAACAATTTTCCCCTTTGTCAATTTTAGTGATAAACTATCAATACATGTGGATTCCAAAATAAATAAACTTTGTAGATTCTCATCCATGTTGCTTGATTTCCTTGGCTCTTCTACTTTCCTTGAATTCTTCGTTACTCCAAGTACTCCAGCGATTCTGAACATGTTCAACTCAGCATCATTATTGTTGAAGATCCGTAGCCATAACAATCAGAAAACAGATGTTCTTAATCATTGTTATAGAGTGTCATAGTATGATTATATCGAATCAAAGTCCAATTTCATCACAACTTTGAAATAATACTATGGTGATATGTATCACTCCCCCTTAGTCAATACTTCCATCTTACAATGGAAACCACTCCCCTTTACATAATAATCTGTAAACCATATTATGTAGTGTGAACTACCAAATAATTCTTCCGCTTTTTGTCAATATAAATTGGCAAAGGTACGAAAACTATGAGATCATAATGAAAATTCTAAAAAAGATAATTCATGACTAAAAGAGAACATATCAACTTTGTTTCAATGATTTCACACAGTCGAAACTTAGTGTATTCATCAAAGAGTTTATAAAGATACAAGATATCTCCTACAATATTCCACAGCCGTACTCCCCACAAAGATATGGCAATTAAGCACAAATTCATTAAAGAACTCTCCCCCATTTGATGTCATTCCCTGGAGAACAATATGAGTGACCTTACTTTTACGAGAAAGGAAGGATTTTTTTGGACGCGATTTGTTAATGTCCAAAATATCATGATCAAACTAATCACAAGAGAACCTTTATGATTAATTTAATGGAAAATCACTCAACATAAGAAAACTTACGGAGTCATACAGTACTTTCACATAGAAGTGGATCAGGGAAAGATCAATACTGTGGAATTTTCAAAAGTTCATTATTATTTTTTATCAATATTTGCATAAAGACATAATAGACTTAACTTTTGAGCATTTATGAGATACTAGCACAGTTCACGAACGTAAAGGCATACATCTCACAAGCAATTGCACTATGAAATCAAAAAGATAAAATACTGCAAAAATTATCTACCAAATAACTTAGAATTTAAATAAATAAATCTAAAAACACTGCAATATGAAAATCATTGGAAATAACTATGTGTAATCACAATAATTGTTATACCAAACCCTAGTTATCCTTCTTAAACATAAAAATAAATTCTCATAAGAAGTTTCCTAGACAAAATAAAATCAACTCCTAAAACCATACTGAAAAACTTAGACATAGTCAGCAATTAGAGATCGAACAATAACAAGATCATTTGTTTATTTCTTTAGTTCGGTCTTCAAAAAATCAAGATTCTTTGTTGCAATTGCAAGTTGTTCACGCACAACCCCAAAATCTCGGAGAATCCAACCAAATCAGATGACATCTTAATGTGTCTATTGTCTTCATGATCGCAAGCATAGTAACATGTTATGGTGAAAGGATTCTCATGAAACTCAATAACCTTTCTATCTTCAATTTTGTCTTCCTTTTTGCATTCATTCATCGTGCAGTTCATGATATCACAAGAAGTTTTCTTGAGGTTACAGAACGTACATATATCTAAGAAATAAGGAAAATAATCTTAAATATATATATATATATGTTTTTCCTATGAATAAACCCTAGGGTCACATATAGATTTTTCAAACACACCGGTGTTGGAACCATACGTCCGATCATGGATCTAGTACACGGACCGTTTGTGGGCATGAATAAAATTCAGTACCAAAGAACCAATAGAGCCTATCCCAGAAACATGTTTTGAACAGATTATCAAAAAAAAAAAATTTAACTTTGGACAAAATATCTTAGCTCAATAAATAAATTTAGAGCACAAGTCTTTTGTTGATAAACAACAAATCAATTGTCTTAAAAAAAGACTTATTGAAGCTTCTCAATGCTAGCAACAAAGAGTATTATTTCAAGAGTTACTGATCATTTATATTACCAAGTTTAACTATTAACTGGAGCAAGGCTCAACAGTAAGATGATCATCATTTTTTTTTAAAATAAAAAATTTATAAAATAACACAAATACAACAAAGACCACTTTGTCAAGAAGAAGATGTCTTCTTGAGAATCTTGTGCACCCTCACACGGTCTCAATGAGGAGGCACAACTATAAGTAGTCAAGTTGTAATATGATGAGCTTTTTGCTCATCAAGGGTGTTGACATTCTCTCCCTTTCTTTCTTGAAAAACATCATATAAGTCAATAAAGTTAGTCTCAAGAGAATCAATAAGAGGAGGAGAAGAGATACCTGATGTTGCTTCCTTCTTTGCCTTCCTAATGTTACGCTTGATTATATTGATACTAGTCTTGAGTTCCGAAACACAATTATTGATGTGAATGTATTTAGGAATGGTTGAATCTTTTGATCCAAAATTTCCTTTAGCCATGGAAGGGGAGTTTGAAGGTTTTTTCTTTCGCAAAAACGCCTTTCTAATCATTGGACCATCAAAATAGTCATCTGTCCTTATAACATTGTTCCTTTTACAATTGTAAAAAGGTTTTGTTTTATCTTTAAAAACAAGGGTTGGCTCATTACAAAACTTTCCTTGTCTAAAAGTTGGACAATTAAAATCAGTAATATGAGAAACAAGTTTAATTACTTCCAGATAGGAATGTTATGAAATTTTTCATTCCGCAAACGAAAACGACATCTCCTTTCAAGATGACCCTTGTTTTCGCGATAATAACAACTGAATGTAATGCTATTAAATGTTCTCATACGAGCTATTTTTGGAGGATGACGAACCTTGTTATTTGGAACTTCTGCTGCTGGAGGTAGTTTTCACTTTTGCCATCAGTGAGATTTTTCTGCTGGAAATTACTATTAGCATGAAAAAAACTTATCTTACTAATAATTGGAGTGTTTATTCCTTTATAGCCCAAACCTCGTGTATCACGATGTTTTTTACATGCTCCCAACATAATGGATATTTGATTGAGCTAGAACTGAACCTTTTCAAGTCTTCTTCCAACAATTTGACCTTAATGTGATCAGCAGTTAGGTCAGCCTCTAATTGTTTTTTTCAAGGGAGAAAAATGTTTTCTCTGTCACTAGAACAACTTTTGTTGAGAGTTACACCTTGCTTCAGTTTCTGCAAGTTTTTCTTTCCACACAAAGATATCTCAACGAAGATTTTCACATTCAGAATTCTTTGAACGCACATCTTCTTCATGATATTTAAGAAGAGATTGTAGGATATTACATCTACAATCGTAACCCTTAAAGAGTTTTCTCATTTTATTGTTTTCTTGACAGAGAGGAGTCATAAACTCAGTCAGACATGACGTTAACTTATTTTTCTTTAAGAGATGGTCAAATAACTTAATATATTATAAGACTTCCTCATCAATATCTTTTTCAATATCTGAGTCAATTTCGTCTGAAAGTTCATCCAATTGTTCCTCCAGGCGTGTTTCCCAATTATACACAGTTTCAAGCAATGATAAAGATGTGAGAGTTTTCTCACGTGAATCCAAGCATTGAACCAAGTAAGAATGTTTCTAGACTAGTAATGCGTCGTTTGAGATAGTGATTCTTTCCACAGAGTCAGATTGCTATAAACACAGACTTATGAGGTCTTAGCGGGTTTGCCTGCGCTGATACCAATTGAAATAGCGGTGGTATAGGAACCACACCCAATAATTTGTTCGGAAATCTATATGGACTAAACTCCAATATAATTATGAGAGTACCAACTTAAAACTGAGACTCAATCAAGAAATATATCAATGACTGGTAGACACATTTTTGTGTCTAATTTGTCCTCAATTTTTGTGTGTTGTTGGTACTCGATTTCGTACGTATTATGGTGTTTTATATGTTTGTAGGTATTTTTGGGGAAATAAACATTTTTGGAAAGTTCGTCTCGAAAAGTTTCTCGGAGCACCCCCGGAGGACAGTTGCTATACGGACCCCCACTTTGGATAAGGGGCAGCCACGGCTATGTGTAGCCCAAATTTGTCCTCAGTACCCATGGCTATATGTAGCCCAAATTTGTCCACAACACCCATCTGCTATCCGCACCCCATCAGAGGTTAAGGGCCAACCTTCTTCTTACTCGTGAAGAACATTTTTGGCGGGAAAACAATTTTTGAATAAACCCGAGCTTTGTTGTTTTGGATTTGGAGGATTTCTAGAGAGATTAAATCGCTGTAGTCAATTTTAATAATCATGTTACACTCAAACATGGCTGGTAAGTCCATTAAAACCGGTAAACTTGGGCTGCATCGTCAGAGAGTAGGAATCAGGGGAGTACGTGTATGAGAGAACTTTCTGCATTAAACTCGAGCAGATTTGGTGAGATTTTCTTGCCGTATTTGTTTGATAACAAGATATCACGGTCAACAGAAGGTGGTAATTGATTTAGATACGATAACTAAGGGATACTTTTTCGGCTGGAACAAAATAGGGGAAGATTGTTTACTCGAGGATATTATGGGAGTTTGGTTGTTATTTTGGGAAGATATCATGTGCTAGCAGTGTGTTTATCATCTTTTGATTCCTATATCATTGTGCTAGAGTGTGTTAGATAGCTGCAGACGCAGGGAAGGAGAGTAAGCACGAGATTGTGTTGCTGCAAATTTGGAAAGAAGAGTAATGGAGAGTTATTACCGATATTATGTGTTGTTGATGGGTATAAAAAGGCATTTCGGGGTTCACAGAGGGGGATGGAGCGATAGGGGATAGATCAGAGAGGTGCAGAGAGCATAAATCTCGAGTTGCGGTGCAACTTCTGCTGCTGCTGCTGAAGAACCAGACGAAGAACATACAACTGTTAGGAACTGTCGTTCATGAGCGTCATATTCTGTATCCTTAAACGACAATTCTTCTGCGACCCTAGAGAGATATTGTTCTTTGTTAACAGTTGTAACATTACTCTGTAACAACGACTGGGTGTTGCAAATTCCCGGTTTATGCTAGTTCTCCTCTTCTTAACCATTGTACACACTTTTTAAGCAATATAAAAATCATTCGAGAGTGTCTACCACATGAGGATCTAGAACCCATCACTGGGACGACGGAGGAAGTTGTTTTTCACCCACGTGGTAATTCTAATTAACTCCTTTATGATTGTTTGCACTATTATAATCGATTTATGATTTGTCTTGATTATTTGTGATTTCGTTAGATGTCGCATGCTTAGTCTTAGGTACTTTAGATGCGTCATGCTTGTGATTTACATATAATTCGTTATAAAATCTACTTTGGCAAAGATTTAGAGTCGATGTATGTTATTTTATAAGCTTTAATTGTACGGAGTTAATAGTTCAACCGCATGAATGTGAGAATTGGTGGAATCCCGAGTCCCATTCGTCTCTTCATCTTGTGACAAATTTTGTATATATTTTTATCTTATTTTATTTTATTAAATCTTAAAATCGATTTCAACAAGTCCGAGTGAACGACAACCTTTTTTTACCACTTTCTACAACATTATTGATTCACATCAATTTTTGGCATCGTTGCCGGGGACTTGTGTATAGATTTGTTTTTAGGTTTTATCTTTATTTTTATTATTATTGTTCTCTTTTACGCCTTTGGTGTTTTTTTTTATTCTTTTCAGATTTGGAGCGAAGCTACAAGGAAATAAAAAGTGCTATAAAAGGAAAGCATCACCAAAGAAGGAAAGAAAAGAGGAGTCCAAGGAGTGAAGAAGATTTTGTACAAATTTATTTCATTTGGACTTTATTTCTTTTTATTTTTAGAAACTGTAAATAGGGTTTCACTGTTGTAATCTTTATTTTTATTTTTAGACACTTTTTGGACTTTATTTTTGGAATTTTGGACATTTTTTAAAAAACCCTAAGGAAGGGTTATTAAATATAAACTGCACAGGAAAGGACGACGATTACAATATCATCTCGGCCCCTCGGGTTCGTACACTGACATAGGAGTCAGTGGCCCGAGTCGACTTCAACGGTTCATCCCCCGTCTGGAACGGGAGGTAAGAATTCTAAACACCCGCGAATCCCCTGTCAGCGGGTTTACTGGATGATTTTGTATGCATATATGTTGAGGTCTTGAATATGGCTGCTTTAATTTCCTAGTAAAGGGAAAGGAGTGGCTATACAAGATAAGGGTTCGGATTTCATCATCGTTCTCTTCTTGCCCGCCTTAGGAAAACGATACTTAACGCGAACCTAAGCATTAAAATTTGGAATAGAATAGGGTAACGAGCTTAGTACGAAAGTTGTTCGAAAAATATTGGTTACTCTTTTAAGCATACTTCAAAGTTCATGATGGTTTATGTGAGTTGAATGTGTGACTGTGCCGCCTTGTAATGCGGTGAGGCCTTGGGTATCAAAGATCCACGCAGCTTCCCTCACCTCTATTCAACTTACTCAAACTCGGATTGATTTCATAGGGGTCTGCTTAAATTGTAACGAGTTCCCTTTCGAAGGATTAGAAGCTGGTCAAGAAACAATCTAAGTGGAGCCATTATGCTTTTTGTTTGCTAAAAATCAGTAGGTTTGCTGTGGTCGAGTCAGCCTTCTTTGTGTTTGTGTAAAATTCCCTTGCAGTTAGGATGTCGAACTGGTATTACAATAGCCAATACAACGAATATACGATTAATTTTCAAAATGGACAATACTTTTTGACCATAATGTGAATAGTGGTTGGGAACGCCAATCTTTTGAAGGTTATGTCCCATACCATGGTGAGCCCAATTACTATCCACATGCCCACCGGTCATACGAGCAAAATTCCTATAATTTCTCTTCTCTAGATGAAGCACGTAAGATACTTGAGTCAACACGTAAGTCACTTGAGTCGACACATAAGTTAGCGGACACAAATGACTTAGTTATGGACGAAAGAACTATAAAGGTGAGTGAAACTTATTTAGAAGATAACCTCAAGAAGTTAGCTGAGTCAACATGTAAGTTAACTGAGTCAACACGTGAGTTTGCTGAGTCAACACGTAGGTTAGAGTTAGAGACGGAAGAAAGAATTGCTCGAATTACTCTTGATTTCCAATACATTCTCTCCAATATCACCCGTGAAAATGAGGAAAATTTTTATAATCAGGATGACGAGGTTAGAATTGGTAACACTACTTGTTTAGATGAGGTTCAACCATTTTCATGTTATTATAATAATGATTATGATAAGGATAGTGTTGATGAAGAATTTGAAATAAATAGGCATATTGATCGGGGATTTACTACTCCAATTGAGTTTTATAATAATATGGTTACTTATGGTTCAGATCCTAATAATTTTAACAATTATTCACTAATTCAATAGGACGAGGATTTGACTAGAGATACTGTTTAAGACGATGTGGTATTTCCTGTTGTTTATGGGTGAAAATCGCCTCTGCCGAATTTGGTAAATTCGATGGTGGAGAGACTGGTTTAAACCCTTAAACAAATATGCTGCACGTGAGCACTTTTGATTTGAGATATCAATCTATACAACTCTAGCCTAAACCAAGAAGATGGTCGTTCCAGATTTGCTTCGGTCACAAAGTGGAGGAGAAGGGTTGATTTGGGGAGGATAGCGAAGAAGGGTGATGAGACCAGAGAGTTCTGCCTAGTCAGTATCTCGACTTGTATCATAAGTGTAGAAGCTTGATAGCAATGGAAGCTTTGATAGAGAGAGCTTGCAGAGTTGTTATCTGATAGTATGTTGTATTTTTCCTGACCAAGACTTGTGTTTTGGCAGAATAGGTGAAACCTATTTATACAAGTGCGATTGAACGTACCCTGGACTCATTAAGGAATTGAGTAAATGTGTCAATTAAAACAGAGGAGGTGGAAACCGTTGGCTTTATGGTGAAAAAGTTTTCACCATAAATTTCCTTATTTAATTGACTGTATTCATTCCTTGCACGCCTTGCTTTATTGCGAGCGTAGTGTATGCTGCACGCTGTGACCGCCAAACCAAAACCCCAAGAAAGCATCCCCCAGTTTGTGTTGATGTCTCGAGAGTGGGCGTAAGTGGCAATACCAAAGTTCCTAGTGAAGCGTTGCGGCATGTGCCAATGGCATGTGCGGGATATCTCGACCGCAAGTTGTACTTTGAGCGCGGATGGCAATTCCAAAGTCTCTTGGTGGAGCATTTGGCATGTGACAATGGCATGTGCGGAATGCCTTGGCCGCAAGTTACACTTTGAGTGTGGATGGCAATGCCAAAGTCGCTAGTGGAGCATGTGTGGCATGTGCCAATGGCATGTGTGGAATGCCTTGGAAATTGGCTAGCAGGTTTGGGATGAAAGTGGCTAGTGGTAACGTGTTGACATGTGCTAATGGCACGCACGGCCACCTTGGCCAAGTCGCGGGCGCTACAATTGGGTAGCGGCTTGGAATAGAAAGTGGCTAGTGGTAACGTGTTGGCATGTGGTAACGTGTTGGCATGTGCCAACGGCACGCACGGCCACCTTGTCCAAGTCGCGCGTGCTACAATTGGGTAGCGGCTTGGAATAGAAAGTGGCTAGTGGTAACGTGTTGGCATGTTCCAATGGCACGCACGGCCACCTTAGCCAAGTCGCGGGCGCTACAACCTGGTAGCGGCTTAGAATAGAAAGTGGCTAGTGGTAACGTGTTTGCATGCGCCAATGGCATGCGTGACCACCAAGGCCAAGTTGCGGGCGCTACAACTGGGTAGCAGCTTAGAATAGAAAGTGGCTAGTGGTAACGTGTTGGCATGTGCCAAAGGCACACACGGCCACCTAGGCCAAGTTGCGGGCGCTACAACTTGGCAGCGGCTTGGAATAGAAAGTGACTAGTGGTAACGTGTTGGCATGTGCCAATGGCACGCACGTCCACCTAGGCCAAGTTGCGGGCGCTACAACTGGGTAGCGGCTTGGAATAGAAAGTGGCTAGTGGTAACGTGTTGGCATGTGCCAATGGCACGCACGGCCACCTTGGCCAAGTTGCGGGCGCTACAACTGGGTAGCGGTTTGGAATAGAAAGTGGCTAGTGTTAACATGTTGGCATGTGCCAATGGCATGCACGGCCACCTTAGCCAAGTTGCGGGCACTACAACTGGGTAGCGGCTTGGTTTTGGCATAGTTGCCATGGTGCGCAGTATGCGGCTTGGTTTTGGAATTAGGGTTTTGTGTCGAAAACCCTAATCCGGTATTTTGAAAAAATACCCCTATTAATTATTTACATCTGAATTAAATGTTCTCAGTTAATGTGTTGCGGGTAACACTAGGTCATGGGGTTTTACGATTTTACCCCTTGTCTAAAATCCACCATTGACATTAAGTCCCCTGCTTAGCTCGAAACAGGAGCTTTGTTGCGAGGTAAGTATAAGATGGTGCCAAGATAAAATCTGAAAGAGAAACGGGAGATTTATCTGACCTTTTTTATGAGATGCGAACTAGATTCGGAATCCTTGTCCTTAGCAGTTTTGCACGGAGCGAGAGGTTAGCACAATTTGGCGGAAATAGGAAGCTGGGAAGCATTGAGTAGCTGACGCGAGTTGAGAAACTGAACGTGCTGGCTGGTGGGGCCGGCGGGAGATGGACGTGATAGCTGGTGCGACTTGGGAGGCATTGACATGCCGGCGTGATTGGTGGGACTGGCATGAATTTCGTAAAGTTGGCACGAGTTGGCAAATTGAGCATGCTAGCCGGTAGGGCCGGTTCAAGTGAGGGAAGAATAATCACCTGATGCAAAATTTCCTTATGAGTTGAATTGCCTCCTTTGTGCACGGCTCTGATTGGGGATCCTTTATTGATGTGTGATTTCCTAGAGCCGTTATAGCCATGAAGCACGCCCTTTTTTCTCACATAAATATTACTGACAAGATTTCGTTGTCTTCTCTCTCTCTACTGGTCGCATAGCGAGGCGACTACACCGTTTTCATACTTTTGCAATGGCATCCCATGGTGATAATGGCGATGGCATTGTTGGTTTCTCCGAGAAGCATCATAGGATTAATGGATCTCGATCTTCTTACAAAGAGTCTTTGGGCAGGATCGGCTCATTACTTTGCGAGATTAGAGCCATCATCCAAGATATCCGTTCTGTTCTTCCAGATGATGCACGCAAAAAGGCACATGTTCCCATGGATTCTGACATGAGAGAGTCAAGTGATTTTCCTGTAGGAACCGTTGAGGAGAATCTTGGTGAAAACTTTGTTGATACCATTGGTGCTGCTGGAGGAATCATGATTGTGCACGTTGAATCCACGTCAGAGATGAAGAGGAAACAAGTGCTGGTTGGTGCTGCTGGAAAGGCATCTGGATGGAAAACGGGGGCCATTGCTGATGTTGACGTGTCTTCTTTGTGGAACCTTTGCTGCCCGCAGGATTGCTGGGGGAAGTGTAAGAAGTAGTCTTAACGAGGCGAATCTTCTTTCTTTTGTTCCTTCTTTCTTTTGTGGCTTAGCCGCCTTTTAATGTTTTGCAATTTTCCTTTCATTGTATCTTGTGTTGAGCCTCCTTGGATTGGTCTTGCAATAATTTGTGAGCTTGAAAGTTCCGCCGAAAAGATAACCATTTTGTCTTCTGTGTATTGCTTCCCCCTCTTCTATTTTTTTTTTTTTTTTTTGGGGGGGGGGGGGGGGAGGGGGTAACGTGTTTGAATTTGGGTTGATCTTGAGAAATTTTCAAGGGAAAAAGGGGTTCTTTTATTTCACTGGAGAGGATATATTAGATTGCTCAACATGAGTGATAATTGAAATTTTGCTGGACGAATGTAAGTGATGCATCAATCCTGAATCAATACATAGTAGTAGTGAAAAGGAAAATTGCTAAAGAGGTATTGAGGAGCAAGTGTCAGGAAATTGAGTATCTTGACCTTTCATATGTCGGCATCCTCCAACAAGCGTGAGTGGATCACTATGCCTTCCAGTTTGTCCGTGTTGATAAGTTTGCAATAGCCACCCAAGAGGATGTCGGCTACTAAGTATGGTTCATCCTCCTCTTCTTCCGGGGAACTTTTCTGACTCGGTATCTTCACAGTCATCTTTCCAACTTGAAATGAGGTGGCCCTAATTACTATATCCCCTATCTGGAAAGGATTGGGTTGTGGTACAATCGCCTGGTGGTTGTCCCCGCAGTCTTCCAGGGCATCTTCCAAATCTCTGGCGAAACGCTTAAAAGGCTCGGTGTTTCATTCACATCTCTTGACAGTGTTGTGCTCGACAACTGTGTAGAGTCCCCAGGGCGGGTTGCGGTGAGAAACGATTGGTGATAAAGAGAGCATCTTAGTCAGGCTTACTTGAGTTTGGAGTCTGGCAGGTGGATTTGGCGACTCCTTTCCGGGTAGTAGAGTATTGTCGGTAAGCTGTTGAAAGGGTAGTAAGTTAGCTGGATCATTGGATACTCTCTCTGGATTTGCTACGGGAAAGGGCGATGCTTCTAATTCCGTTTTGTTGTCGAGTACCCACGGGCGCCCTAGAACCATGTCGTAATTTAGATTCTTTACAATGTGGAAAGTCCCGCGCGTTGCGATATTTCCTATGTTGATCCCAAGATTAGCGTAGCCAAGCGCATGCAGGTGATTCCCCTCGTGGTCTTTGATAGCCGATGGGGAGTGAGTGGCCTCTTGTTTTGTTACTCATGCCGCTTTCAGGGTCTTGAACGTAACAATGTTGAACTCTGAGGCTGCGTCGATGAGTGTGTTGTCGAACTCGGCGTCCTTTAAGCGGTCCATGGTGAGAAGTCCCCAGTTGTGCTTCTTGGCAGGAATTCCTGGCGAGGTCTGTTCCTCAGGTGTGTTTTTTATGGCAGAGTGGAGTCGCTCCCCAGATACTATGTGGTTGAGGGCTGCGAAAGCGTCTCGACGTTGTTCCTTGGAAAAGTAGAGGATTTCGCATATGTGATGCATCATGGACTGCACTGTTTCGTGTGTGGAGTCCCCAGAGATTCCATAGTTTCTTATGGGAAGCGAATCTCTATGTACTCCTTCGTTCCTTAGCCGTAACTCCCCTGCCTCAATCCTTTCTTTGAAAATTCTTTTCAGCCTGTTGCAGTTGCCGGTTGGATGACCGACAAATCTGTGGTAGTGACGAAATCTGGGATTCACCATCTCTTCTTCAGTAGGTGGGTGCCGAGGAGCCGGTATCCGGATGAAACCATCTTGGACCCATGTTTCCAGAAGTTCGATTACTTCCTCGATCAGAAAGGGGAAGTATGAGTCGTCCCCTCTGGCTTCAGGGAGACGTTCAGAAAGCTTGGTTGGGGCCTTTCGCGGGGCTTCCCTTCGTGCTGGGGCCATGCGCCCGAGGTGTTGATCCATTGGAGGTGTTTTCCTCTTTCCCCTTTCGTCCACCACGCTCACGGAGGAGGGGCCGGTATTGTATGGATTGTTGAAAAAACGCGGGCTCCTTCGAACTTCTCGTGTATCTTCATTTCTGGGAGGCCTAGTTCTTTCCAACAGGGCTGGCGCTGTCGAGGCTGATCGTTTAGCAGCTTCGTGAAGTTCGGAGAAGGTCTGGAATCGTAAGTTCTCCAGTAAAGCCCGATAGATGGGAGTCATGCCATTGATGCACGAATTTACTAGTTGATGCTCAGTCGCACCCGGGTCGTGGCAGTCTAGTTCTTGAATTATGAATCTCTTGACGAAATCATTTGGATGTTCGTCATTATGTTGGAACATTCTTCCCAGATCTTAGTTCTACCATGTTGAGCGAATGATGAAGCAGATTTTGAACTAAAGATCAGTTTTTGCAACCGAGAGATTGAAACCCCCGCTGTGGTCGCCAATTGCTTATGGGAGAAAATCGCCTCTGCCGAATTTGGTAAATTCGATGGTGGAGAGACTGGTTTAAACCCTTAAACAAATATGTTGCACGTGAGCACTTTTGATCTGAGATATCAATCTGTACAACTCTGGCCTAAACCAAGAAGATGCCCGTTCCAGATTTGCTTCGGTCACAAAGTAGAGGAGAAGGGTTAATTGGGGAGGATAGCGAATAAGGGTGATGAGACCAGAGAGTTCTGGCTAGGCAGTATCTCGACTTGTACCAAAACCCCAAGAAAGCATCCCCCAGTTTGTGTTGATGTCTCGAGAGTGGGCGCAATTGGCATTGCCAAAGTTGCTAGTGAAGCGTTGCGGAATGTGCCAATGCCATGTGCGGGATATCTCGACCGCAAATTGTACTTTAAGCGCGGATGGCAATGCCAAAGTCGCTTGGTGGAGCATTTGGCATGTGCGGAATGCCTTGGCCACAAGTTACACTTTGAGTGTGGATGGCAATGCCAAAGTCGCTAGTGGAGCATGTGTGGCATGTGCGGAATGCCTTGGAAATTGGCTAGCAGGTTGGGGATGAAAGTGGCTAGTGGTAACGTGTTGGCATGTGCCAATGGCACGCACGACCACCTAGGCAAAATTGCGGGCGCTACAACTGGCTAGCGGCTTAGAATAGAAAGTGGCTAGTGGTAACGTGTTGGCATGTGCCAATGGCACGCACGGACACCTTAGCCAAGTCGCGGGCGCTATAACCGGGTAGCGGCTTAGAATAGAAAGTGGCTAGTGGTAACGTGTTGGCATGTGCCAATGGCACACACGTCCACCTAGGCCAAGTTACGGGCGCTACAACTGGGTAGCGGCTTAGAATAGAAAGTGGCTAGTGGTAACGTGTTGGCATGTGACAATGGCACGCACGGCCACCTAGGCCAAGTTGCGGGCGCTACAACTGGGTAGCGGCTTAGAATATAAAGTGGCTAGTGGTAACGTGTTGGCATGTGCCAATGGCACGCACGACCACCTTGGCCAAGTTGCGGGCGCTATAACTGGGTAGTGGCTTGGAATATAAAGTGGCTAGTAGTGACGTGTTGGCATGTGCCAATGGCATGCACGACCACCTAGGCCAAGTTGGGGGCGCTACAACTGGGTAGCGGCTTGGAATTGGCACGCACGGCCACCTAGGCCAAGTTGCGGGCGCTACAACTGGGTAGCGGCTTAGAATAGAAAGTGGCTAGTGGTAACGTGTTGGCATGTGCCAATGGCACGCACGGCCACCTTGACCAAGTTGCGGGCGCTACAACTGGGTGGCGGCTTGGAATAGAAAGTGGCTAGTGGTTACATATTGGCATGTGCCAATGGCACGCACGGCCACCTTAGCCAAGTTGCGGGCGCTACAGCTGGGTAGCGGCTTGGTTTTGGCATAGTTGCCATGGTGCGCAGTTGTTGATGGTGGATTTCTATTTAAAGGGTAAAATTGTAAAAAGCCAATTTTTGTAAGCTGACGTCCTGCAAAGGATAAAGCCTTCAGGTGATGAATACTTCTCGCCATATTAATTCATTGGAGCATGTGCAACCATCCCTGAGAATTAAACATACCTACCCAGAACGGAGCATGTGGCAACCATCCCGACGGAGCATGTGGAAACCATCCCGGTTTTCTGTAGGTATATAGCATAACTATTAATGCTTTAAATTAAAGCCTTGTGTTCGACGTGCAAACACCCATAGGCTACCTGACGGTAGGTTATACTAGCCCCGTTGAACGCATGCAAGACTACCCATGTTAGTCTCACTTGCTGAAAACAAACCCAAAAATATATCTCACCCGTCCAACTTTGCAAGCATAGATGGAGGGTGTAGATATAGATTCAGGGGGTCCTGAGCATGCTACCATGATCACCTCGGAACCACCTTCACACATGACCGAACGGTCAATACCAACTATGGTTGGTCCTTCCAAAACGTGCGCTCAAAGCGAGCATGACGCACGGCTAGGGTTCCTTTTAATCGTGAGCGTCCAACTTCGCCAGCATAGTCGGACGGCTTAGATTATACCCTAAAACAAGTAGTGAAGTGATGGCACGACATTGGCGGGCACACTTTCTACTTACATGACCGACTCCCTCATAGGCAAGCCGTGGTGCAAGAAACGATTGCCCAAACAAGGCTAGATTAACGCCTTATGCAGGCTGAGAAGATCCAAAACGATCACGACCATCCGACTTCGCCGGCATAGTTGGATGGATTAGATTGCGCCCAGGGTCATAGAGCAAGCATGTACATGCTCACCGTCGACCCAAGATGCTGCATACATGGTCGGTCTCCCAAAAGGAGGCTCACGCAACCCAAAGCCGGTCGCTCAAAGTGGCCGGTCTAAAGCCCTAATTAGGGTTTGCGGCGCAGAAACATCTCGAGCGTCCATCTTCGCAGGCTTGGACGGAAGGCCAAGATGGAGACTTAGAAGGAACCGAGCATGATAGCATGACCACCGTGGGCACGGATTCACGTCTAGCTGATCGGCCAAGACCGGCGGTGACCAAGATCCTCGGTACGCGCGCCCAAAGGTGACATGTCGCGGCCCCTCCATAACTTCTAATCTCGACCACTCGTCTTTGCCGCCTGAGTCGAGTGGCTTAGATTAAATCTTTGCGAGTCAAGAAGGCATGGGCGTGAATACCATTGTACTGCCTCCATGCAGGGCTGATCGGTTCCTCCATTGGAGATCTCTAAGCATGCAAACGTTTGGGCCGAAAGAGGCAGCATGCGCGCCTCCCATCCAACGGTCGCAAGCAAGGCTTCGAGTCATCTCGTCCGTCCAGCTTTGCAAGCTTGGACGAATGGATTAGGGTGCGAATCAACCAGAAAACAAGGTATCACTATGACCACCATCCGTCACTCTTCTTCACAAGGTAACCGACCAAGACATGGCATGTCTATACAGCCTCCAAACGGTTACCTGAAGATGGCTGCATGCGATGTTATACCAAGTTCATGGTTCACCCTGCACTATTTTCTGTGGGTCCCATGATCCACACACTCGAGACATTAATCATGTCACAACTGGGGGATACAAACTGGGGTATTGGTCTGGCGGTTTACATCGTGCAGCGTGCAACACGCCATCACAAGAACGTGTTAGGAAGACATGGGCGATTAAGTGAAGATGAGAGAAGTGGGCAGTTCTGGTCGTGTGACACTCACACAGAACTCCACTCTTCCCTCACTCCACTTCCTTCACTTCCCACGAGAGACGTGAAGAAGGATTAATGACTTGTATAAATGGGTTCTCCTCCCTATTTCCAAAGAAAGAAGTTCGAACAACACAGAAAAACAAGTGTTAATCGTATTCAACACCCAAAGCCTGCCTACAACATTTGCTAGCCTGCTCGACCTTCTGTTAACAAGTCATCAAATAGCCTTCACCTTCATACTCTCAACACCTTCTTCGCTTCCCTCCCTAAGATCAACCTCACATCCTTCACCTGTGACCAAAAAAAATATGGAACGGCCGTGTCTTCGGTTTAGGCCAGAATTGTATAGATTACCTCTCGAATCAAAGTGCTCATCGTGCAGCACATTTGTTGAAGGTTTAAACTCACTTCTCATCCACACACACACCCAAAATTACCTAAACCGGCAGAAGTAGTTTTCTCCCACAAACAATTGGCGACCACAGTGGGAGGTTAATCTCTCGGTTGCAAAACTCAAATCTTTAAAGTCTACCAGCTTTTATTTGACTTTGGAGAGGTAGATCTTAGATTTGATTTGATCATCAATTCACACTTCACCAAATCCCAGAAGTTCATCCCGAGATGTACTCCCGTTTGTTGAATCCTTCAGAAGCTATGGATAATTCAAGTGTCATCGAAAATGTGACCAGGATGCTGGAAGACGTCCTGGCGAATCAAGAAGGAATTGCCAGAAGGCAGAGTGAAACCTTCCGTCTCTTGAACGACATATCAACTCAATTACATGAGGGCTCTGCAAGCAGCTACCCGGGAAGTATCACTAATAACGTAAGAAGTTCTGGAGGTCAGATTTTCAGAAGAACTGGCGGAACACATGTCCCCAGAGAACTCAGAGACGAACAAAACTTTTCACCTAGCAACGGGAGCTTGAGACGGATCGACAAGCATGAAGAATTACGACGCTTGCCGGATGAAAACGGAGAACCAACTGCATACGAAGCCTTGTTAGAAGATTTATACCTCAAGACTCTTGCCAGAACTCAGAATAATGTCCAACCCGTGCTGACTCTTCATCCAGGGGAAGAAACACTGGAGGAAGGCAAAATCAATCAGAGAGCATATGAACGTAGGAGCTTACAGCCTTCAAATCACCAGCTCAACGACAATGCCATCGCCAGTGCAATATCCCCCATGTTTCAGCATAATCTCCCGACCAAGAGGGCCGCGGATGCAGTGACACGAGTCAACGCCTCAATTCCGTCTCCAAAGCGTGCTTCTCACTGAAACCCAAGGGAAGAGCCACGACACACGCCGACGCAGGAAAGTTTAGACTCAAAAGATCCACGATTCCCGTTTCCCGTAAATAAGATTGTGGAGTTGTTGGAGATATGGGTACGCGATGGAGAGGTACAACTGCCGCCGGCGCGGCGTCCACCCACCGATCAAGAGACAGCCAACCCGAGGTATTGTCATTACCATCGATTTCTCCATCACCCCACCAGCGAGTGCCACGCATTTAAACGCATTGTCCACGATACGATAAATTCAGATAAGCAATATTTCCCCTCAAAAAATTAGCACGCGCTCTTTGGGGAGAGGGTATTCGGGAATGTTCATTCTCATACACGGATTTAAAATGACAAGTAAGTCACGGCAAATGTTACTGTAAGATAATTATATATCCTACTGGGGACTTGGCATCCTATATATATGAACAGGATACTCAATGAACAAGCACCATACATGCTCACCACCCCTCACCTTTCCCTTTCACACTGCATTTTCAATTTCACATGACATGTATGATCACTCATAATATAAGATTCAGATCCTATTTTAGAATAATATTTTCCGAAAGTCAAACATTCACAAAAGCATGTCGTAAAATAAACCAGTCCAAGATTCAATCACATATCAATTCAAAACCTAAAACTAAACCGTGTGAAAGGAAATCCTCACAATCACTCGAGAAGCATCTAAAGAGAAAACACAAGTAGACGGCATGAATACTTCAGGTAAAATCTTTCAGCAACACCTCATCCTTCTGAGCAAGAGCAGCTTCCATCTTACGGAGAACGGCTTGCTGAGATTTCAACTCCTCGGACAACCTACCAACCTTTTGTTTCTTACGGATGACGCATTCAGTGGAGAGCACCGTACCTTGCTTCTTCTGAATCTCATGAAACCCTTTGAAGAACCAAGGAGCATTGAAGTCATACTGCGCAAATACATCCAAGTGGCACTTCCAGTATTCCATCACGTCTTCAGAAACATCACGACCGATTGCGACACGCATCTCCCGAATAGAGGGTAAGGCCTCCTGAACGCGATTTACCAAAGCAAGACGACTCTTCAGCTTCGTGGTGGTAGCAATGTGGCCATATTTCTTCCATATTGTGGTGTACAACTCCTCAAACTGGGCCGGCACGCTGAACCCTCCAACCAACACATGATCAGGACGTGGATCATCAAAGGGAAGGTCGAACATACCACCATGAACGACTGCTGGCGACAACATCTCTTTAGAAGGAACCATCGCAGCAGATGTCCCTTCCAAACTCCTCGAAGTGCTAGTCTGGATTGCTGACACAGCCTCATCTACAAGCTCATTAAAATTACCGTTCTGAAAGGCATTCTCTTCAATCGAGCTTGCACCATCTTCATCGTTGCATATGATAGGATCAGTGTTACCAGACTCGTCTACATGAAGATTGATGTTTCCAGACTTCTCCTCATGAGGATGAGTGTTCCCAGACTGTTCTACATGAAGGTCATTATTTCCAGACTTCTCAGCGTGAAGATTTCTAGACTTCCCGTTACCTCCACGCTCCTCATTGTAAACTCGGGCCAGTGCAGCAAAGGCATTTTCTTCAGGAATCCCCTGATCACCAACAAGGATTAGTAAAAGCTGCTCATGGAAGTTGGAACTAAAAATTAAGCATAATGAATTCAGAATACCTACATATTGGAAGAGTTGAGAATTACTGGACTACATGCTTGCTTCTTTTTATTGGACTTAAGATCGCAGTCAGTGGAGTTAACCCTGCCTCGCTTCCCTGGAAGGGGTTTCAATCGCCTATGACCAGCCAAGACGTCATCAAGAGGTTTACCACGAAGGTCAGCTACCGCTTCGCTAGCAAATGATTTAAAGAGCAGTAATTGCCCCCTCCAAAAATATTTGTAACCAGAAGTAGCTACCGGCTTTCTCCCCGGGGAAGGAAAAGGAAGTTTCAGCTCCGGCGAGAAAACATCAACATCGAGGCATGATGACTTAAGTTCTTCTGAAGGCGTTGCGGGACGACGAAATGGGACACCTTGATCAAAACCCATTTGGCGAGCGGCTCTATCAATATTATATGGAATAATGCTTAGCCTGTCATCACAAAAAGAAGGAACATACCCTGGTATACAGCTCCGCAGGAAAACGACTTCTTCAGGGATCATATCTCTCCCCTCAGGCGGCAGCTCAATGACAGGGACGATGGCAGAAGGATGAATCGGCCCCCAAGGGCGAAAGTCTATGGCACTCACACTATCGAGAAAATATACAAGCCTCACCCCAGCTTTTGGACGTCTATTTTTCCAACGGAGTATTCTTGAATCACCATACAAGCTTGGGACTGAGGTTGTAGGAGTGGGAGCGTAATCCTTAAAGTGTTCCCACAAAAATGCCTGAAGAAAGGCGACGTGCACATATGTTTCCACCTTCATGTACCCGTTGGAAATATACATCTCCTCCACTAAAGAATTCAGGTGACCGTACATTGAGCCTAAGAATAACGAAGCCAAAGGGAGAGTTATACCTTTGCCCAGCTTAATGGCGAATACGTTGATTTTCTTTCTGATAGTTTTCGTTCCAGAGCCGTCATCAAGGATATATCTGGACAACCACAAGGACAATAATGCAGTTGTGCTAATATCATCATTACCTTGCATGGAAGACCATTCACCTACCCAACAAGTGTAGAAACATTTCGGCTTCTTCTCCAACTGATCGTATTCGTTCACCTTCTGAATTATAGCCTGATAGATGATGTCTTCGCTTTCAGACAGCTTGCAATTAAGACTGCCAGAGACAGGAAGGCTCATTAATGCAGACACGCTCTCAAGAGTAATAGTCATTTCACCCCACGTGCATAAAGCTGTGTTCGTAGAAGGACGCCATCGAGTAGCAAAAGCGACCAAACCTGGGATATCCTTCTTGACATGAAGAATTGCAGACGCCTTAACAGCATCAAGAATCCGCGCCCTGGCTAAGTTGCCTTTAATCTCTTCATTACCCAACATGCGCCACATCCATCCTTCGTATGAGTCAATTGGATTCTGGCAAATTCTGAAGTCAATAAGGGAAGGTGGATATTCTTTCTTCTGGATACAAAGCCTCATCACGCCTGCTAAAGACAATGGTAGACTCTCTTCACTTTCTGAACCGGTAATAAGGATTATATTATGTCTGGGGTGCCTCTTGACGATCGGAAAGTACTTGGTAAGCATTCCATCATTTATATTTGGCACATCTCTGAAAGAGTCGACACCTCCCTTCACAACATTATCCTCCGCGTTCATCATTGAGCAACTGCAATAAGATTGGAAGTGTTAGCATGTTTCAAAGGAGTCGTTCAGAAATAAAAGATTCTCGTGATTCCCAACTTCGTTGTTAATCACCTAATACGGAGATTACATGGGATTGGGATGGTTCAAGCGTCTTCCAAACAAACTCAGTTGAGGGAAATTTACACTACCCTGTGTTCGATTAAGAGCTGGGAGCAATGGGTATGGAATATAGTGTTATGTTATGTTCCATTCTCTTCATATGGAAGTTACCTACAACATATAAAAATTTCATGACAATCGGATGAAAGAGAAAGAATGGGTGGCCAAAACATTAGAAGACACTCAACCTGAAAAAATTCTGAAAACCTCCTGGAAGTTTACTATTTCGCGGTTTTTATCCCCTAAACACGCTCAAAATACGAAAATCTTCTTTGCTAAAGCTTGGAAATTTTCTGGGCTTGAAGTTACGTATGCGGAACGTCAAAATCCGAGTTTGTATGAAGATTCTACAGCAATTTCAGTAAACGCACGCGCAAGAGTACCTCAAAATCACGCAGGCGGGCACTAAAGTTTGCATGCGCGTCCCTAAAGCTAAGACAGCATGTCAACATATTTTTCTATAGTTGGTTATCATGTCTACAAGTTCAAGACAGCGGTTCTACCAAGCTACAACGTGGGTTTTGACATGCAAGGATAAAGAGAACAAACGACATGTTAATGATTTCTTTTACTACGCAACCCTAACATGCGGTAAATGAATTAATTATGGTATGTTTTGCTGCACCTACAATCCTCTCAAAATGCAAAAGAAACTCTAACTAAATAATTAGGGTTTGCAAAAAAAAAAAATTTTTTTTTGCACGTACCTGATTAACGGCGCCGGCGGCAACAAATCCAGTGGCGACTCCGGCAGCAACGGAGGTGGCGGCAACACGAGCAGAGAGTTGAACGTTCACAAAAAAAAAAAGGAAATCGTGAAGGGAAAACAAAAAGGGTTCTCCCTTTTATAGGCAAAATTTGAAGAATTCTAATCAGAGAAGGATTCCCTTTTGCTCCCAAAAAACCAAGAAGGGAAACCGGCCCACCAAAGGTTTCATGCCTGCAGCGATGCGTTCACATGGATAATCACTAGCGTCTGCCTTCCAAGGTTAGTTACCTTTATTTCTTTTACGTATATTTGTCACCATCTCATGCCTACCCTACAATAGTGTAACCATTGCATGCTAGGCAGAGGACTTAATGTTGATGGTGGATTTCTATTTAAAGGGTAAAATTGTAAAAAGGCAATTTTTGTAAGCTGACATCCTGCAAAGGATAAATCCTTCAGGCGATGAATACTTCTCTCCATATTAATTCATTGGAGCATGTGCAACCATCCCTGAGAATTGAACATACCTACCCAGAACGGAGCATGTGGCAACCATCCCGACGGAGCATGTGGCAACCATCCCGGTTTTCTGTAGGTATACAACATTACTATTAATGCTTTAAATTAAAGCCTTGTGTTCGACGTGCAAACACCCATAGGCTACCTGACGGTAGGTTATACTAGCCCCGTTGAACGCATGCAAGACTACCCATGTTAGTCTCACTTGCTGAAAACAAACCCAAAAATATATCTCACCCGTCCAACTTCGCAAGCATAGATGGAGGGTGTAGATATAGATTCATGGGGTCCTGAGCATGCTACCATGATCACCTCAGACCTACCTTCACACATGACCGAACGGTCAAGACCAACTATGGTTGGTCTTTCCAAAACGTGCGCTCAAAGCGAGCATGATGCACAGCTAGGGTTCCTTTTAATCGTGAGCGTCCAACTTCGCCAGCATAGTCGGGCGGCTTAGATTATACCATAAAACAAGTAGTGAAGTGATGGAACGCCATTGGCGGGCATAATTTCTACCTACATGACCGACTCCCTCATAGGCAAGCCGTGGTGCAATAAACGATTTCCCAAACAAGGATAGATTAACGCCTTATGCAGGTTGAGAAGATCCAAAACGATCACAACCATCCGACTTCGCCGGCATAGTTGGATGGCTTAGATTGCGCCCAGGGTCATAGAGAAAGCATGTACATACTCACCGTCGACCAAAGATGCTGCATACATGGTCGGTCTCCCCAAAGGAGGCGCACGCAACCCAAAGCCGATCGCTCAAAGTGGCCGGTCTAAATCCCTAATTAGGGTTTGCGGCGCAGAAACATCTCGAGCGTCCATCTTCGCAGGCTTGGACGGAAGGCCAAGATGGAGACTTAGAAGGAACCGAGCATGCTAGCATGACCACCGTGGGCCCGGATTCACGTCTAGCTGATCGACCAAGACCGGAGGTGACAAGCTCCTCGGTACGCGCGCCCAAAGGTGACATGTCGCGGCCCCTCCATAAATTCGAATCTCGACCACTCGTCTTTGCTGCCTGAGTCGAGTGGCTTAGATTAAATCTTTGCGAGTCAATCAGGCATGGGCGTGAACACCATTGTACTGCCTCCATGCAGGGCTGATCGGTTCCTCCATTGGAACTCTCTAAGCATGCAAACGTTTGGGACGAAAGAGGCAGCATGCGCGCCTCCCATCCAACGGTCGCAAGAAAGGATACGAGTCATCTCGTCCGTCCAGCTTTGCAAGCTTGGAAGAATAGCTTAGGGTGCGAATCAACCAGCAAAAAAGGTATCACTATGACCACCATCCGTCACTCTTCTTCACAAGGTAACCGACCAAGACATGGCCTGTCTATCAGCCTCCAAACGGTTACCTGAAGATGGCTGCATGCGATGTTATACCAAGTTCATGGTTCACCCTGCACTATTTTATGTGGGTCCCGCGATCCACACACTCGAGACATTAATCATGTCACAACTTGGGGATACAAACTGGGGTATTGGTCTGGCGGTTTACAGCGTGCAGCGTGCAACGCGCCATCACAAGAACGTGTTAGGAAAACATGGGCGGTTAAGTCAAGATGAGAGAAGTGGGCAGTTCTGGTCGTGTGACACTCACACACAACTCCACTCTTCCCTCACTCCACTTCCTCCACTTCCCACGAGAGATGTGAAGAAGGCTTAATGACTTGTATAAATGGGTTCTCCTCCCTATTTCCAAAGAAAGAAGTTCGAACAACACAGAAAACCAAGTGTTAATCGTATTCAACACCCAGAGCCTGCCTGCAACATTTGCTAGCCTGCTCGACCTTCTGTTAACAAGTCATCAAATAGCCATCACCTTCATACTCTCAACACCTTCTTCACTTCCCTCCCTAAGATCAACCTCACATCCTTCACCTGTGACCGAAACAAATCTGGAACGGCCGTGTCTTCGGTTTAGGCCAGAATTGTATATATTACCTCTCGAATCAAAGTGCTCATCGTGCAGCACATTTGTTGAAGGTTTAAACTCACTTCTCATCCACACACACACCCAAAATTACCCAAACCGGCAGAAGTAGTTTTCTCCCACAAACAGCAGTATGCGGCTTGGTTTTGGAATTAGGGTTTTGTGTCGAAAACCCTAATCCGGTATTTTGAAAAAATACCCCTATTAATTATTTACATCTGAATTAAATGTTCTCAGTTAATGTGTTGCGGGTAACACTAGGTCATGGGGTTTTACGATTTTACCCCTTGTCTAAAATCCACCATCGACACCTGTTTACGAAGCCGATTATAGTTTTGAGGAACGAGTTTATTCTGAGAATATTGTTTTAGAGTCTAGCGATTTAGAAACATTAGACTTAGAAAAAGAAGACAAACTCGTAGAGCTTTTAAATATGAGTGAGGATACATCACCTGAGTATAAACTACAAGAAGCAATTGACCATTTTCAGGATTCTGATGATCTAGAAATTAGGGAAATTGTAGCTAGTCTATATAGAGACACCCAAAATTCTAAGTTTGGGGGTGATTATCATTCTCCTTGTGCCTTACCTTTAGCTCTTACAGAGATCCCTCACTTGGGACTTGATATATGTGCCTCAACCATTGTGCCAGATTACCTTCATGTTAGCTCTCCCGAACCTAATAATGTCCAGGAAGAAGTTCAGTTGTTAGAAACCTATCCTCTGGTTGATGTGGTTAACCCAGGCTATGATACCAAAATTGACTTTGTTTTCCCACCAAACACTTTTCATCCAATTGTGGGAACTTATGATTTTCTAATGTGTTGGTTATTAAGTTTTCAGACTAAACCTAATTACTTTAGGAGAATAGGGTCGACACATTTTATTAAGGAAGACCACCTCTATCACTGTGGTCAGCTTTGTGAGTCAAATATGATTGACTTAGAGGATCCCCAGTTATTCAGGTTAATGTTATGTGTTTCTAAGTTGTTATTCGAGTTTTTCCAGACTCTAGGACTTGAACATTCGGATCTAACTTTTGAGGAATTGCAACCCATGAAAATATGTTATCTAGACCCAGTTATAGAACCTGAACCTGAACCACAGCTATTTGTAGTTGTCTTAAACATGAAACTAGACAAGGGTGTGCTTTATTTGCTAATTTTCTTGGGATGTTGTAGATTCCTTTTACTTGTGATAAACCTATTTGGTTTTGGTGATCCGCAGTTATTCCGTTTATTACTTTATGATTCTATGAGGTGACTAATTCCTTATGATGTCTGGCTGAAGACTTTAAACTTAGCACTTCTTGGGAGGTAACCCAATATTCAAGCGATACGATAATATCCTTCCTTATCTTTTTTGCTTCAAATAGTAACAGTTTCTCCTTGTTCATGTTTTTAATTTCATCTTTAGAACATTGAAGACAATGTTAGATTTAAGTTTGGGGGTATGGGAGAAACTTTTTAGTTGCAATATTAATAAATAAACTCCAGAGCCTAGAAATTTATGCTTATTAAGGTCGGCACTAACCAATCTAAGTGGATGGAAACATTTTGGTTGTAGGAGTTGAGGAACCAATCTGATTATATGGAAACATCTAGAAGAGTCTATTCAAAAAAGCACAGAGCTCAGGTGTTAGAAAAAAAAGCATGGTAGTTTCTCCATATCCTCGTGATGGAAACATCGAAAGAATCCTGATCACTTCTTTTATTTTTATTTTTACCATTGCTAAGGTGAAATAGAGTGACTGAGATACATCAAAAAAAAATTTGAGAAAAAGAAAAAGAAATTAAGACCAGACCATCACACCAACCAGAATAAATACAATAAATTCGACCACTGATACCCTTGTATATGCCAGCTGAGTTGACCTAGAGTTAGGATTATCGACCACTGGTTCCCTTGTATATGCCAGTGTGTTGATATTAGTCAAGACCAGTATCTCAGTCCATTAGGATAGGTTCACCTTAGTCAACATCATCCACGTTTTTCTCTACATCCATCTTCTTAATCTATCCATGTAATTGGTTGACTCCGGTTTATGATGTCCATAAACTATCTGAGTAGAGCTCTGTCAATTTATATGAATTTTAGTATGCTTGAGTGCAAACTCGTGTACAACAATTGGAATTTCGCATCAGGGTACTTCCTCCTGTAGTCAATAAGTATACCAACCAAGGAGATTCTTTAGTGCCTTCCAAGGTTCTGCGTAGATAGCTAGGGTCCGGAGTAATGGTTTTGTGGGTACACCTCTGGTAAACTCTCCCGAGATTAACTCGGTCACTGAGGCCACCTAGTGAGTTATAATTTTATTCTCTAGATTAGATTTGCTCGGGACTAGCAAATAATAAGTTTGGGGGTATTTGATAGACACATTTTTGTGTCTAAGTTGTCCTCAATTTTTTTGTGTTGTTGGTACTCGATTTCGTACTTATTATGGTGTTTTATATGTTTGTAGGTATTTTGGGGAAATAAACATTTTTGGAAAATTCGGCTCGAAAAGTTGCTCGGAGCACCCCCCGGAGGACAGTTGTTATGCGGACCCCCACTTTGGATAAGGGGCAGCCACGGCTATGTGTAGCACAAATTTGTGCTCAGCACCCACGGCTATATGTAGCCCAAATTTGTCCACAACACCCATCTGCTATCTGCACCCCATCCGTGGTTATGCCCAACCTTCTTCTTACTCGTGAAGAACATTTTTGGTGGGAAAACAATTTTTGAATAAACCCGAGCTTTGCTGTTTTGGATTTGGAGGATTTATAGAGAGATTAAATTGCTGCAGTCAATGGTAATGAGCCTGTTACACTTAAACAAGGCTGGTAAGTCCATTAAAACCGGTAAACTTGGGTTGTATCGCCGGAGAGTAGGAATCAGGGGAGTACGTGTACGAGAGAACAATATGCATTAAACTCGAGCAGATTTGGTGAGATTTTCTTACCGTATTTGTTTGATAACAAGATATCACGGCAACAGAAGGTGTTAATTGATTTAGATACGATAATTAAGGGATACTTCTTCGGCTGGAACAAAACAGGGGAAGATTGTTTACTCGAGGATATTACGGGAGTTTGATTGTTATTTTGGGAAGATATCATGTGCTAGCAGTGTGTTTATCATCTTTTGATTCATATATCATTGTGCTAGAGTGTGTTAGAAAGCTGCAAACGCATGGAAAGAGAGTAAGCATGATATTATTCTCGTGTTGCTGCAAATTTGGAAAGAAGAGTAATGGAGAGTTATTACCTATATTCTGTGTTGCTGATGGGTATAAAAAGGCATTTCGGGGTTCACAGAGGGGGATGGAGCGATATGGGATATATCAAAGAGGTGCAGAGAGCAGAAATCTCGAGTTGCGGTGCAATTTCTGCTGCTGCTGCTGCTGAAGAAACAGACGAAGAACATAGAACTGTTAGGAACTGTCGTTCATGAGCGTCATATTTTGTATCCTTAAACGACAATTATTATGCGACCCTAGAGAGATATTGTTCTTTGTTAACAGTTGTAACGTTACTCTGTAATAGCGACTGGGTGTTGCAAATTCCCGGTTTATGATAGTTCTCCTCTTCTTAACCATTGTACACACTTTTTAAGCAATATAAAAATCATTTGAGAGTGTCTACCACATGAGGAGCTAGAACCCATCACTGGGACGACGGAGGAAGCTGTTTTTCACCCACGTGGTAATTCTAATTAATTCCTTTATGATTGTTTGCACTATTATAATCGATTTATGATTTGTCTTGATTATTTGTGATTTCGTTAGATGTCGCATGCTTAGTCTTAGGTACTTTAGATGCGTCATGCTTGTGATTTACATATAATTCATTATAAAATCTACCTTGGCAAAGATTTAGAGTCGATGTATGTTATTTTATGAGCTTTAATTGTCCAGAATTAATAGTTCAACCGAATGAATGTGAGAATTGGTGGAATCCCAAGTCTCAGTCGTCTCTTCATCTTGTGACAAATTTTGTATATATTTTTATCTTATTTTATTTTATTAAATCCTAAAATCGATTTCAACAAGTCCGAGTGAAAGACAACCTTTTCTTACCACTTTCTACAACATTATTGATTCACATCAATGACCTTTATCGCTTTCTCAATACAATTAACAAATCGAACATATAGAAATCCGTGAGCCTGATTGATATGAGAAATAGCTTGGACGATACCAAAGACCAATGCCCAAGTGTTAATCAAGTTATATCCAACAAACAAGGTCGAATTTATCAACTGTGATTGGACTACACACAACTGTGATATTTCAATTATATAAATAAATATAATGCAGAAAAGAAATAACACAGACACCAGAAATTTTGTTAATGAGGAAATCGCAAATGCAGAAAAACCCCGGGACCTAGTCCAGCTTTGAAAACCACATTGTATTAAGCTGCTACAGACAATAACCCACTACAAGTTAACTTAGGACTAGAATGTAGTTGAGCCCTAACCAAGTCTCACATCGATTAAGGTACAATTGCGTTCCTTACGCCTCTAGAACCACGTCGGATTCTGTGCACTTGATTCCCTTAGTTGATTTCACCCATAACTAAGAGTTGTTACGACCCAAAGTCGAAGACTTATAACAAATCTGTCTCCCACATATATGTCTATCCTTTATTCTTTTTGTTCCGTATTTTGATATAAAGATCGAGGTGAACAGGAACCAACTAATACCATGGACTTATACTCCCGGAGAGCAGCCTAGAAATATCAGTCACCTCATAATAACCCAACTTATTAACAATTTTTTTTATTGCGGAATCACAAGAGTCTGAGACGAAAAACTGTTGTGATTACTTTTTATATCTTACCTATCGGAGATAAATCTTGAGTAAATCTTAGAGAAGATAAAACTCAATACGATAGAACAAGTAAGATCAGAATACGCAACTATAGAGAAAATAGTTGGATATGGATTCACGAATCCCAAATGAAGTCTTCAAGTCGTTAACCTAATAATGGTTTTGGAAAACCTAGGTTAAAGGAGAATCAACTCTAGTTTGTAACTAGGACACATGGAAGTGTCGGATTAGGTTTCCCAGATGCTAGAGTTCTCCCTTATATATCCTTTCAAATCAGGGATGCTTACAATCAAAGCTAAGATAACTCATTAACAAAGCATTCAATATCCACCGTTAGATGAACTCCTGCTTTTAAGATTCAAGCTAAGTCTGCTTAGAAATCAAGCAATTAATCTCCACCGTTAGATGGTTTTAGCTTGTTACACACAAATGAAGTATACTTATATTTAGATATGGATAACCGTACATAAAAGTGTATATTGGGTTGGCTCAATAACAGTTAACCATAACAGTTAACAGAAGTTAGCCATATGAACACTTTTGACTTAACCATATTCATATAACACTTCTAGATCGAATAGGATGATCAATCAATCATGATAGATATTCAAATGAATCTAATTGTGTTTCAAATAGAGTTACTCAATTCTCATAGAAATATTCATGAAAAAATTGAAACGAAACCGGATTGATTCGTAATCGTACAAAGTACTTATACAATAATCAATTCATGAACATTAATCCATGGTTTGCAAAGTTAATTTGCATTCCATAAGTCATAAATGTTTTAGTTCATGAGTATGAGAATACATAACCGATTTCAGAACTTAACCACTGAGTTCGTAAACTGGATACGCGAACAACAGCTACGGACCTTGGCCTAGATAATCCGTTCGCAAACCCAGTTCGCAAACAACCGTTCCGAACCCAACTTAGGTAAACCAGTTTGCATACTAGGTACGCAAATTCTCAGGTAAATCCGTTCCCATACTAGGTACGCAAACAAGAGTTTCAGACCTGAATCATTACAATACAGTTTGCATACTAGATATGCATACCGTGTTGTATCCAGACACGGGTAATCGTTCTAAACTCTTATTTCAATCATTGAAACATCCTTAGAAGACGACAATAGTAATCTCACACATACCATTAGCTTCAAGTAATTTTCAAGTGATCGAATGATCAATACGAAACTTCCCGAGCTAACATCAAATGACTGTCTCACACAAATCATATAAGATGTTTAAGGTAATTTTTATATGATCATCTTTTGACTCAATATTTAGTTTCCAACAAATAAATTGTTTCCAACTAAACTCGTCAAGAATACGATGAACATAGATAAAGCAAAAAGCTTCAAAACACATATTTCGAGAAATAGATAAGCGAGATAAACTCGGCTCGAAACATCAAATGTGTATAATGTAAAAGTCTATATAGCTATACAACTTAATTAGTCTCACTAGAAGATAAAATAGAATAGACTTTTAGGTCCTAGTTGCAAACTAGAGTCGATTATCCATTAACCTAGGTTTACAGTTCTTCTAAAACCATTATTAGGGTTAACGACTTAAAGACTTCATTTGGGATCCGTGAAGCCAGATCCAACTATTTTATCTGTAGTTGCATATTTTGATCTTACTTTTTATATCGTACTGAGTTTAATCTTCTCTAATATTTTCCCGAGATTTATCTCCGATAGGTAAGATATAAAAAGTAATCACAACAGTTCTTCATCTCAGACTCCTGTGATTCTGCAATAACTTATTATGTTAATCAGTTATGTTATTGTGAGGTGACCAATATTTCTAGGCTACTCTTCGGAAGTATAAGACAAGATTATTATTTGAGTTTCTTGTACACCTTGATCTTTATCTTAAGACGGAAACAACAACCATAATAGACTTATCTGTGGGAGACAGATTTGTTTATAAGTCTTCGACTTTGGGTCGTAGTAACTCTTAGTTGTGGGTGATATCAGTTAAGGGAATCAAGTACGCAGAGTCTTACGAGATTCAAGAGGCATAAGGAATGCGACTGTACCTTAATCGATGTGAGAATTGGTTAGGGCCCAACTACATTCCAGTCCGAAGTTAACTTGTAATAGTCTAGAGTCTGTAGCGGCTTAATATAGTGTGGTGTTCAAGTCTGGACTAGGTCCCGGGGTTTTTCTACATTTGCGGTTTCCTCATTAACAATTTTTTTTGGTGTTTGTGTTATTTCCTTTTCGCATTATGTTTTCGTTATACAATTGAAATATCACAGGTTGTGCATGGTTCAATCACAATTGATAAATCCGACATTGTTTGTTGGATAAGACTTGATTGACACTCGGACATTGGTCTTCGGTTCCATCTGAGTTATTCTCATAACAATCCGGTTCACGGATTTTTATGAGAATAATTTACTGATTGTGTTGATAAAGAGATAAATCTCTTTAATATATATCCTGATTGAGTCTCGATAACTTGGTGCTCTCATAATTTTATTCGTGTTTAGTTCATACATATTGCCGAACAAAATAGTTGGGTGTGGTTGTTATATCCCCGCGTTTTCACGATCCCTTACTTGGAAATATATATCATAACTGATCTCTTACTTGCGGATATATAGCAGGATCAACCCCTAATTAATGTTAACCAAGTAAACCTTTTTACAATCCGGCTATAAAATTAGGATTTATATTTTTATTGAAAATACAGTTTGGTTAATATGGAATGTTCATATTGTCGACATAATATTTTGAACACATGCTAAACTCTATTACTTAATGTTCAAGTACTTCCCTTGATACTCAAGGAGAGATTTCAAATCGAAATATTCCGTAATATCTTCTTTGATATTCGGAAATTATATGTATTTAATTTCCAAGTAGTTAAAGCATATCTTTAGATATTAAATAGTAAAGCATACTTGTATGCTAGCTAATATTGAGTTATCATTCATGAGAGATTTCGATATATTAGTTAAAATACAGTTAGAATTATACATAACCGAAAATTGGTATGTATTGAATATCTTTTAGTACTTTAGGATTTGGAAATTCCTTGGTGTCCAAACCACCTTGGTCATGATATAGTAAAGTTTTTTCTTCTTGCAAACTTATCCCGTGACACATGGTACATCATTCATTTGTAGTTTATGTGAGGTAAACCGACTAGTAGTATTCTCGTAATACTCATTGGAGAGAAAAGTATCCTAATTAATTGAAATATCATATGTTCGCTTCATTTAAATACTTTTTTGGGATCAAGAAGCATCTAGAAGTATTCTTGGTGGTATATTGGAATCGTATTATTATTTTAGTTTTCGATTATTGATTTGATTGACTAATGGTATAGTTGAACCTTGATATCACCTAGTTGATCTGTGATCCTTCTCTTCTGATATAAGGTCACTCGAACTAGATAAAAGGATCACCGATTTCAGATCTGCTTTATTGATTCAAGATCTAAAGATAGGATTTATGATCATCCATTGTTAACAGACTTCATTCTATATGTGATTGATCATAAGGGAATCAAGTTGTTTGTGCAGGTATACTTAAAAAGACTGTATATTTGAAGACTATAAGATTTACTTTTTGGTATTATGATATTTGTGATACTTCGTGCACACTTGATTGACTTGGATCTAAAAAGATCGTTTATCTTGCAATAACATCTTATAGCTTATTATACAGATCGGTGATCTATATTTTGGTATCTCTTGGAGATCTACTTTGATAGATTACGAACTAAGATTGATTAGTCTTTATATCTTAGTTGATCTAACTGATACAAAGGATTTTATATTAATTATATGGAAGAACCTTTGTAACTCAACATATCCCTGATTAACTTGTTAATCAGGGAGATTAATAGAGTGATTACTGAAACAAATTACTCTTTTAATGTTTCGGAATACGATCCAAAGGTGTTGAGTGATAGAAGTCTTCACAACAGGTATAGCGATTTAAGGCACTGGATTTTATCTTAGGATTCACGGGATACTGGAGGAACCGAGTAACTCGGAGTTAGTTTACTTGGTCTCAACTATATGAAATTGGTAATAATCTTTGTATAGCGGCTTAATTCGGAGAGTATTCATAACTGGACAGGTGACGGGTTTTTTATGTGTTTTCGGTTTCCTCATTAACAAAATCTTATGTGTCGTGTGATTTACTTTACTTCCGCATTATGTTGATTTTTATTTATAATTAAAATAAATATACTAGTCGCTTGGTTTGATCCCATAGTTAGTTCATATTCCGGACTTTGACTATACCAAATGTACATCTTGTGGTTGTCATCTTCTTGACAATTACTTTCTATATTAGATCACACAAGGTGTGTCTTGAATAAGTGGATATCAAAAAGATTGTGGCGTAATTTGTACCCCCTTTATTTTAGAATTTTCCTTCAATTTCAAGAGTGATAAATTTTTGTAGAGATATTAACGGTGCTGGTTTTTATTTATTTATTATACATGGTAACACGAGCTTATAAAATCTGAGAAGGGAAAATAATTTTATAAAAAAAAATGTTGCAAATATTCATTAATAATCGAGGTTCACCATTTAAGTATTTTCATTTTCATGCTTTTTGAACGGCCAACCTGTTTTCTTTCCCCTTAATATTACAAATCTTAGAGATAAATGCTCTTAGAAGATACAATCATTCAAAAGAAAAAAAATATACCAACAAATATTATTAATACTATCATTCATATTCATCATCTTCTATAAATATGAGGTATATGATTTTGAACATCAATTTCACAACCTCCATAATTTAGTCGCAACTTTGGTGATCACTAACACAATAAAAGACTTCTCATGAACTTAAGAAAATCACAACGACTTCTATAACTTTTAAAATCAACCTGTCAAAGAATTTAAAACTTGTGTGTCTTAATAATACAATAAGATCTTATTTTTACAACCGTCATAGTAGTTATAAGCTTGCTCACTACTCTAAGAAAACCCTTCAAAAATATCAACAAATATATGATACTTCTTTACATTAGCCCTTGACAGTACAACACCTAGCTGCAATGACATGATGCAATGGTGTATCTTTTTATGAGTAAAGATTATAAATGCAAGAATTCAATAATAAAAAGATGAATCAAAGAGAACTTTTTCAGGTTACCACCTGCATACGAAGGAATGATAATATATAATTGTAATTTCGTAGAAAAACAGTGATGTGATTTATGGAAAAAGTCTTTGTATCAGTTTAGATTGAGAAAAACTAAGTTCATTCACAAAAAGGACTGACCTTATATTATTGAAAAAAAAAGAAGCCTTTGATTAATCTCATATAAGAGCCAAATTAATTAATGCAAATAAAAACTGAATTTATCCAAACAATGCACGATCGCTTAAGTTTATCGAGAAGAAAATGTCAGCCACGAATTTATTTATTAATCACAAATATGGAACACCACTTGTATAAGCTAACCCGTAACATCAAGGGCTCAATAAAAATATGTATCACTCATTTTCTGTTATTACATAAGTGACATATGTTCCCGATACCTATTATTTTTTGTATTTTTTTGTATTAGAGTTTATGATTAAAATTCCACTATGCAACATCCACCAGCATCATAAGAACCACCTACTTTCACCACCAGTCACAAACACCTCACAACCATTTCATAACCACCACTATTATTACGAGCAAATTCACTATTTATCGATGGAGAGATATTTATCAGGATATATAAATAATGAGATACATATTATTATAAGAAACTAAAGAAACGCTTATCTTGATAAATTAATGGGACGTTGATGATCAAACTAAGAGGGTCTAATGTAATTATAACTTTCATACTTAGATATCATTTATGTGAACAACCACATTGCGGAGGTAGGGGTTCGAACACTGTAATTGTTGAAATCCACTCCAATTTAAGGAGTTTGGATGTAGTATATGGCATCAAAAAAAAATGACCACAAACGTGGATTTATCTTTCGGGAGAACTCATGGCCGCTTTTTATCTTGCTTAACTTAGCCAGACCTTGACATCTTGTTTTGTGTTAAGAAGCATTGATATTTCCAACACTAATGTCTTGATAGAAAAATTTCCAATATGAGTGTTGGAAATGATGATAATATATCTATTTCCTTTTCAAATTTGTGTAAAATTTGAGCAATTATATAGCCAGTACCCGCCGGAACGGAATTGATGCATAAGGATACGTATAAATTACGATCTTGGATCAATTTCAAACAAATACACATACGACATATGGGTGCCTGCAAATCATGCCTAATGCTAACAATTCAATATGTGATTTATTTATTAAAAAAAAAACAATGTTGATATGTGACTTGGAGATAGACCTGTCAATGGTACTTATCGAAACATATATGACTTCCACCATACCCATTATCGATAAGGATTACCGGATATCCGATAATATCCGACGGATATTCGAAAATATCTTCCATATCCGTTCCGCTAACAATTTCGGATATCCGATAATATCCAATAGTATTTCATTATAATGACAAATAACTTAAATTCTTTTTTAGTCTTTCTCTGCATTTCATAAATTACAAAAAATAAAATCAAAAAAACCCTAAAGAAATTCAACTAAATAAAACTAAATACCTTGACCAGATGCAAAAATTTCATTTTATAAATCATTACATTAAATTAGCTTTAAACAAAACTCAAATCTTCTTTGCCAAAATTGAAAAATTCTCCGCTTTTATCTCAACCAACAAAACTAGTTGTGTTTTTCTTCTTCCATAATTGGACCGACCGACCGGAGGGCCCCAAGGGAGGGAGTCCCTTTTATGGCCATTTTTTTGTAAAATGGAACCTAACGCAAATGTGCAATTTCATAAAAAGATTGGAAATTTTTTGGTAATTTGCACTTGATAATACCAAAATACCCCTCCCTTTTAGTCCAATTACTATAACTTCTAATGTATCCTTCTTTTTAAGGGGTATAATTGGCATGCAAACTAGAATATAACATATCTAAAAATTCGTGCCTTGTAGTTTTACAAATTTTATCTCGTTGAAAAGATTTTAAAGAGATCTACGCAATGAGTACAAACAACAATATCAAATTTAGAGTTTTTACGAAAAATTCGGAAGTGGTTATCATTTTAGGCATAATTTTCGAAAATTGAATGCATAACCATTATGCAAACCACCACAAAGGATGCATAACACATTATGTATCCATATATTGGTTTATGCATCAACTAATTTTCCCTTGCAACTAATAAAACGATGTACTCCCTTCGTTTCAGGAAAAACGATACTTTCACTTTAGCACAATTTTCGAAAAGTGAATGCATAGTCATTATGCAAACCACCACAAAAGATGCATAACACATTATGCAACCATATTTTGGTTTATGCATCGACTTTCACTCTATTTCACAAAAAATGATACTTTCACTTTTTCAGTTTCGTTTATTTTTAGGCAAAAATGAAACTGTGAAAGTATCTCTTTTTCTGAAACGGAGGTAGTATATGCCTAAAAATATCATTCCAAAAAAAAGATGCATAAGGTCAATTCCTCTGGCAATCAACATTTTTTTTTTGTTGAGCCACGTGGATGAACAAACACGTTTTTGCACTATGATAAATCAGAGCAAAATGAACAGATTTGGTTTTCAAGGGTCCCACTACTATTTCTTTTTAATATAAAATATTTTTCAAGATAAAGTTAAAATTTAAAATATTATATTTGGTGAGATAAAATAGGATAAAAAAGTAGTAAAGTAAGTTTTGGGAATTAGGAATTGTACTTGGCGTGAGTGGAAGAGCCGAGGGCGTGTGAGGAAGAGCCGCGGGCATGTGATGATGGTCCGCGGGTTTGGCACAACCGCCCGATGTTCCATCAAGCGCGCGTTTGTTCTTCCGTCTCACTCAACAAACCAGCAACTTTGTTGGTTTGCCCATCCGTTTTTCATGATCGTTGAGTCCAAAGTGGGAGCAAAATGAACAAACTCCCTCTGTATAACAGTTTATACAGTCGTATTTTGGTTCATACATCCACTAATTTGGTCATGCAATCACTTAAACAATATATATGCCTCAAAATTAATATTCCCACAAAAAAAAGATGTATAACGCTTTATGCAACCAACGGTGTTTCGGTTTTCTTCGGTCGGCCCTCCCCACCGTGGCAACGATGTTCTAGTATTTTTATTTCTACATCTTCATACACTACCAAGTTAACAACTACATATATCATTCAAAAAATAAATAAAAAAGAATACATATACATTCTTTAACGGATATCAAATATTATCCTATAAGATTATACCTTTTTCGTATCCGTCTTATTAAATAAAAATATTCGATAAAAGTATTTGTATCCGACGACCATTATTCGAAATTTCGGATAATATCCTAACTATTCGAACGAATTTGGACGGATATCAAATACTCCCTCTGTCTCTAAAAAATATGCTTGTTCGGTTGTTCCTTATTTGGGTATGTCAAAAAAATAGGCTTGTTTCCATATGTGTAAAGTCAAATGTTATGATTTTACTAGTATACCCATATATGGACCGCTTCTCTCTCTCCCTTTTCTCTCTTAATATTAAAGGGGGACCACTTCTCTCTCCCATCAACAAATGAGTGGGGACCAAGGATAAATTAAGAAAAAACATGAAAAAATAGCTACAATGATTGATTTTATTAATTTTTGTGAAAACCAAACAAGCTTATCTTTTATAAAGGGAGGGAGTATTAAGTTATCCATTAACATGCCAGCTCGGGGAGTGTCAACCTGACTGACTCGGATGCCAAAAGACAAAGAAGCATAGGGCCGGATTTTAGGAGTTTCACTGATATTCAGGCAACCCGATTAGAAATCTAAGAGATAGGATTAGATGCATGACCCATTTATCAAAATACTATAGGTAAACGATTTTTATGGGTTTTTGGAAGAACTACAGTTGACGCTCACAACACTCTTTCTTTCTTCTTCTTCTTCTCTCTCCGTATAACACACAACACACCAGCTTCTTCACTCTCCTCTTAATCAGGAGCCCTCTAACACTCCCACTTCCTCCTGTTTCTGCAAAATTTAGATCTCAAATTCCGGCAATCTTTATCGGAAAAATCAAGATTCACGGCGACTTTATCTACTGAAAAGAGACTACCGTTAAACTTAATTTGGATCTATTACAATTCTCTTGTGAGTTTTTCTTTCCGATTTCTTTATCATTTCTTGATTTAGATCTGGTTACTATTATTGTATGCCCTGATCTGAAGTATTTATGTGGATCTTATTGTCGGTGGTTGTAGAGTTCTATCAGACGTCTATTTCACTTTGATTTTTGACTTGGCTTATTATATTTTCGATCTGATCTTGTAATGTTGTTGATTCTTTTTATGAATTTGTTCTTTTTTTCGTTTCTCTAATGGTTTTGATAAGGAATCATGAGAATGGATATTGAAATAATGAAATGAAACCTGAACTATAACTATTTCTTGTTTGTGATCTTTAGACTTGGAAAAAGAATGTTGCAATTGAGTGATTGAATTTGATTCATTTTAAATGTTGTTCTTGGGCTTGACTATGAACTGAAATGCCTGCTAGGGAGGATTTGCTAAAGAATGATTGTTTTGGTATAGTTATTAGGATTATCCAAGTTAAATCAGGTTTTAGGTAAGTGATGATTTTAGGTTAGTTTCTTAGTTAAAGAGAAGAATTTCTCATCATGAAACACGTGTTCCTTTTTGCGCTCATCATGACTGTACTTTGTACTTCATGTGTAGGTAAGCTGTATGTATTGGTTTACAGTTTCGTGCTTGCGTACTGTTTGTATGTAAGCTGTATGTAAGTATGTATGTGTTGGCCTTATAGTTTCGTGCTTACTTGCAGATTGGCTTTCTTGTTGCATTCAGACCTAATTCTTCCATCAACTGTTGTTCTGTATTTTTGGAGAATGACCTGTTCATTATGTTGAAAGTATATCTTGTCTGTTTCTGATACGGTGGTTGTGAGGTTCTTGCGACCCAATTAGATGTTGCTCGTTGGCAACCGAAACTAATATATCTTACAAATAGCATAGCTTATATTATTCTAGGCATAAAATTAACTTTGTTCATTTGTCTCAATGTTTTCCAGCTTCATAGTTTTGGGATTTTGGAAGCGGAGCTGTTTCCTTCCAACTATCTGTATACCGGTGACAAATTTTCAAGGATGTGGATATCCTTTCGGGTTTAGATGACTGTGCTGGAGTATGACTGCGATCTTGGTTTTTCTGGTTTCAACTAGAAACTAGAAAGTTTTTTTTTTTCCTCAGATGGTTTGACAAGTTAAGAGTTAAAAGAAACGAATACGAGACAAGATGATAGGCAGACCACTTGTGTTGACGTATCTATACCTTTTACTATACATATTTTTATCCTCGGGGGTTATTTTGTATAACAAGGTACTGTATCCTTGCCATAGTTCTGATGTTTGTGCATGTAACACATTCATATTTAATAGTGTCTTTAAAGTACTGTCCAATTTTACTGGATAATTATTCTCTTCTCCAAATATTTAATGAGTAGAATATCATTGCACTACATCATTCGGTTCTGCATAACCTGTATTTGCAGTCCATTGTTTCTACTTCCAATGTTAATATTGACTATTTTTTGCTAGAAAGGGTTGATTGTAATTGGCAATGATTCATGATGTATTTTATACTTCCTGTAAACCTGTCACTGAAGTTGAAATGATTTGTTTTCATTCGTTTGCAGTGGGTTCTTTCTCCTAAATACTTCAATTTTCCGTACCCGATTACATTGACTATGATTCATATGGGATTTTCTGGCTTGGTAGCATTTATTCTTGTTCGGGTTCTGAAGGTACACTCTCCAAGTAACCATTGGTATTTTTCTTTCAGGAATGTACATATATGCTTCATTTTTATTCTTTCCTACTTCATAATTTGTTTTCCTCTTAAAATATACTAAAAGTCACGTCCATTGAATGTAGCAGTAGAAGTGGACTGATGAATACCCAAATGGAGTAGTGATTTTGTCTAGAAGAGATTAATTTCTTGCGTAAAATCTGTAAATCGGGATCAAAATCTAAGCCCTCTCTTTGTTATGTTAAATTCAGAGCACTGAAAGCCCTGCAAACTGGGTTGCTTGTAGCTGAAATGTTATTAGTCGTTCAGTTTGGTTGTCCTGTGTAGCCCTTTAATTTTGACTGTCTTATCTGGCTCCAGAAGAACTACTAAACAGGGTTGTTGTTTACGAACTTGTAGAATAATTATAAATGATGCAACAGCGCCCAGTACGAAGTGACTCGCTCATATTTAGTTATTGATAGCTTATTTACATGGGTCTAATGTGTAACATGGAATGTTATTAGTCGTTCAGTTTGGTTGTCCTGTGTAGCCCTTTAATTTTGACTGTCTTATCTGGCTCCAGAAGAACTACTAAACATGGTTGTTGTTTACGAACTTGTAGAATAATTATAAATGATGCAACAGCGCCCAGCACGAAGTGACTCGCTCATATTTAGTTATTGATAGCTTATTTACATGGGTCTAATGTGTAACATGGACATAACAAATAATTTTGGTTCAGATTTTTTTTATCCTATTACATATTTTTTGTATCTTACTGTTTGTTGCTTTTGTTTTTTGCAGGTTGTAGCACCTGTTAAAATGACATTTGAAATGTATGCCTTTTAAACTTTTATATATGTCTCCTGCTTTTAGCATTTTCCATGGTACTTTTTCTCTTAATTCTTAAAACTTCAAATATTTATTTTGTGGTCATGCAGATATGCAACTTGTGTGATTCCCATAAGTGCTTTTTTTGCATCAAGCCTTTGGTAAGCATAATTCTGATTTAATTTGTCCCGTGGTAGCTGCTCATATTTTTGTTTAGTGTCTCTTATATTTTATGCCTTGGTGTTTGTCTTGTGCTCTGTGCTCCCTCCGTCCAACGAAAAATGAAAGGCCCACATTTTGTGGGATGGATGTAGTATTTGATAAGCTTAGCACTATATTGCTTAGGTTTAGGGGTTGCCAAGATACACTCAGACCTTTTTAATTTGTGTGGGTACATAAACTGGCCCAATAACAAGTCTTTGGCAGTTCATGCATATTAGAAATTATTTGCAACCATTTAAATGCTAAATCTCAAGTATTATTGCCCAGCATAACCTTTTCACAGCGAGTAATCTCCTCTTAGTTTTTGCTTAGAAAAGAAGGCGCTTGAATTATGATCTGTAGCTCCTAACAGGTTATTCCATTGTTTTCCTCCTGAAGTGTGTGTTCCTTCTTACAGGTTTGGTAACACTGCTTATCTGCATATTTCCGTCGCCTTCATTCAGATGCTCAAGGCTTTAAGTATGGTGATGCTATGTTCATTATGTCTTGCAAGTTCCATACTGTATCTTTGAAGAATTTCTAAAATATGTTGCCTTAAATTTGGTATTTGCAGTGCCTGTGGCAACATTTGTCATGGCTGTTATATGTGGTACCGACAAATTAAAGTGTGACGTGTTCACAAACATGTTGCTGATCAGTGTTGGCGTTGTAATTTCCTCTTACGGGGAGATTCATTTTAATGTAGTTGGTACACTATACCAGGTTACAGGCATATTTGCTGAGGCTCTGAGGCTGGTTTTAACTCAAGTCCTTCTCCAAAAGAAAGGCTTGACACTAAATCCTGTCACCAGCTTATATTACATAGCACCGTGCAGGTATATATATTTGTTTCTTTGACATCTTCATTTTCTATTTTGCAGTTTGTAAATTAGGAAGTGTCATTAGGGCGAATAATATTGTATAAGAAGACACCGTATCTATATCCTTGTCAATGCAGCTTAGTTGGTTCGAAGTATTATTTTGTATAAGAAGACGGTGTATCCCCCCCCCTGACATGCTTTTCCATGTCTTCTTCTCTGCAGTTTTGTTTTTCTCTTTATCCCTTGGTATTTACTGGAGCAACCAGAAATGGAAGTTTCCCAGATTCGATTCAACTTCTGGATATTTTTCTCGAATGCTCTTAGTGCTCTTGCTTTGAACTTTTCAATTTTCCTAGTGATTGGTAGAACTGGAGCAGTCACCATCCGTGTCGCTGGTGTTTTGAAGGACTGGATATTGATTGCTCTTTCAACAGTTATCTTTCCCGAATCTACAATTACTGGGCTGAATATTATCGGCTATGCGATTGGTACTTCTCTTCACCGTTTAGTCCTTAAAGTCTCTATAATGTTACACATGACTCTAAATGTATATCTGGATGGCACCATGTTCTGTGTTCAGCTCTTGTTGGTGTTGTCATGTACAATTACTTGAAAGTCAGGGAGGGGCGTGGATTACAACTTCCACCTGAAAGTGTCGTGGATAGATCAGCTAAGGTACGCTTTTCTCCTCAATACATGTTACTATTCCACAATTTATATTGTTTCCCCTCACTAGTGCGCGCTATTTCTATTGCTTTGTTCTGATAGTGTTACTCCATCCAGATTTTCTTCATGCTGCAACGTGTTTCCTGTCTAAACACTTAAGTTCTAAATATCTGTCTAAACACTTGAGTTCTAAATATAATTACTAATGCAGGACTGGAAGTTAGATAAGAAATCATCTGACCTGTATATACCCAATAGTGTTAAAGACGGTGGCGGTGGAGGAAATGAATCTGCTTCTGATCCGAAGGTGGATGAGGAAGCACCTCTCATCCCATCTTCACGAACATTATCTCACATTGGTCGAAGCCAGGTTACTAGTCATACCGCTTGATGATTCAATGTGTGTTGGTGAATTTTTTCTTTCTTCTAAGAACTTTCTCAGCAGTAGAGGCTTTTTCCTTTCGCAAAAAGGAAGGAGACGAGGGAATGAATTCCTGTTTAGAAAAACGTAGCTGTAGCGTAGTAGTTAACATGGCTTTTCTTTTGTGAAGAAATATCATTCTTTGCAGCGCATGTTAAATTTTGCTTATATCAGAAATTCACAATGGTGGTATAATATTCCTTATAGAACAACTTCATTTTGTAGTGGAAGTATAATTCTTTTCTTCCGTCTTTCTTTCTTTCTTATAATTGATTGATTGTTTGAGAATTGGTTCATAGCAAGTACCCCGCTTATAAGGTGGTGTCTTAAGCAAACTTTGAGTAGCCTGCTATTATTCTAAAAACCCATGTTCCTGTTATACCGAGTTGGAACTTGGACTAGCATGTAATATCTTGTGTGTACTAAACCATCTGATAACACATGTAATAGCATGTAATATCTTGGACTAGCATGTAATATCTTGGAGAACAACTTCATTTTGTACTAAACCATCTGATTGAACATTAATGAGTACACTGAGTGTTCGAAAGTTCTATTATTTCCTGAATGGAAATGAATTCGGATTAGGAAATGAATTTGGGTTATAACAATCTATATTCCCCTGGACCACCCTCCCTACGCCACCATGTTAGAAAGTTGGAATTGGTTAGCAGGGACTCTGAAGTTGGATTTTACCTGGACGGAAACGGGATCCATCTTCAAACTGTCTGGTATTATTAATCACCTTATTAATTACTGTACCGGGGTCTCTTATTGAAGCAAATGCTGGTAGCATAAGTTTTATTATAAACTAGTAGTGAAGTCATCTGCAAGTCTTGGCAGGTTTTGTTTTTCAAGTGCTCACGGGTGGCCCAATTTTATAGGGGATTTACTCTCTAATTCTCAACAATTCTCTCATGTGATGCGTGTATTACCAAATTGATTAGGAAACTTAATTATTTAAATACCCCTCAAAATCTACTCTTGAAATATACCTTTATTCAATTTTTAAAAATAGCCATATTTTCTGAAAAATAGCTTTACCTTCCGGAAGTAGACGCAATTTTTTACAAGTTGATTCCAAAAGTGGAAGCAACTTTCTTAAGTTGACTCCAAAAAAGTTATTTTTAACCCTTCGGGGGTATTTGTTCAAGGTCAACCAAAATGGAGGGTATTTATAACATTCCCACAATTAATTACCTACGACAAGAAGGATTATTGGTGACCATTCCGGGAGTCCCAATGATACTCACATAGAGACACAAGATGCATTAAAAGATGTCTCGCGTGTTTCTGAGTAGTTTCTGTAGCTGGCACCCTTCATTCAAACTTAATTCAAAGCTAACTATAACTAATTTTTCTAATAATAATTGATATTCAGAAACTCCAAAAATAGTTGCACTCGGGAACTATATTGATCATATTCAGAACGAGAATGATCATAATGACACCGAGAGAGGAAATAAGCAAACACCAATATTGGAACTACTGTTGAGGACACAAATAATGACAATGATACTGCTGTGCATGATGCGGTGAGGCAAAAGCTTGTTAAAAGAATAACAGATGCTCATCCAACATTCTCATACTCTCTAAATAATGTTGGTGAAACACCACCTCTTTATCTTGCTGCTGGACAAGGATTATATGCTTTTGTCGTTCAAATCTTACAGATATGTCCCCTGCTCATAGTGGCACTCGTGGTAGAACTGCTTTATATGGAGCCATTGAGAATTGATGTGTTCTCATGATAATCAAGAAATCAAGATTGAGACTGAGATGAAGATATTCTATTACAGTAAAACCAACGTTACAGAAAGAATAATATTCAGACTCATTAAGTACTGTCTGTTACAGGACTATGTCAAAGATATTTGACTACTAAGGTTATTGACTTTGTCAATACTAATGGACGTTGACTAACATTCCTATTAGGCCCCCTCAAACTGAAAATGGCTAACAAAAATAAGTTTGAAAGACAGAACAACATATAAAAGAAAAATATTAAACCACAAGGAGGAGAAAAACTATAACAACAATTCTAAGGAACATAAAAAGAAACATGTCTAGCATGACATGGAACAATATCATAAACTGCAGAGGTAGATATATGAGAAGTATCAGATGAAATTTTTCCAGAAACAACAAGGTGACAGTTTTCCAGTTGAAGTAGAATCATCATATGTACTCTGACAAAGACTGGCTGAAGTAGAGGCAGGAGAACCAAGTAATTGTTGTAGTAGAGAAGTAAATACAGGAGCACATAATCCTTTTGTGAATATATTTGCTAACTGATTTTCTGGATCTATATGTTGAATATTAAGAAATCCACTACTGACCAATTCCCTAACCTACATGATATTGGATCTTTATATTCTTTGCCATATAATGACAAACAAGATTAACAGATAAGTATATTGCACTTGTATCATCACAGTAAAGTGAAATAGGCAATTTTAAACTAATATGTAATTCAGACAATAATGAAGAAAGCCACTCCAGTTTAGTTGTTGCCACATATAGATATTTATATTCAGCTTTAGCTGTAGATCTTGAGACTGTTGGATGCTTTTACTAGACCAAGAAACTAATGAATCACCAAGAAAATTTGCATATCCACAAGTTGATCCCGATGTTTCAGGATAATTTCCTCAGTCTGAATATGTCTGAGATGTTAACTTTTCAATATCACCTTTCCTTAACGTAATACCATATCCAATAGTAACTTTCAAATACCTAAGAACTCTTTTGACCAACAACAAATGAACATTTGTAGGAGCATGCATAAACTGACTCACATGATTAACTCCAAAACAAATGTCAGGTCTTTTTAATGTTAGAGCATTGCTCGGTCGAACTCACAAGTGTTGTTATCTCAAGCTTGTTGTTAAATTTAGTTGTCAAGACTATATCTTGATTTCTAGTCTACAATTAGTTAAGTCTCAGATTATGATAGAAGATGTAGTTGAGAAACAGACATCACAGCGGTCATCATTGCGTTCTACCATTTGAAGGCGAAGATCAACCGAAGCTTTTGGAGAACTTCTTTAACAAAAGGTAAGTGAAGGCTGACGATGTCGAATAACTACTTAGACTATCTTAAGAATATCAAGAATTTCAAGTAAAGTTTATCTTGGTAATTAGTTCTAAGCTTTATGAACATTTGTTCGTACTTGATGAATTTCGGTTAAGGACAATCCATTGTTCGTAATCAAAATTATGATTCGAAAATAGCCTGGAACAATGATATTTGTCATTGGTATTATTTGGGAATGTTTCAAATTGATTTAGAGAGAAATATAAAACTACTATTATTCTCGGATACAAGACAATATGCATACTAATCTTACAAACTGGGAGAACTATTATAGGTCCGGAACCGTAGTACATGTACCTAGTGTTAGAGCACTGCTCGGTCGAACTCGCAAGCTTTGATATCTCAAGCTTGTTTTCCAAGTTTAGTTGTCAAAACTATAAGTCTTGATTTCTAGTATACTTATAGGTAAGTCTCGGATTAGGATAGAAAGTGTAGTTGAGCTTTAGACTTCACGATATTCATCGATTGAAGACGAAGAACTACTAAGAGGATCTTGTGGAACTTCATCAACAAAAGGTATGTGGAGACTTGAACTCATCTATGACTCAAAAGTATATCTACCCTATCTCCTATTTGAGACAAAAGTCGTATAGCTATATAGATTTCGATTACACACATTTGATATTTCAAGCTGAGTTTAACTCGCTTACATAGTTCTCGAAATATGTGTTGGTAAGATTTTGCTTTAAACAAGTTCATCTTATAATCTCGACGAAAGTCAAAAGATGATCATGTGAAAATTGCTTGGTAACATCTTACATGATTTGTGTGAGACAGTCATTTGATGTAGACTCGGAATGTTTCAAATTGATCTATCGATCACTTGAAAATTGCTTTGAAGCTAATAGTTTCTGTGAGACAGCTATTGTCGTTTTCTAAGAATATTTCAATGATTGAACTGGGAGTTTAGAACAATTAACCATGATCATATATAAAACAGTATGCGTACATGTATGCTAACTGTTGCAAGTTATTCCAAGTCCGGGAACCATAGTATGCATACCCGTATGCGTACTAGTTGGTTAGTTGAAAGTCCGGGAACTTAATATGCATACCCGTATGCGTACCGGCGTAAGTTCAAGTCCGGGAATTCAAATGAGTTTGGTAGTGCGCGTACCCGTTCATATACTGGAGAACCCAAACCAACTCCGACCACTTAGGTATGCGTACCCGTTTGCATACTTGAGTAGGTTATGTTCTAAAATCGGTTTGTTCATGAACTAATAGATTTATAAATAAAGGAATGCAATCTTTTGCAAACCGTGGATATAATGTTCATGAATTGATTCGATTGAATCAAAATCAATTTTGCTTCAATTGTGTCTTGTATACTTCTATGAGAATATAAACAATTGAACAACTCTATAACTAGTTGTGTTAAGATGAACAAGGTTGATATGAAAGTGTTCATATGGATAAATTAAGTTAACTATTATTGAGCCAACAAGGTGTACATGTTTAGGTACGGTTACCAATATATAGAAGAAGTCACTTTTCATGCGTGTGTAACAAGCTAAGTTCGATCTAACGGTTGAAAGATATTAGCTTGAGTCTAATCAGGTTTTCATCTAACGGTGAATATTGAATGCTTTGTTACCAAGGTAACCTTGATTGAAAACCATGATCTCTGATTTGAAGACTATATAAGGGAAAACCCTAGCAATTGGGAAACATAATCCCCATACCTCATGTGTGATACTAGTTGCGACTAGAGTCGATTCTCCTTTAACCTAGGGTTTTCTAAAACCATTATAGGTTAACGACTTAAAGACTTCATTTGGATTGTGAAGCCAGACACAACTATTTTCTCTGTAGTTGTGTGTTCTGATCTTGCTGTATTCTATCGTATTGAGTACTATCTTCTCTAAGATTTGCTCGAGATTTAATCTCCGATAGGCAAGATAAAAAGTAGTCACAAACATCTTCGTCTCATCGTTTGTGATTCTACAATATCTTGTTTCGTTACCATACGATTAAGATTATTGTGAGGTGATTGATATTACTAGGCTGTTCTTCGGGAATATAAGTCCGGTGTATCAATTGGTTCCTGTTTACCTTCATTTATCAAAATATGGAACAAAACTCATAAGTATTTCTGTGGGGGAAAAATTTATCTATTCAACAGACTTTTCTCTGTGAGACATATTGGTTTATCAAGTCTTCGACTTTGGGTGGTAACAACTATTAGTTGTGGGTGAGATCATCTAAGGGAATCAAGTGCGTAGAGTTCTGCTGGGATTCATAGGTGTAAGGAGCGCGACTGTACCTTGATCAGCGTGAGATTGGTTAGGGCTCAACTACATTCCAGTCCGAAGTTAACTTGGAATATGATAGTGTCTGTAGCGGCTTAATACAGTATGGTGTTCAAATATGGACTAGGTCCCGGGGTTTTTCTGCATTTGCGGTTTCCTCGTTAACAAAATTTCTGGTGTCTGTGTTACTTCTTTTCCGTAATATATTTGTTTATAAAATTGAAATATCACAGGTTGTGCGTAGTTCAATCAATTAGATAATCCAACCTTTGGTTATTAATATAAATTGATTGACACTTGAACATTAGTCTTTGATACCGTTCAAGTTGATTCACATAATAATTAGGCTCGCGGGTTTCTATCTGTTTGATTTGCTGATTACGTTGTGAAACAGAGATACAACTCTTGGATATATTTCCATTGATTGAGTCTGACTGTCTAGTTGATTCTCTTGGAATTATATTAGAGTTTGTCCATACAGATTGCCTAAACGAAATATTGGGTGAGGTTGTTAGACCCCCGCTTTTTCACCTAGTACACGTACCGGAGTAGCTATATGTAGACAACAACTTTTTGATACGCATACCAGTATGCATACCTTAAAAAGTATGTGAACTCGTGAACCCGGAACGGTACACAAACCGGTACGCGTACTAAAAAATATTTTTCAGTTTTGGAACCGGTGTGGTATCCATACCTCGTACACATACCTAAAAAGTTCTGTATGTTCCAAAACTTTAATTTGTCTTAGAGTACACATACCCGGTATACGTACCATGACAAATAAGTTCAAGAAAAAGGTTTAAGTATATGTACTTGCCCTGTCAAATAACTTCAGATGCACATAAAATTATTTCTGTGAAATAATTAGCATTTGAACAATCTCTAAAAACACTATAGACATATTTGATCACATGATTTTGACTCAAGATTAAAGTCTTAAGTGGTATATGCAAATGATCAAGCTTATATTTCAGTTGGCTAGTCTCGGCTAATCATTCATGAATGTTGTTTTTATACACGGTTCGGTTACGGTTCATCCTAACCAGATTGTATATCTTGATATGTCAATCATATTTCAAAGATTCATCTAACGACGATATTGATTACTTGGTTCCAAAGATATCTTAGCTTAAACCTAAAGAAACATATGCTTTAATAGTCAATAAAAGGGGAACCTCAAGTAACTAGGATCTTTGAATCCCGACACTACTTTTTTGTGTGTCCTAGTTGTAAACTAGAGTCGTTCTTTTCCTAAAACCCTTTTAGGGTTTAGCGACTACAAAGACTTCGTAGGGATTCGTGAAGGCAGGTCCAGCTATTCTTTATCTTGATAGCTCGAGTACCCTGATCTTGATTGATTATTGAGCTTGCTCCATCAATCAAGATAAATAAAAATCATCAAAGTTCTTTTCGTCTCAGACTTTGTTGATTCCACAAGTTTAATACTTATGAGGTGAATAATAATCTAAGATGCTCTTCTGGAAATATAAGTCCGAATTTTGAGGTTATCTAGACTTTGTCTTTTGCTATCGATTTCCAGTCTCACATTGATCTACGATCAAAAAGGAAATCACACATATAGGCTTAGGTGGGATGCGAATTGGTTTAAAGTATTCAATTGAGTTAAAGAAACTCATTGGCTATAAAGGGCGCCAGCTAAGGAATATCATTTGCGCAGGGTCCTGCTGGGATTCAAGAGGCATAAGGAGCGCGACTGTAACTGAATTGCTGTGAAGGTTTAATTCAGTCTCAACTACATTCCAGTATGAAATTAATTGGTAGTAGGCTAGTGTCTGTAGCGGCTTAATACTATTTGGTGTTCAATCTGGACTAGGTCCCGGGGTTTTTCTGCATTTGCGGTTTCCTCGGTAAAAAAACTTCTGGTGTCTGTGTTATTTCTTTTCCGCATTATATTGTTTATCTTTATAATTGAAATATCACAGGTTGTATGTAAATTCAATCAAGTAAATACATCCATCCTTGTTTTTTATATTCGACTTGATTGATTATTTGGAAATTGACCTTTGGAATCTACCAAGTACTCTCATACGTAAATCAGGTGCACAGACTAGTCTCAGTAAACTTTTTGATTTTTAGAGAAAGAGATATAACTCTAGATATTATTCCTTGATTGAGATTCATTAAGTTCAACTCTCAGAATTGTATTTAAGTTTATCCATACATATTTCCTAAGAAAAAGTTGGTGGTGTATTTTGGTACCCCAGTGCTTTCAATTGGTATCAGAGCAGGAAAACACGTTAAGACCTAATAAGTTTATGTTTGAAGCGATCTGACTGTATGGACAAGAGTGTAATCTCGATAAATGTACCGCTATCATTTGATGGATCGAAATACTTATGGTGGAAAATTTCTATGCGTTTGTTTTTACAATCCCGTGACTTTGAACCATGTAAACTTGTAGTTATTGGATACGATGCGCCGACAGTTGTTAGAGACAGAACAACTGTTGCGAAGCCATTATGAGAATATAGTGATACCGAGATAAGTGTTGTAAAGCATAATTCTGAAGGGGTAAACGCTATTATCCACGCCATAAGCCCAGATCTTCAGCACCATGTGACCTCGTGCACTAGGTCTAAAGATGCTTGGGATATCTCAGAAATCGTATTCGAAGGAGATACCTCAGAGAAATAAGATAGGCTTCAAAACCTAAATTCTGACTGGGAAAATCTTTGTATGTCTGATGAAGAATCATCTGATGAGTTTAATCAAAAAGTGTCTAAATTTTTTAATGCATGTTTTGCATTAGGGAATACCATTCCCCAAAAGGACATTGTGATGAAAATTCTTCGATCTTTATCTAAGAAACATGCCATCATGGAAGGAAACAACCTTGAAACTCTTTCCAGAAATACTCTTGCTGGAAATTTAAAAATCTTTGATCTAGAACTCAGCAAAAGAGACAGTCATTACATTTCGAATGTGGGAAAAAATACTAATGACAAATATCTAAGTCCTGAACAAATTGATGAAAAAAAATTGAGAATCTCCTTAATTGTACTCTGTCACTGTTTATACAACAGATGGAGAAAACTCTTAGACAGAGAAAAAGGAAAAATCATAAAGAACCATCAATTAAGAATAAGGATAAAAAGGTTCAAATAGACAAAGATGCTCTAGTGTGTTCCAAATGTCTTGGTCATGGTCATCATGTGTCCTTGTTCTCAACAAGTGTTATTATGAGAAAACTAAAGCTTGGATGGAAATATTAGACTATTGTCCCGAGGATGAATCATCCAATATAGTTTTTACCACATGTGTTGATAATGAACACATTCATGATTCAAACAATTCTATCCATTCCAAATGGAAAAATATGTCTTCGTCAGAAGAAAGAATTGACCTATTGAGTGAATAATTTTTTTCAATGAAAGCTGAATTATAACTGAAAAAGGACATGTGAACTGAAATGATTGAGATTCTGGAATGTGAAATGGATAAGTTGAAACAGGGACAAAAAGAGACGTGTCTTTCACTAGATCCTCATGTTCATAAAAAATAGAAACAATCTTTTCTGAGAAATTCTTGTAAGAACAATCAACACAACTCTCGATGTTTTAAAGTCTTGAACAACTCTTCCAAATAAGAGAAATCTCAGGCTGGTAACAAAGAGACAACATGTGTATCTCAGTGGTCCCTATGCAAAAATAGAGATCATGCAGAGGATAAAAGTGATTCAAAATCTAACTCTGCTACAACTACATTGTGTCAGAAACAGAAGAAAGCTCAAAAAAGGAAAAGACAGAACTCTCAAGAGAGTTGAACAAAATGATTCATAAATTGCGAAGATCAATCAACCATTTCAAGAAAAATTTGCGTAAATCAAAGGTAAGAGACTTGCATATTGGCTCTCAAACTCTTGATTCTGTAAATAGAAGACCTAGGTTAAGAAAATATTTTCCTGAAAAGCCACCGGATCCTCCACAATACGGAAGAAATTATCATATGCAATAACTATCCGATTGGTTTTCATCTCTCCCTTGGATGAGAATAACAACTCTAAAAAAGGATGGGTGTCAAATCCATCGTATCGTCTGTGTGCATAGTATTTAACTGTGTGAAAGTTGAGCCTTGCTCCCTAAAAACAATCCATGACATAAATTGTCTGATACTTCTTGTGCTATGAATTTATTTATTGAGCTAAGTAAAGGGCAGTTTATGACAAATACTTGTATGCTATTCATGCGATTATGACACAACATGTGTGAAACACATCATGTCTAGGTTAAAGGCTAAAACATGAATTACCGACTCTTCTAATATATCTGATCTCTAGGTTTCGTAACCGGTTTCACAAAAGTTCCTTCCTCCAGAATAATCAATTTAGGGTACGGTAACCATGTCTCTTCGTCAAGTTTTTCAAGCAAGGAGGATGAAGTATGGAGTGTGCGATTTCCCACAAGGAAAATCCGATTTGAATCATCAGAGAGTGATTCATATCAAGACAAGTGTGAGACCTCGCCTTGTGACAATCTGCTAGGTTCTCAATTTGGTGAGTTATCTCTCAAATCGAACCTTGTTCTAGAACAAGTTCGAGCACTAAGATGTGAACTAAAATCCTCTACAAAAAGGCTTGAGGAGAAAATATAACTTATTGAATCCATATTGGACCTTATTGAAGATGAACTTGATGAATACATAAACTATGAGAACAATCTGGGAACATCAAAGTAAACTCTTTTGGTTCATTTTTTTTTGTAGGAAACTTCTTGTGAGAATTTATTCTTGCTTTTGAGAAGGATAACTAGGGTTTGGTATAACAAATATTATGATTACACAAGCTATTTCCAACGATTTTCATCTTGCATGTTTTTAGATTTATTTATTTAAGTTCTAGAGTTTTTGGAAGATGAACTTGCAATATGTAATCATTATTGGTTTAATATATTGCAAAGTCTTATGAGATATATATGTGTCCTTTACTTTTTGTAAATTGAACTGATATCTCATATATGCTCAAAGTTAAATCTATTATGTTCAAACTAAAAATAGAACAAACTCTTTGATAATTTTCTCGCATTATCGATCTACTCGTAATCACACTTTTGTGTTATTACTATACTATTCACTCCGTAATATTTTCTTATTTTGAGTCATATCGATTAAAATAATCTCCTTGTATGTAACAGACGTTGAGATTAATTTAAGTCGATGTTCAGGATACAATTCCATGTGATTGTTAATGTCCGACAGAATCCTTCTTTTCACAAAACTAAGGTCACTCATGTTGTTTTCTTGGGAATGACAACAAATGGGGGAGAGTTCTTAAATGAACTAGTACTTAATTGATATATCTTTGTGGGGTGTGTGGCTATGGAATTTACATGGGATGCTTGTATATTAAATCTCCTAGATGAGCGCTATGTATTTTCTTAGTATGTGATATCATCTAAATAAAGTTGATATGAGGAGTTACATATTAACTATGTTATTATGTATTATGTCTAACTTCCTTAAATCTTGAAATATTGTCACATACTTAGTATTTGAATATCAGTTTCTGGGCTGTATGTAGTTAGTTTCAAGCCCATTATGTTGCATGTATTTTGTCTATCGGGTCAAACCCATTTTGTGGGTGTTTGACAGCTGTCTTATTTCCTTGTTTAGGGTTGTTCATTGGTTGTTTTACACCCAATGGGAGCAGAGCTAATTTGACAGCTACTTATAGCTTCTTCCTTGTTTGAACTGTGAGTTAAGAAATAAATCAAAAGATTTTTAGGCTCATCCTTAAGTTAGGAAGAGAAGGTTATTGTGTTTAGTTTGATCAACAAATCTGTTTCATGATATTTGGTATCAGCCAATTTCGATCCTGATTACATGAAGTTATGACCGGAGGTGTCGATAAAGCTACTATAATAAAGGAGGCTACAGCTCAATTGCAGACTCACTCAGATCGATTACTTACTTTAGAAGAGGCTGTTAAGAACATCTCTTCAGAGGTTCGTTCTCTATCCAGTGATTTGATTCTTGTTAAAGAATCTCTCACCACCATTGCTTTATTATGTCAGCGGCTTGGTATTCCTACAACTGAGATGACTACCGCTCCAAATACCATGAGTTAATTCTATAGTCTGGTAAATTCTCTCGAAAACCAAAAATTGATTTCCCTAGATTCGATGGCACTAACCCTCGAGGTTGGATTCGTAAATGTGATAGATATTTTTATCTTAATTCCAATGATGGGATTCATAAAGTAGATCTGGCTTCTATTCATTTTGATGGAAAGGCAGATTCATGGTTTTTAGACTACCAAGAGGGTAAAAATTTCATAACCTGGTCTCAATTTTCATATGATATTTGTCTTCGCTTTGAGGATGTCGCATATGATAATTATGTAGGAATCTTTAACAAATTATCTCAACTCACCACTGTTGAAAAATATTTTGAGAGATATGAATCCTTAAAGGCTTTAATGAAGTCTCGCAATCCTAGTCTATCTGAAGATTATTTTACTATGAGCTTTGTTAGTGGTTTAAAAGAAGAAATTCATAACTCAGTTCAAATGTTCACGTCTACTACTGATACATATGCTTTTTATTTAGCTAGAATGCAACAAGCATTTGTTGGTTTTCAACATAAAACCTCTAAACCACCCATTAGACCATTCCAACCCTCCTCTACTCATAATTGACCATCCTCCTCAATTTCAAAACCATTACTATCACCTCTCACCACTACATCTAAACCATTTGTCACCCTTCCCCATACACCTACTAAATTAGAACCAAATATACCTCCTATAGAAAGACTAACCTCGGCTCAAATGAAGGTGAGACGAGACAAAGTTATGTGATATAACTATGATGAATTTTATAAACAAGGTCATATGTGCAAGACTCAATAATTATTCATGTTAGTAGCCTCAGAGGATGTTAATTCTCCTTCTTGTGTTGAAGAACTTGAATAAGATGTTGCTTCTCCTTCTTCTTCTGAGTTATTTATAATGGAAATCTACTTGCATGCTCTCACTGGTCTAGTAACTCAGAATACTATCAGAGTACATAGGAATCTTCACTCCCATGATATACTTATCCTCATAGACACATGCAGCACTCAAAGCTTTGTGGATGCTAAATTATCTGAATCATTACAACTCCCTATTGAATCTACATGTCATATGCTAGTGACAGTTGCTAATGGTGATTCAACTATCAATTAAGGTGTATGTCATCAGCTGGAGTGGCTCATGCAGAATTATCACTTTACAAGATATATGAGAGTTTTGTCTCTTGGTGGTTGTGACATGGTCCTGGATGTGGACTGGCTTAAACAACTTGGTGATATCACATTCAATTTAGATGATTTCAAGCTCTCCTTCCTTCATCATGGCCATCATATAACTCTACAGGGAAGTTCTACCTTACCCTCTTATAACTTGATCAGTGGCAATACCTTTTTGAAATTCTTAAAAAATAATATCCTAACTATTATTGGTCAAATTATTTTCTCTGTTACTACCAGACCACTAGAACCAATTCCTCCTATCATTTCTACATTATTTGAATCCTTTTCTGATGTCTTTGAATCACCTTACCTCTTTACCTCCTCAGAGAGATTTGGATCATCAAATACCATTAAAACCAATTTCTCAAAGACCATATAAATGTCCTCACCTGCAGAAATAAGTGGTTGAGAAACTAATCCAAGAAATGCTGGATTCTGGCTTCGTACAAGACAACCACAGTCCTTTTGCTTCACCAATATTATTAGTCAAGAAGAGAGATGGCTCTTAGATATTCTTTGTTGAATACAAAAAACTGAATGACATCACCATAAAAGATAAGTTTCCGATTCCCTTAATTGATGATTTATTTGATGAATTACATGGTGCTGTCATTTTCACAAAGATTGATCTTAAGTATGGTTATTATCAAATTCTGATGAATATAGATGATATTCATAAGACTTCATTTAGAACTCACCAGGGTCACTATGAATTTAGAGTGATGCCATTTGGTTTGACAAATGCCCCTGTTACATTTCAGTCACTTATGAACAAAAATTTTTTTTTAAAACCATTCTTGAGAAAATTTCATTCTGGTATTTTTTGATAATATTCTAGTATATAGTAAATCCTTGGAGGAACATGCCTTACACTTAGCACATACATTGAATTTGCTCAGACAACATTCTCTATTTGCTAACAAGAATAAGTGTTGTTTTGCTCAAACCAAATTGGATTACTTGGGCCATTTGATCACTTCTAAAGGAGTAGCTGCTGATCCTGACAAGATTGCTGCCATGCAACAATGGCCACAACCAACCACATTAAATCAATTGAGTTTTTTTTTAGGCTTGACTGGCTATTACAGGAGATTCATTAAAGGCTATGGAAACATCAGTAAACCATTAACTGATATGCTCAAAAAGTATTCCTTCTCTTGGTCACCATCATCTTTGCAAGCATTTACTTCTCTTAAAGCTGCCATGACAACTGCTCCAGTATTGGCCTTACCTGATTTCTCTCAGCCATTTATTCTTGAGACTGATGCTTGTTCTACAGGTGTGGGTGCAATTTTAATGCAATCTAGCCAACTTATAACATTCTACAGTAAGCCATTGGGACCACAAGCCTTAGCCTTATCCACTTATGAAAAAGAGCTATTATCCATTGTTATGGCTGTCCAAAAATGGAAACACTACTTATCTCAATATCAGTTTATAATCCATACTGACCACCAAAGCTTGAAGTATTTCATGGAACAGAGAATCACAACTGTGTTACAACAAAAATGGCTTATGAAACTTTTGGGATTCGTTTTTGTCATTAGGTATAAAAAGGGGATTGAGAACAAGGATGTTGATGCTTTATCCAGAGTTCAACACAGTGATTTAGAGTGTCAATCCTTATCAGTTGCTCAACCACAATGGGCTCAATACATCATATCCAGCTACATTGATGATGTTTTTGCTCAGCAGATGATATCTCAGCTACTCATTTCAGCTTCTCACCCAAAGTACTCTTTACAACATGGCATACTCAGGTGCAAATCCAGAATTTATGTGGGTTCAGCTATACAGGTTAGACATCAAATTATGCATTCTGTTCATTCTTCAGCAGTTGGAGGGAATTCTGGCATGTTAGGGACTTATAATAGAGCCAAGGCATATTTTTACTGGCCAAAGATGAAAGATGATATTTTTCAATTTGTTTCTCATTGTGAGGTTTGTCAATGTAATAAGAATGAACACTCTTCTTCTGCTGGTCTCCTACAACCACTGCCAATTCCTGACACAGCTTGAGCACATTTATATGGATTTTATTGAAGGATTGCCTATGTCTTACATGAAAAGTGTCATCTTAGTTGTGGTTGATTGGTTGACTAAATATAGTCATTTTATTGCCTTAAGTCATCCATTTACTGCAATCTCTATGGCTAAAGAATTCATGCATCATATATTGTTAAGTGCATATTTTGCATATATTTAGTGTTGAATCCATGCTAGTAATTGCTTATATTATTGCAAATTATTGTATATTACGTTTCTTTTTCTCTATTTGTGTTTTATTAGGTGAATCATCTAAAAGAAGTGGATTTGCACTTTATTGTGCAATAAAAGAAGCTAGTTACAAATGGAGAAAGGCCAAAGACCAAGGGGATCTTTTTCATATCTAGGAGTGTTAGATATCATCGTGAAGAGGACGAAAACACGAAGCCAACGACGAAAGAATGGAGTCATTCCGACATTATATGAGGAAGCTAGGAACAAAAGAGAGGTTAAGCCTGTCAGTTCCACAGAACTGACAGTTAACTAAGAAGGAAATAAGAAATTGGACTGTCATTCTTGCAAGACTGACAGTTGAAAGAGTACACTATTAAAGACACCAGCCATGAAGGTCAGGGGCACCACATTTCTTCTTCAACACACTTCACGACGAGTTCAGAGAAGAATGATTGCAGCTCGAGTTGATACAGGGAAAAATGGTTGCTTCCATGGATGAGAATGAAACTCGAGTTAAATGGAACTTGAAGGTATGTTGCCATTGATGGAAGTAGTGATAAGCAAGAAGTTTGTTCATGGCAGTTGAGCTCGAGAGGAAGAATGGACAGAGTTTGCTAGTGATGGTGATGTTGGAAGTTAGGGAAGTCAAGAAGGAGGAGATTGAACGGAGCTGTGAACAAGGAATGAACGGAGAAGAATGGTGATGTCAGGGATCGATGAGAGGTGTTGTTACTGACTGTTGTTTATGGATAACTCGAGCTAATGGAGATGTGGTTCAGTTCCGGCATTGAGAGTTTGAAGACAAAACAGGAAGAGAGCTCGGAACTGTGACTGTAGATGCTGCTGCCATCGAGCATGGGTTGATGGAGCTGTAGTTGTCATGGAAGAAGACATATAATGAAACCGAGGTTATCGAGCATTACGTACTGCCATTTATGGCAGTGATGACGAGTTATTTGCATGGAGATGTACGTAAGCTCAAGCCAACAGAGAGATGAAGATGGAAGTCGAACCTGACTGGATAGAGAAGGAGATGCTGCTTCCATTATACCATTGGTAGAAAAGAATAATGATGCTACCATTGACGAGCTAGATGTTGTTGTTGTGATAAGACTCGAATGGCAGAGATGGAAGAGATATGCTGCGAATAGAGTTTATATGGAGCTATGTTCAATCTTGAAGAGTTCAAAGAACTGGGAAGTAGAACGACTGTTGGTCGACAGTTCATGAAAGATTGGTAACGATGGAATTTTTCCGGTAATTGATGGTGATAGGAGCTGTAGGCAGTGACGAAAAGAAGTGGAAAAGTGAATCTGAGATGGAGTTCCGAGTTAAGGGAAAGAAAATCAGAAAAGAATTCCCACGGAGGGCCTGGTATACGTGAGGAAGAGAAAAGTGAAAGTTCAGGGAGTTTAAAAACTCACGGCAACCAGACTGTCCGTGGAAGTTATTTGCCGGAGTGAAGTTCCATGGAAAGAAATATATCACGGAGGCGAGAGTAGCCGTGATTCTGACGGAGAAAAAAAATCAGGGACGGACCCAGGAATTTCCCTTGGGTGGGGATGGATTGTAACAGCCGACAATGCGGCCGAAGGTCGCGAATTTTTTTTTTGGAATACATCATATAATTAGTGGCCAAAGAGGGATCCACTCGTACAATACTAAATAGCTAGGGGAATAAAAGTTAAAACGAACACAAATAACAGAAAAACAAAGTGATTACCAAAATAGAAGAAAGTAGGAGTAGAAAGGTAATAAGTGGAAGAAGATTATTTACTTTAAACATGATTTAAATTTTGATCACCTCATAGTATGGGCTAAAAATCACATATAATTAGCTAAATACAACTAATATGTGGGCTAAACATAAAATTAGACCTAAGTTTATATACAAAAAAATATTTACCCAAAAATTAGGGACGGGCTATAGCCTCCTTCAGCCCCTTGCTAGGCCCGTCCCTGGAAAAAATAAAAACTCGGGAATTTAAACCTCACGGAGGAAGAAGTGTCCGAGATTCTAACGAAGAGAAAAGAATAATCCAGGGAGAATAAATTTTCTGCGAGGGATGTGTGTCCGTGGATAATTGCATGGGGAAGAGAAGATACACTGTCAATCATCCAAGACTGACAGTTGAGCGATCAGTTTTGGGCTGGACTTTAGTTGCTTTGCACGTGGCCCACTTGGCTGTTTAACTATTTCTTTGCACAGCCAGACTTTTGGTGCGATTTTGGCTAGTCTATGGCAACCGTTTTGCACGGGATTCGAGCACGGGCACAACTATAATTTGGGACACCTATATAAGAGATATTTCTATCATAATCATATAATCTTTAATCAAGTTTTGGAGAGAAGAATACAAGGGAGAAAAGCTAGGGTTTTGGAGCGTTCTTCGTTATCGTAACAATTTCTTTTCCATTTTATAATATGTATCTCATGGGTTTCATTAATCCCATGAGTAGCTAAACTTCTTAGTGATTGGGGATGAATTCTAAGTTCTAGACATGATTTGAGTTATTATATAAATCTGTTTTGAAGTTCTTCACATGATTATTGATTGTTTGTACTAATTAGAATATTTATGATTAATTGATAGATTGTTTAGGTGGCCAACTGAATTAATTTGTTGATTCAATCAAATACTAGTATTGAGTTAGGATATAAGAATAGTCGAATAATTCATACAAAACTAGAGAACACAAGACCTTGCAGAGGGATTCTGTGTAGCGATTGTGTGTATAAACTACACTAGAGGGTGGACCTTGAGCTAAGAGTCTAACTACTAGGATCAATCTATAATTCATGAAAGATAAAGCATTTAGAGAAATTACACCTTGAGTGAGCTACTATTAGGTGGTTTAGACGAATATAATCTGGTATTGGAGAGCTTCCGTACTCAGTGATATAAGGAATTTAGGGGATAGCACTGAGCTAGCTGTTATTCCACGGTTGGTAATAATTTGTGATTAATTGTATTAATGGATGAATATAATAACTTGATAACGGTTTAGTAACGAAGAAGGATTCCCTGATCATATTTCTCTCCATTTCTTGCAAACTTGATCAATTTCAATTGCTTTATTTACTTTGTTTACAATCTAAAACAAAACCCCTCATTGTGACACTTTTGACAACTAAATCTCCCTGCTCTTCGTGGGAACGAACCTTATTTGCTACTATATTATTCATTAGTAAAGTAGAATATAAGTGAATAAATTTGTGCACCTATGACATACATCAAATTTTGCGCCGCTGCCGATGAGCAGTCGTTAGCTTTAGTTGTTTCTTTTAGTTTTGTTTTGTTTTTAGATTTTGTTTTTAGTATTTTTTTTAACTTTGTTTTCTAGATTTTTTTTTAGGTACTTAATCTCTGGCATCGAAGGATTGGAATTACCAGAGGAGCGGAATTCAAACTCGCAAGGGAACGGTACTACAAGCACGTCCAAAGTTGCAAGAAGAACTTTCTACATCAACAATGGTAGGCGGTACAAATAATCTACCTCCACCTCCACCTCCGGAGAGGAGAACGTTGAGATATCTAACATCACCATGTTTAGAATCTCAACCACTGTATATTACTCTAACTGCCACAGTGGAACTTAAGTCAAATCTTCTTCATTGGGTTCCAAAGTTCAAGGGATTACCGGGTGAAGATCCTAATCGACACTTGCACAGATTTTGAATCTGAGAAGAAGTATGAAAAAGAGCGATGATGATGATGATACAACTTTTCTACAAGCTTTTCCGTTTTCATTAACGGACCAAGCAGAATCATGGTTATATTATATCCCTTCCGGAAGTATTGCCACATGGATCGGAATGAAAAAGCTATTTTTAGAGAAGTATTTTCCTGCTTCTAAAGCTGCAGCTATTCGTAAGGAAATCATTGGAATTATGCAGATTACTGGAGAATATTTGTACGACTATTGGAGATGTACAAGAGATTGTTGGCGAGTTACCAACACCATCAGATATCACCACAACTTGTCATTATACACTTCTATGAGAGGTTACTACCGCATGAGAGACACTTGATTGATGCGGCTAGCAGTGGCGCACTGGCTAATAAAACTATCGAGGAGGCTACTAGTTTGATTGAAAGTATGGATGCAAATACACAACAATTTTGTACTAGAGATTCATCGGTGGTTAGAAGAGTTAGTGAGATGGGAGATTCTTCGCACATGGAGCAATGAATGAGTAATGTGGAAAAAATGGTACAACGTATATCATCTGCAGTTGTTCCTTCATATGAAGAGGATGCCGAGGTAAATGCTATATTTCTTAATCAGAGGCCAAGGTATGATACCTACTCTAATACTTATAATCCTGGTTGGAAAGATCATCCAAATTTTAGTTATGGGAATAAGCAATCTGTAGCTCCTAATCCATATGCGAGACAAGGTGGTTTCCAACAACAATTCCAACCACAACAAAAACCTCCAACTGAAGAGTCTAAGATGGATATGCTCATCTCCATGTTTCAACAAAGTCAACAGAAGTTTGATCAAAATCAGTTGAAAACTGATAACGCTATTAAACATTTACAAACTCAGATGGGGCAAATGACGACAGAGATGAATCAAATCAAAGCACAAGCTTCAACAAAATTGCCATCACAACCTTTTGTGAATCCAATAGAGCATCTCAATGCAGTGACTTTAAGAAGTGGAAAACAAACGGAAGAGCCAAAGCAACAAGAAGTGGTTAATAATGACATCGAAAAGCAAGTAGAAGAGGAAACCGTCCCAAAGGAAAAGCCAACATCAACGGCCAACCTAAGGACATGATTACCACCTTTACCACACCACCTCCTTTCCCTAGTCGTTTTGCCAAATCAAAGAAGCAAGCTCAAGATAAGGAGATCATGGATATTTTCAGCAAGATACAAATCAACATCCCATTTATTGAGGCCATCAGAACCGTACCCAGGTATGCTAAGGTTTTGAAGGATTTGTGTACAAGGAAGGATAAGTTGATTGCTAATGACATTACTCAAGTGGGAAAAAATGCAACAACTATGCTATTGAAGAAGATGCCTGCAATGTGTGAAGATCCTGGTGGCTTCACAGTGCCAATTACTATTGGTAAACGATGATTCGAGCGTGCTTTGCTTGATTTGGGAGCATCCATAAGTGTTATATCAGCCGATGTTTATGATTCTTTGAATCTTGGACCTTTAAAAGAGGCAAAGATCACTGTTTAATTGGGAGACCGTTTAATTGGAAAAAAATGTCCAACATATATCCTAAGGGAGTCGTGGAGGACGTATTAGTTCAAGTGAATCAGTTAATCTTTCCGGTTGATTTCTACATTGTGGATATGCATAATGAAGATATTTGTTCATCTACTTCGTTACTTCTTGGGAGACCGTTTATGAAAACTGCAAAGACGAAGATTGATGTGGATAATGGTACAATAAATATGGAATTTGATAAGGAGATCATTCGCTTCAACATATTTGAGGCCATGCGTTATCCTATTGATGTTCACTCCGCTTTCTCTATTGATGTTATTGGTTCGTTGGCACAACAGATGTTTGATTTGAACAAATAAGATGAACTTGAATCCGTGCTACAAAATAGCATTGATTTGGACGTCCATGGCATTCCTAACTTGGATGTTGATATTCTCAAGGAGTTTGTTGAGACATGTGGTTCTTTAACGGCATCACAAGAATTTAAAACAGGTAATATTTCATATATCTCTTTACCTGTAACTGATGAAGTTCCTTTACCTTCTGTTGTGCATGCACCTAAATTAGAATTGAAACCCCTACCCGATCACTTAAATTAAACTTACTTGGGTGATGGGGAAGAGATTCCAGTCATTATTGCAAAGAATCTCACAGCAGTACAAGAAGAACGCCTCTTTAGGGTTCTGAAAGAGCATAAAACGGCTATTGGTTGGAAAATTGCTGACATCAAAGGCATTAGTCCAGCCATGTGCATGCATAGAATCCTTATGGAAGATGATGTAAATCCAGTACGTGATGGTCATCGTAGGCTTAACCCCCCAATGATGGAGGTTGTGAATAAATAGATCCTCAAATTACTAAGTGTGGGGGTGATTTACCCAATTTCTGATAGCAAATGGGTTAGTCCGGTGCAAGTGGTGCCTAATAAATCAGGTGTTACTGTTGTTAGAAATCAATATGATGAACTCGTTCCTACAAGAGTTCAAACAAGATGGCGAGTATGGATAGACTACAGAAATCTCAATTCGGCTACCCGCAAGAATCACTTTCCTTTGCCTTTCATTGATTAGATGTTAGAGAGCTTAGCGGGACATTCTTATTATTGCTTTTTGGATGGTTATTCGGGCTACAATAAAATTTGTATTGCACCAGAGGATCAAGAGAAGACAACTTTTACTTGTCATTCGGTACATTTGCATATAGAAGAATGCCGCTTGGTCTTTGCAATGCGCCTGCCACTTTTCAGAGATGTATGGTTAGTATATTTTCTGATTACGTGGAAAACATCATTAAGGTATTTATGGACGTCTTTAGTGTTTATGTCGATTCATTTGATATTTGTTTAAATAATCTTGAACTTGTGCTTAAAAGATGCATAAACACTAATCTTGTTTTAAATTGGGAGAAATGTCATTTTATAGTAAACCATGGAATTGTACTTGGCCACATCGTGTCCTCTCAAGGGCTAAAAGTGGACAAGGCAAAGATAGACTTGATTAGGAACTTACAATACCCCACTCCGGTGAGGGAAATTCGCTTGTTTCTTGGTCATGCAGGTTTTTATAGGAGGTTTATCAAAGATTTCTCCAAAATCTCAATGCCGATGTGAAAATTGTTGCAAAATGAGGTTGCCTTTAACTTCGACTAGGAGTGCAAGGATGCCTTTAATAAATTGAAGGAATTGTTGACTACTGCACCAATTATTAAGTCACCTGACTGGAGTTTGACGTTCGAGTTAATGTGTGATGTAAGTGATTATGCAGCCGGAGCTGTATTGGGTCAAAAAGTAGACAAGAGGTCACATGTGATTTATTATGCATTAAGGACCCTAAAAGATGCTCAAATTAACTATTCCACTACTGAGAAAGAGTTGATGGCTATAGTATTTGCATTGGAAAAATTTAGAGCTTATTTGGTGGGTGCCAATGTGATTGTATATTCTGATCATGCAGCACTACGGTACCTATTGAAAAAGTAGGAGGCTAAGCCAAGACTCATTCGTTGGATTCTTTTGCTTCAAGAATTCAATATGGAAATCAGAGATAAGAAAGGTGTTGAGAATACAATTGCTGATCATCTTAGTAGACTTGTTGTTTCCGAAGAAGAACTCCCATTACAGGATCATTTTCCAGACGAACAACTTTTCTCGATTGAAGAATCAACACCTTGGTATGCTGATATAGTGAACTATTTGATTACAAGGCAAGTACCTAGTACTATGTCTAATTTTTAAAAGCTAAAGCTTAAGAAAATATCCAAGCAGTATGTGTGGGATGAGCCCTACTTGTGGAAATATGGTGCTGATAAAATCATCCGCAGGTGCGTACCAAACTCTGAATTTCAATTAATTCTATCTTTTTGTCATTCTTATGCTTGTGGTGGTCACTTTGGTGCAAAACGTACCGCTCTCAAAGTCCTTGAGAGTGGATTTTATTGGCCTACCCTATTTGAGGATGCATATGCTTTTTGCAAATCTTGTGATAGATGTCAACGAACGGGCAATCTAGGTGCTCGAAATCAAATGCCACTCAATTCTATTCTCACTGTCGAGATTTTTGATGTGTGGGGCATTGATTTTATGGGTCCTTTTGTTAATTCGAATAGAAAATTTTATATACTTCTTGTTGTAGATTATGTTTCTAAATGGGTGGAAGCTAAAGCCACCTATACTAATGATTCTCAAGTTGTTTGTGAGTTTGTGAAGGAATATATTTTCTCTAGACATGGTACACCAAGAGTGGTTATCAGTGATGAATGCTCTCACTTCAAGAAATCCTTCCATGCTCTCCTCAAGAAGTACAACATTACACACAAGATTGGTACGCCTTATCACCCACAAACTAGTGGGCAAGCTGAAATTTCAAATCGTGAGATTAGGTCCATCCTTGAGAAAACCGTTAATACTACACGGAAGGATTGGAGTTATAGACTCAACGATGCACTTTGGGCGTATATAACAGCATACAAGACACCGATTGGTATGTCTCCATATCGGTTGGTGTATGGAAAAGCTTGTGATCTTCCGGTTGAACTTTAGCATAAGGCTTATTTGGAGATAAAGATGTGCAACATGGATTATGATAATGCGGGGAAACATAGGAAATTACAACGTAATGAGCTTGAGGAGATATGTAATGATGCTTACGAGAGTTCTCGTATATATAAGGAAAAGACTAAGCTTTTCCATGACAAGATGATTTCTCGGAAGAATTTTGTTATGGGACAGAAAGTTCTTTTATTTCATTCTCGTCTTAAGTTATTTCATGGTAAGCTATAAGGTCCAGAAGGATTGGACCATATGTTGTTACTAATGTTTATTCTCATGGTACAGTTGTTATCACTAGTATTAGAGATGGGACTACTTCTAAGGTCAACGGCCATAGATTGAAGCCATACTATTAAAACATCTCTTATGTGAATGTGGATGAGATAGATCTTAAATATTTACTCCCTCTGGAGGAGTAGCATAAGGATAATGGCAAGTTGGGCTGACGACTTTAAACTAAGCGCTAAATGGGAGGCAACCCATAGGTTTTGTATCTTAAACCCTTCTATTTTTATTCTTATTTTGTTTTTATTGTTTTAATATCATATTTTCATCCCCATGTTTAATTTCATTGAGTCCGGAATCTATTTTAGAAGAAAATTATGATGAATACCTTTTTGTCAGAAAAATTCAGACTGCCATAGTTCAGTCCAGAGACCATAACTGTCAGACCGTTTATCTGAACACTGTACCCTTTTGACACTTTGTAGAAAATACGTAGATGAACAACTTTTGTGAAATGGAGTTTTTCCAAATTCCTTACCAATTTGTACATTTTTTGCATTTTATCTGCTGTTACGTCAGAATTCAGAATTTTCAGTTTTACACGTTGAGGACAATGTGAAGTTTAAGTGTGGGGGAGTCTTTTGAATATAGAGTTTTAGCCTTTTTAAGTCAAATTTTTCAATTTCTTTATATATATTTGAATAATACCTCCAACTTGTAGAGATTTTAGAGTCACTAACATACTTCTAGGTATGTTTACATAGAGATTCTGGCCGACATAACTGAACTTGAAAGTGTTAGGGAACTACATTCGGATTTCTTATGAATTGGAGTATTAAATAATGGATTTAATCATGCCGGTGATGCAAATTATGAGCAAGGATAAATACATTATTAGAGTTGCTGATCAATCATTAGTGGAGACTACCAATTTCATATCAACCGAGGCACCAAACCAGATTTCTTTATGATTGACTAAAGAGCTTTCTTTTGAGTGTGTGTCACCGTACGTTAATTCCGGGTAGAATGGTGAGCTACCCAACCTCCCACCAATGGAAGCACTATTTTTGATCTCTTGAGTGATAATTTTGTCAATCATGAGGGTGACGTCTATAGACGAAAACCACCTTCTTGTAGTTTGATTTGCAGTTAGCACCATTCTCTCTCTCTCTCTCTCTCTCTCTCTCTCTCGACAACAACAGATCCATAGAAACACCATCATCATCAACAAGTGGGGCGACATCAAAATCTACAAGGAAAGTTGAAGATGTTTGAGGTTTACAAGCAACAATACAAGGAAGAGAAAATTTCATATCCAAGTAAAGCAACATACAATGAGCAGATTTTTATATACATGTTGAAGACTTACACATAAGGAGCGGAATTTTATATCAAAGTATGAAGACTTATTTACAAGAGTGAAGAAAATCAAAAGATGAGAATTATTGAAGTTTATGATACGAAGACAATACAAGTTGTGAAGATTAAAGTGGTAAAGTGCTTCTTTCATGGCCATGTTAATTTTATTTCATTTTTATTGTTTTAGTTGCAATCTATTTAAAAAAAAAAGAAAAAAAAAAGAGAGAAATACAAAAAGAAAAAAATAAGAAAAAAATAATATATATATATATATATATATATATATACACACAAAGAGATTTGCATTTAGGTCCATGTGGAAGAAAAATATATAAAGAAGTTTCAAGCAACAAGGAAATTGAGGAAAAGAGTACAAATTGTCAAAGTTCTACAAGTTCAAGAGTTTATCATCAACAGTTGAATACCGAAGACGAAGACCAAATAGATGAAGAAAACGAGCTGAAGACTATGTTTCTATTGGATGTTGTGAGAGTGATGCTTTCGTCACTGCCGATCGGATGTGAAGGTGGTAAGTACTCTCATCCTTGCTATAATGGTTGATTTACTTTCGTAGAGATCATCAGAAAAAATATCTTTGTTTTCCACGATTTTGTGGAGTCTCCAGAAATAATTCTAAAGGTTTCCTTCCCACCATTCAACGTGTGTAGGATTCGCTCTTCATTCCTACCTGCACACATGTGAGACCCATAAAAAAATCGTCTTATTGAGTGCAATTATCATAAAATCCTTTTAAGTGAGGCAGAAGTCAAGGAGAAATGCTTATTGATCGCTCTCAAACACGCATTCTATCATTATGGTGTGGTTATTTCTCACTCAAGATTTAAGAATGAATATGTTCTTTGGTATTTCTAACTTCTTATTACTAGCATGCAGAAACTCTATGTCCTCATAGCTCTTTGGATGCTTGGGAAGATGGAACTCTTCGAAGTTAGAGTGGGTTTTGTGGGTATATCTCTCGTATGCCCTCAGGAGACTATAAATCATCCACTAGGGACACCTATGGGTTAAAAGGCATGTTGCATTAGCTAAGCGCATCCGTTTTCTCGACGATATGAAGTTGTTGTATTTTAGATAGTTTTCTCGAGGACTAGCAAAAGCCAAGTGTGGGGGAATTTGTTAAGTGCATATTTTGCATATATTTAGTGTTGAATACATGCTAGTAATTGCTTATATTCTTGCAAATTATTGTATATTACGTTTCTTTTTCTCTATTTGTGTTTTATTAGGTGAATCATCTAAAAGAAGTGAATTTGCACTTTATTGTGCAATAAAAGAAGTTAGATACAAATGGAGATAGGCTAAAGACCAAGGGGATCTATTTCACATCTAGGAGTGATTGATATCATCGTGAAGAGGACGAAAATACGAAGTCAACGGCAAAAGAATGGAGTCATTCCGACATCATATGAGGAAGCTAGGAGCAAACGAAGAGGTTAAGCCTGTCAGTTGACAGTTAACTAAGAAGGAAATAAGAAATTGCACTGTCAGTCTTGCAAGACTGACAGTTAAAAGAGTAAATTGTTAAAGACACCAGCTATGCAGATCAGGGGCACCACCTTTCTTTTTCAACACACTTCACAACGAATTCAGAGAAGAATGATTGTAGCTCGAGTTTATACAGGGAAAAATGGTTGCTTCCATGAATGAGAATGAAACTCAAGTTAAATGGAACTTGAAGGTATGTTTCCATTGATAGCAGTAGTGACGAGCAAGAAGTTTGTTCATGGCAGTTGAGCTCGAGAGGAAAAATGGACAGAGTTTGCTGGTGATGGTGATGTTGGAAGTTAGGGAAGTCAAGAAGGAGGAGATTGAACGGAGCTGTGAACAAGGAATGAACGGAGAAGAATGGTGATGTCAGGGATCTATGAGAGGTACTGTTACTGACTGTTGTTGATGGATAGCTCGAGATAATGGAGATGTGGTTTAGTTCTGGCATTGAGAGTTTGAAGACAAAACAGGAAGAGAGATCGGAACTGTGACTGTAGATGCTGCTGCCATCGGGCATGGGTTGATGGAGCTGTAGTTGTCATGGAAGAAGACATATAATGAAACAGAGGTTATCGAGCATTACGTACTGCCATTTATAGCAGTGATGATGAGTTGGCTGCATGGAGATGTACGTAAGCTCAAGCCAACAGAGAGATGAAGATGAAAGTGAACCTGACTGGATAGAGAAGGAGATGCTACTTCCATGACACCATTGGTAGAAAAGAATAATGATGATACCATTGACGAGATAGATGTTGTTGTTGTGATAAGACTCGAATGGCAGAGATGGAAGAGATATGCTGCGAATATAGTTTATATGGAGCTATGTTCAATCTTGAAGAGTTCAAAGAACTGGAAAGTAGAACGACTGTTGGTCGACAGTTCATGAAAGATTGGTAACGATGGAATTTTGCCGGTGATTGATGGTGATAAGAGCTATAGGCAGTGACGAGAAGAAGTGGAAAAGTGAAGCTGAGATGGAGTTCCGAGTTAAGGGAAAGAAAATCAGAAAAGAATTCCCACGGAGGGCCTGGTATACGTGAGATGAGGAAGAGAAAAGTGAAAGTTCAGGGAGTTTAAAAACTCACGGCAACCATACTGTCTGTGGAAGTTGTTTGCCGGAGTGAAAATCCAGGGAAAGAATTATATCACGGAGGCGTGAGTAGCCGTGATTCTGACGGAGGAAAATTAAAAACTCAGGGGAATTTAAACCTCACGGAGGAAGAAGTGTCCGAGATTCTACCGGAGAGAAAAGAATAATCCAGGGCCTAGTTAGCAATACGGGGTACGGAGAGGAGTTCGGGACGGCATACGTTCGGGAATTTTACGGATTTGGATAGGTCGGATTCGGTCAAAAAGTCGGTCAACGGTTCGGTGTTCGGAGTGTAGTTCGGAACGGATACGTACGTCTATAATTCGTTTTAGAAATATAAGTTCGGTACGGAAAATTCGGGTTACATCAAATTAATAAAAAATATATTTTTAAGGTTTTATTGAGTTGAAAAAATGATTTAAACCAATTTTATTGTATTATATAGATAATACATTAAGAATAGACACAAACAAGCAAATAGCTCAATGGTTTGAGCCTTAATTAGCAAGTAAGAGGTCATGGGTTCAATCCCCACCCCCAACTTCTTTTTAATAACTCTCAAAAAAACACTTAAATGAGTTCGAATCGCCGAGTCACCTGTCGAATCGCCGAGTCACCTGTCCGAATCGCCTAGTTAGCTGTCCGAATCGATTCGCCGAATCGTACACGAATCCGAATTATTCGCGAATAATTCGGAAACCCCATATAATGCGCGTAACCTGTTCGGACTTTGAATAGTTCGGCCGAATGCAACGGATTCGGACGATTCGGACGGATTCGCGAATAATTCGCGAATCATTCGCCGAATTGCTAACTAGGATCCAGGGAGAATAAATTTTCTGCGAGGGATGTGTGTCAGTGGATAATTGTATGGGGAAGAGATGATACATTGTCAGTCATCCAAGACTGACAGTTGAGCGATCAATTTTGGGCTGGACTTTAGCTGCTTTGCACGCGGCCCACTTGGCTGTTTAACCATTTCTTTGCACATCCAGACTTTTGGTGCGATTTTGGCTTATATATGGCAACCGTTTTGCACGAGATTCGAGCACGGGCACAACTATAATTTGGGACACCTATATAAGAGATATTTCTATCATAATCATATAATCTTTAATCAAGTTTTGGAGAGAAGAATACAAGGGATAAAAGCTAGGGTTTTGGGGCGTTCTTCATTACCGTAATTATTTCTTTTCCATTTTATAATATGTATCTCATGGGTTTCATTAATCCCATGAGTAGCTAAATTTCTTAGTGATTGGGGATGAATTCTAAGTTCTAGACATGATTTGAGTTATTATATAAATCTATTTTGAAGTTCTTCACATGATTATTGATTGTCTATACTAATTAGAATATTTATGATTAATTGATAGATTGTTTAGGTGGCCAACTGAATTAATTTGTTGATTCAATCAAATACTAGTATTGAGTTAGGAGATAAGTAATAGTCGAATAATTCATACAAAACTAGAGAACACAAGACCTTGTAGAGGGATTCTATGTAGCGACTGTGTGTATAAACAACACTAGAAAGTGGACCTTGAGCTAAGAGTCTAACTACTAGGATCAATATATAATTCACAAAAGATAAAGCATTCGGAGAAATTACACCTTGAGTGAGCTACTACTATGTGGTTTAGACGAATAGAATCTGATATTGGAGAGCTTCTGTACTCAGTGATATAAGGAATTTAGGGGATAGCACTGAGCTAGCTGTTATTCCACGGTTGGTAATAATTTGTGATTAATTGTATTAATGGATGAATATAATAACTTGATGACGGTTTAGTAATGAAGAAGGATTCCCTGATCATATTTCTCTCCATTTCTTGCAAACTTGATCAATTTCAATTGCTTTATTTACTTTGTTTACAATCTAAAACAAAACCCCCCATTGAGACACTTTTGACAACTAAATCTCCCTGCTCTTCGTGGGAACGAACCTTATTTGTTACTATATTATTCATTAGTAAAGTAGAATATAAGTGAATTAATTTGTGCACCTACGACACGCATCATATATTCAAGCTCCATGGTCTTCCAAGCTCTATCCTCTCTGAAAGGGATAAGGTATTTCTTAGTCACTTCTGGAAGCATTTATTTAAATCATTGGGCACTCAACTAACACTCATCACTTCTTACCACCCCAAACTGATGGGCAAACTGAGAGGACAAATGCATGTTTGGAGCAATACTTGAGGTGTATGACTGTATCTACCCCTAAATTGTGGCTCAATTGGCTGGTATTGGCAGAGTGGTGGTTGAATACAAATTTTCACACAAGCCTTAAGATGACACCATTCCAGGTTCTATATGGGTACACTTGATGATATTTATCAATGATGTTGTAGTAAAAAGGTTCTTTTGAGACTTGTGAAAGCAAAGGAATTTAGATTTAATAAAACTTAAAAGCAAAGAAAACTTAGATCAAAATTGATTTCAAGATATGAGAAAATAACCAAGACATAGATTCCACTATTACACATGATAACAGTAAATAACCCAAAACTCTAATCATCTTTTAAGTCCCTTATTTCTTAATTCACAAATAATTAGGCAAATTCTCAACAATTAATTGTATTCCTTAAGCATAGATTATCTTAATAAAAAGCATAAACTATCTAATTGAATCACAACTAATGAAGAATATTATGCAAACAATTAAATACTCTGCAAAAGCAGTGATTGAGAGAATTATAAAATATAAATTAGAGAAAATAAAATAGTTACCAATTATTCATGCGTAAATAGCTTCCTCATTGCCTTGGTTGTGGGAGAATTAGCCTCTCATCATGTTGGAAACACACTCAAAATTCATTTTTATTGCTCAAAGGGTGTTTACAAAGATGAAATGGAAAAAAGGATGAAAATCGGGTGTTGCAACGTTTATAACTGTTGCAAACACCGTTACAGAGAACGATGAAGATAAACTGCTTCTGTTACTGTAGATTTGCGACGCTCGTTGAACTGTCGTTGTCGCTGTTGTAAAGAACGACTGTCTTGGATAGTCTGTTCTTCACGTTCTTCAGAAATGCAGCAGCAGCAATGGCGATCTGCAACTCAACTTTTCTAAGCTCTGTAATCTCTCCCAACTCTCTGTAATCCCTCTCTGAGTCCCCAGTACCCTATATATACTCAACATGGCCAAAATATCTCACCATAAACTCTCTTTATTCGGCAAAGATGGGTAATATTCTCGGAATATTTTTTTTCATATTTTCTTCCCTGATTTCTTTCTACACGTATCTGCAGCTGTCCAACCTTCCTTAATTATCTTTTTCACGCTCCTGGTTGTTGCTCGAGTCAACAAACATGCAAAACACATGTTCAAAACTCTCCAAACTCATGCAAACCTGTGAAAAGCTTTTCTCGTGCACAAGTTGCCCTGATTTCTTCTCGTGAGTTATCTAGCCAATTTGAACCAATTCCGATGACCATACCATGCCTGTTACGCTTAAACAGGCCTTCCCACGAAATTCCATCCATTGAATCTCATTACAGCTCCTCCAAATTCGAAGCAGCAACTCTGCACTTTTCAAATTTATTTTTCCCGCCATTTTTGTTCTTCACGAGAAAGAAGGTGGTTAGCCCTTATCCAATGTCTTGGGTGCCGAATAACCAGTGGGTGCCCCTTAGTAATTGGGTTACCCCTTATCCAAAGTGGGAGTCCGAATAGCAAATGTCATCTGGGGGTGTTCCGAGCAGCTTTTCGAGCCAAATTTTCCAACAATCTTTATTTCCAAAAAATACCTACAAACACACAAAACACCATAATAAGGACAAAAACGAGTACTAACAATACGAAACATTGAGGACAAATTAGACACATAAATGCGTCTATCAAATACCCCCAAACTTATTATTTTCTAGTCCCGAGCAAATCTAATCTAGAAAATAAAATGACTGCACTTAGCACGTGCAACAAGCCGTTAAACCACTAGGTGGCCCTAGTGGCAGGGTGTCGTCTCCGGAGGGTTTACCAGAGGTGTACCCACAAAACCTTTACTCCAGACCCTAGCTATCTACGCATAACCTTGGAAGGCACTAAAGAATCTCCTTGGTTGGCATACTTATTGACTACAGGAGGAAGTACCCTGATGCGAAATTCCAATTGCTGTACACGAGTTTGCACTCAAGCATACTAAAATTCATATAAAGTGACAGAGCTCTACTCAGATAGTTTCTGGACATCATAAACCGGAGTCAACCAATCACATAGATTAAGAAGAGAAAAAACGTGGATGATGTTGGCTAGGGTGAACCTATCCTAACGGACTGAGATACTGGTCTTGGACTAATATCAACACACTGGCATATACAAGGGGACCAGTGGTCGATAATCCTAACTCTAGTTCAACTCAGCTGGCATATACAAGGGTACCAGTGGTCGACTTTATTGTATTTATTCCGCTTGGTCTAGTGGTCTGGTCTCAATTTTTTTTTTTTGGTATCTCAGCCACTCTATTTCACCCTAGCAATGGTAAAAATAAAAATAAAATAAGTGATCAGGATTCTTTCGATGTTTCCATCACGAGGATATGGCGAAACTACCATGTTATGTTTTTCCAACACCTGAGCTCTGTGCTTTTATGAATAGACTCTTTAGATGTTTCCATCTAATCAGATTGGTTCCTCAACTCCTACAACCAAAATGCTTCCATCCACTTAGATTGGTTAGTGCCATCCTTAATAAACATAAATTTATAGGCTCTGGAGTTTATTTATTACAACTAAAAGCTAACAAAAAGTTTCTTCCCCACCCCCAAACTTAAATCTAACATTGTCCTCAATGTTTCTAACGAAAAAGCAATACCAAGAAGTAAAGTAACATGAGGAATCAGCAAAGAGAGAATTTGGAAAGATGATACCTGGGTGAAAAGAGAAATCAAAAACTAATATACAACATACAATCGCCTCGATGGTCAATCAAGGGTAAACAGGTTCCTCCAGAGGGACCTCCTCAACATCACATGTAGGAAAGGGCTCTAAAAAGGGTTTCAATCTCTGACCGTTAACCTTCGAAGAACTACTACCATCCGGTATCTCGATCTCAACAGCTCCATGAGGAAAAACAGTGCGAACAATAAAAGGACCCGTCCACGGAGAACGTAGCTTCCCAGGAAAAAGATGCAAGCGGGTATCATACAGAAGAACTTTTTTACCTAGAGAAAATGACTTCCGCAAAATATTTCTATCATGCACAAGTTTCATTTTGTTCTTATACTCCTTCGCACTATCGTAAGCATCCATACGAATCTCGTCCAACTCATTGAGTTGGAGTTTCCTCTTGGCTCCTGCCTTGTCAAGTGAAAAATTTAGCTGCTTAACAGCCCAATAAGCTCTATGTTCTAACTCAACAGGTAAATGACATGCCTTGCCATAAACAAGCCGATAAGGCGACATTCCAATGGGGGTCTTAAACGTACGGTAAGCCCATAAGGAATCAGTAAGCCTAGACGACCAGTCTTTCCGATTAAGATTAACTGTTTTCTCTAATATACGTTTTTTCTCCCTATTGGAAACCTCTACCTGACCACTAGTCTGTGGATGATACGGGGTAGCTACCTTATGTGTAATACCATATTTCTTCATTAAAATCTTAAAAGGTCCATTACAAAAGTCCGACCCTCCATCACTAATTATAGATCGCGGTGTACCAAAACGTGTAAGTATATTATTTTTCAAGAACTCAATCACAACCCTATGGTCATTGGTTTTACACGCAACCGCCTCAATCCACTTAGAAACATAGTCTACGACGACAAGGATGTATAGGTTACCAAAATAATTAGGAAACATACCCATAAAGTTAATACCCAACACATCAAAGACCTCAACAACTAAAATAGGGTTCAAGGGAATCATGTTCCTACGGGAAATGGTTCCTAATTTCTGGCAACGCTCACAAGTAACACAGTAACTATGGGAGTCTTTAAACAACGAAGGCCAATAGAATCCACATTCCAATATCTTAGCAGCAGTCTTCTTAGCACTAAAGTGACCCCCACAAGCATGATCATGACAAAAGGAAATAATACTGGACTGGTCACTCTCAGGTATACATCTCCTAATAATCTGGTCTAGACAATACTTAAATAAATAAGTATCATCCCAAAATAAGTGCTTGACCTCGGATAAAAACCTAGAACGATCTTGCTTACCCCAATGTTGGGGCATTCGACCAGTAACAAGATAATTCACTATATTTGCATACCAAGGTGATTGGGAAACAGAGAACAATTGTTCATTAGGAAAGCTATATCTTATATGAAGGGAATCATCAGGGGAACTAACAATTAGCCTAGAAAAGTGGTCTACTACTACATTTTCTGCACCCTTTTTTTCTCTAATGTCTGGACAAAATTCTTGTAATAAAAGGATCCATCTAATCAATCTAGGTTTGGTATCCTTCTTAGACAAAAGATATTTCAGAGCAGCATGATCAGTATAGATTACGATCTTAGAACCTAAGAGATAGGATCTAAACTTGTCTAAGGCAAACAAAATGGCTAACAGTTCCTTCTCGGTAGTGGTATAGTTCATCTGGGCATCATTCAGAGTTTTGCTAGCATAGTAAATCACATGAAGTAACTTATTTTCTCGCTGACCTAGCACAACACCAATAGCATAATCTGAAGCATCGCACATGATCTCAAAGGGTAGGTTCCAGTTGGGTGCCTGGACTATGGGGGCGGTAGTGAGTAAAGACTTAAGCTTCTCAAAAGGCTCTAAACAAGCATCATCAAAGACAAACTTAGCATCTTTTGCAAGCAAATTGCAAAGATGTCTAGAAATTAAGCTAAAATCCTTAATGAATCGACGATAAAAACCTGCATGCCCTAAGAACGACCTAATATATTTTACGATTTTTGGGACCGGTAAAGTTTTAATAAGGTCAACTTTGGCTCTATCTACCTCTATACCCTTCGAAGATATGATATGCCCTAGAACTATTCCTGAACGAACCATGAAATGACATTTTTCCCAATTCAGCACTAAATTATTTTCCTTATACCTAGTCAAAACTAATGAAAAATTATGCAAGCACTCATCAAAAGACGAACCAAACACTGAAAAATCATCCATAAAGACCTCTAAGAACCATTCTACCATGTCATAAAATATGCTTAACATACAACGCTGAAAGGTCGCAGGGGCATTACATAGCCCGAAAGGCATGCGTCTATACGCAAAGGTACCAAAGGGACAAGTAAAAGTGGATTTCTCTTGGTCTTCTGGGGCAATAAGAACCTGATTATAGCCGCAAAATCCATCTAAAAAGCAAAAATGGCTATGGCAAGCTAATCTTTCTAGCATTTGGTCGATGAAGGGAAGGGGAAAGTGGTCCTTCCTAGTGACCTTGTTCAATTTTCTATAATCAATACATATATGCCAACCCGTGGTCATTCGGGTTGGGATTAACTCATTGTCATCATTCTGGACTACAGTAATACCGGATTTCTTGAGAACAACCTGAACGGGGCTGACCCACTTACTGTCTGAAATAGGGTAGATAATGCCTGCATCTAACAGCTTAAGAACCTCGGTTCGAACTACTTATTTCATATTAGGGTTCAGTCGACGTTGCATCTCCCTAGAAGGTTTGGTATCTTCCTCTAAATAGATTTGATGCATACAAACAGTAGGACTTATACCCTTAATGTCTGCTATGGTCCACCCTAAAGCTTTCTTGTTATTCTGAAGGACAGTTACTAGCCTATTTTCCTGATCACTATCCAAGTAGGATGCTATAATCACAGGTAAAGTTTCAGATGGGCCTAAAAACACATACTTCAAGGTATCTGGTAATGGTTTAAGGTCCAATTTAAGAGGCTTTTCCAACGAAGGAACTGGGGTAGACTCAGAAACGGGTAGAGGTTCGAACTTAGGTTTTCATCCATTACTAGTGTCTATCAAAGGGGTTGAATATAACAAAGAATTCACCTCATTAATCACATCATCATCATCAAAATCAATCCCAAACTGAGCTAGGCATTTCTCTAATGGATCTTCCATCAAAGTGTTTGGTAATGACTCCTCGACTAATGTTCCTATCATGTTCACCTCTTCTATGCTCGAGTCATCTAGTTCAGAGGGTAGCTTACTAATATGAAAGATGCTCAGCTTAATAGTCATATTACCAAAAGACAAATTCATAATACCAGTTCGACAGTTAATGATCGCATTGGATGTAGCTAAAAACGGGCGACCTAAAATTACCAATATCTGGTTCTCTGGGTCAGGGACAGGTTGGGTATCTAGGATAACAAAATACACTGGATAAATAAACTTGTCGACCTCTATAAGAACATCCTTGATCACACCACGAGGAATTTTAACGGACCTATCAGCTAACTGAAGAGTCATATGGGTAGGTTTCATCTCACCAAGTCCTAGCTTAAGGTACACATGGTATGGAAATAAGTTCACACTGGCTCCTAAGTCAATCAACACTTTCTCAACACGGTATTTACCTATTGTGAAAGCAATAGTAGGGGACCCTGGGTCTTTGTACTTAGGGGTAGTGGTATTCTGAATAATAGAACTCACATGACTAGCTAGGAAGGCTTTATTTTGAACACTAATCTTACGCTTTCGTGTACACAAGTCCTTAAGGAACTTGGCATAAGCGGGAATCTGCTTAATCGCATCCAACAATGGTAGGTTGATAGTTACCTGCTTAAAAACAAATATATTTAAAGTTGGACTCGTTCTTAGTTGGAATGAGCAGCTGGGGGAACGGGGCTCTGGGAACAAATCCGGGATCAACATGACCCTCATTGGTCTCTTTAGAGACTCTATCAGTCTCCTCGGTTTCTGGTTCAGAAGGGTGAACTACATCATGTTCACTTTCAAGCATGGCGACCTTATTGTCAACTTTCTTTCCACTCCTAAGGGTTGTAACAGAATTCACATGATTGAACGATTTCTCTCCTTTAGGGTTAGGATCAGTATGACTAGGGAACCTTCCTTCTTCTCTCTCACTAATAAACTTAGCTATCTGGCCAACTTGAAGTTCTAATTTAGCAAGATTCTGGGAATTATTCTTCAAATTCTGCCTGGTTTCTTGTTGAAAGCTAAGGTGGTTAGCTGATAACATATCATGGTTCTTTGCTAACATAGTGAGAGTTTCTTCTAAGGTAGAGATCTTTTTCTCAGAAGTGTATAGAAACTGGATTTGACCGGAAGGGTTCTTAGCATAACCAAAACCTGGGGGAGGCTGAGAATTACTAGGCTGGCCTTGATTCTGGCCCTTAGACCAAGAAAAATTATGGTGGTTTCTCCGACCAGGGTTGTAGGTCTCTGAGTATGGGTCAAACTTCTGACGGTTGTCAAACCTAGCGTTGTTATAGACAGCATGGGCTTGTTCTTCACTAACATGTCTTTCCCAAAATGAGTTATCGGGATCTATTCCACAACTAGAGACTTGAGAGGCTCTATTAGGTTCAACAAGGGACGTATTTTTAGACTGACCCATTTCCAAAGCTTCTAACCTTCTAGACAAAGCAGAAAACTTAGCATCTGACTCGAAGCTTGTATCTACCACATTGGTGCTACTTCTATTGACCAAGAGTTTTTTAGGGGGTTCAACACAAAGCTCCCACTGTTGGGATTTTTCAGCGATAGTTCCTAAAAAGGTAAAAGCATCCTCAACAGTTTTATTAGTGAACTCACCAGTGTACATAGACTCAACCATGGATTTAGTTGAATAGTCTAAACTATTATAAATAATCTCCACAAGTTTCATCTTATCAAATCCATGGTGAGGACACTGGGATAGGAGATCATTGAATCTTTCTAAAAACCTATAAAGAGATTCTCCCTCTTGTTGCACACTAGCACTAATTTTCTGCATAACAACTGCAGTTTTATGCTTAGGGTAGAATTTCATATAGAAAGCTGCAATCAGTTCCTGCCATGTTTCAATGGATTCAGATGGTAGGTTGTTAAGCCAGGTCTTGGCTTTGTATCTCAAGGAAAAGGGAAACATCTTAAGTTTCAAGACTTCATCAGTAAGGTCTTTTATTCTAACAGTCCCACAAATTTCCTCAAAGTCCCTAATATGAAAATAAGTGTTCTCATCATCTTTTCCTAAGAATATAGGGATCATATGAAGAATACTAGGTTTTATCTCGAAATTAGCCGTATTGGCTGGCAATTTAATGCACGAAGCTCGGTTGGCCCTAGTTGGGAACATGTAATCTTTCAAAGTAGTCATTGCTGGGACAGCTGACGTACTAGGGGTACTTTCCTCACAAAGAGACAGATTCTCAAAACTGAAGTTTCGAAAAACGGGCTCTCAAAAGAAGAGTCTTCGATCTCCCCGCCTTCACAAGAAGAACAACTAGGTTTGTCACTAATCAAACGACCTAGAGTGTTTATTTTCCAAGCCCGTTCTCTAATGACCTCAGGCATACACTAGAAAAAAAAAAAAAAAAAAAAAATCCTAAAAGGAAGGGAGGCTCTAATAAAACACAAAGCAGGCTGACTCCACTAAAGCAAACCTAAAATTTTCTAGAAAAAAAAAGCATGATGGCTCCACTTAGATTGTTTCTAGACCAGCTTCTATTCTTTCAAAAAGGAATTTGTTACAATCTGAGCAAACCTCTCTGGAATCAATCTGTGTTTAAGTAAGTTGAATAGAGGAGAGGGAAGCTGCTGGAGATTTGATACCCAAGGCCTCAACGCATTACAAGGCGGCGCAGTCATGCATTCAACTCACAGAAACTTTCATGAACTTCGAAGAATGCTCAAAATAGTAACCAATATTTTTCGAACGAGTTTCCTATTAAGCTTGTTACCCTATCGGTCTCGTTCTATTCCAATTTTTAAGGCTTAGGTTCGCGTTAAGTTTCGTTTTCCTAAGGCGGACAAGAAGGGAATGGTGATGAAATCCGAACCCTTATCTTATATGGCCAGGCCTTTCCCTTTATTAGTAATTTAAAACAGCCATTTTCAGTTCCTCAACATATATTCACACGAAGGAAGACATCAAATCGATGACAGGGGATTCGCGAGTGTTTCGATAAACTTACCTCCCGTTCCAGACGGGGGATGAACCGCTGAAGTCGACTCGGGCCATGACTCCTATGTCATGTACGAACCCGAGGGGCCGAGGTGATATCGTAATCACCGTCCTTCTCTGCAAGCAGTTTAATATTTAAACTACCCTTCCGTAGGGTCAAAAAAAATAAAATAATATCCAAGTCCAAAGTCCAAAAAAAGTAAAGTAAAGTGCTAAAAAAAAGAAAATTACAAGAATAAAGAAATCCTAATACAATCTAAAGAAATAAACTGTCTTTTTTTTCCTCTCTTTTTATAATAATAAAAAAATCTTCTTCTTTCGCTTTGTCTTTAACTCCAAACTTTAAGTATTCACCAAAAGCTTTGGCAAATTTTTCTTTCGCTCCAAATTCCAAAATCGGTAGTAAAAAGACAAAAACAAAAACGTAAAGAAGAACAAATAAAGTAAAAACAAATAAAAACCTAAAAAAAAGAATAAAAGAATAAAAATCTAAGAACTCTAGCCTAAAGACAAGTTCCGTGTCGACGGCGCCAAAAATTGATGATATTTATCAATGATGTTGTAGTAAAAAGGTTCTTTTGAGATTTGTGAAAGCAAAGGAATTTAGATTTAATAAAATTTAAAAGAAAAGAAAACTTAGATCAAAATTGATTTCAAGATATGAGAAAATAACCAAGACGTTGATTCCACTATTACACATGATAACAGTAAATAACCCAAAACTCTAATTATCTTTTAAGTCCCTTATTTCTTAATTCACAAATAATCAGGCAAATTCTCAATAATTAATTGTATTCCTTAAGCATAGATTATCTTAATAAAAAGCATAAACTATCTAATTGAATCACAACTAATGAAGAATATTATGCAAATAATTAAATACTCTGCAAAAGCAGTGATTGAGTGAATTATAAAATATAAATTAGAGAAAATAAAATAGTTACCAATTATTCATGCATAAATAGCTTCCTCATTGCCTTGGTTGTGGGAGAATTAGCCTCTCATCATGTTGGAAACACACTCAAAATTCATTTTTATTGCTCAACGGGTGTTTACAAAGATGAAATGGAAAAAAGGATAAAAATCGGGTGTTGCAACGTTTATAGCTGTTGCAAACACCGTTACAGAGAACGATGAAGATAAACTGCTTCTGTTACTGTAGCTTTGCGACGCTCTTTGAACTGTCGTTTTCGCTGTTGTAAAGAACGACTGTCTTGGATAGTCTGTTCTTCACGTTCTTCAGAAATGCAGCAGCAGCAATGCCGATCTGCAACTCGACTTTTCTAAGCTCTGTAATCTCTCCAAACTCTCTTTAATCCCTCTCTGAGTCCCCAGTACCCTATATAAACTCAACAGGGCCAAAATATCTCACCATAAACTCTCTTTATTCGGCAGTGATGGGTAATATTCTCGGAATATTTTTTTTCATATTTTCTTCCCTGATTTCTTTCTACACGTATCTGCAGCTGTCCAACCTTCCTTAATTATCTTTTTCACGCTCCTGGTTGTTGCTCGAGTCAAAAAACATGCACATCACACGTTCAAAACTCTCCAAACTCATTCAAACCCGTGAAAAGCTTTTCTCGTGCACAAGTTGCCCTGATTTCTTCTTGTGAGTTATCTAGCCAATTTGAACCAATTCCGACGACCATACCATGCCTGTTACGCTTAAACATGCCTTCCCACGAAATTCCATCCATTGAATCTCATTACAGCTCCTCCAAATTCGAAGCAGCAACTCTGCACTTTTCAAATTTATTTTTCCCGCCATTTTTGTTCTTCACGAGAAAGAAGGTGGTTAGCCCTTATCCAATGTCTTGGGTGCCGAATAACCAGTGGGTGCCCCTTAGTAATTGGGTTACCCCTTATCCAAAGTGGGAGTCCGAATAGCAAATATCCTCCGGGGGGTGTTCCGAGCAGCTTTTCGAGCCAAATTTTCCAACAATCTTTATTTCCAAAAAATACCTACAAACACACAAAACACCATAATAAGGACAAAAACGAGTACTAACAATACGAAACATTGAGGACAAATTAGACACATAAATGCGTCTATCAACACTCCACCTCACTTAGCATTCCCAGTTCATGCTACCACATCAGTTGCTGCTGTACAAGATTATCTTAAGGAAATAGATCATATGCTTCAACTACTCAAGGAAGACTTAGCTAAAGCCCAGCACACAATGAAACATTTTTCAGATTCCAAGAGGAGTGACAGATATTTTACAGTGGGAGACTTGGTATTCTTGAAAATGCAGCCTTATAGACAGTCCTCTGTAGCTTTAAGGGAAAATATGAAAATTTGATGTAGTTTTGAAAGTGGTAAGGAAAGTTCGTTCAAAGACTTGTAAAGATTTGATTTCAGACTTAATAGTAAAATATATACGCAAAAAGTTGTCACGGTATCGATAGGTACTGAGACTCAGGATTCCACAAATTCTTAATTCATGTGGTTCAACTAATAATTCTAGACATTCATAGCTCAAGTAATTGACTCTAATTTATTGCCGAAAGTAGATTTTGAAAGTAGTGATTATATATATCTAAAGCATGAGACATCAAAACACTTAAGAAAGCATGACCCATCAATTGAAATCACAATCACTCAATAAAAATCATATATCAATTAAAAATAAATGCAAAAAGTCATAAAAGAAATAATAGAATTACCACACGTGTGAAGAATATCTTCCTCCGTCATCCTAATATTGGGGTTTAGCTCCTCATATCAAAAACACGCTCAAAATAATAATGTATGGCTGAAAAACTCCGGTTGAATCACTCCCATGGAAATCAACAGAGAACCGAGTATTACTTCCACTCCTCTACTCTCTTCAAACTGACAATCAGGCCCAATTTAATCCAATACAACGCCCATACCTTGTCTGTTTGGGTCTAACAGGCCTATCCCTAAGAAATCAGTGATTGAGTCTCTCTCCAACACGCTCAAAAATCCAAAGCTAATATGCTTCTCAATTGCAACAATTTTCCCGCCTTTTTCTACAATTGAATTTGAGAAGATGAACTCCCCTTATCTGTGACTGGTCTCCCTTTTGCAATTGGGGGTGGAAATAGTAATTTTTTGGTACAAATAGCGTCGGGATGCCCCTTATCCACTGGGTGCCCCTTATCCAAAATGGGGATCCGAATAGCATGTGTCCTCCGGGTGCCTTTATCAACTTTTCGAGCTAATTCCTCCGCGAAAGCACATTTCTCCAAAAACACATACAAAGACATAAAATACCAAAATAAGCACAAAATCGAGCACTAACATTACAAAGAATTGAGACCAAAATAGACACATAAATGCATCTATCAAATACTACCAAACCTCTTATTTTCTAGTCCTCGAGCAAATCAAATATAAAATAGAAATCCTAACTCATTGTCGCAGGAATCGTCGATTGCATTTAGCGTATGCAATAAGACTTTAAACCCATAGGTGGCCCTAGTAGCTGAGTTATAGTCTCGGGAGGGCTTACAAGAGATATACCCACAAAACCTTTACACTCCAGACCGTAGCTATCTATGCAGAACCTTGGAAGGCACTAAAGAATATCCTTGGTTGGCATACTTATTGATTACAAGAGGAAGTACCCTAATGTGAAATTCCAATTGATGTACATGAGTTTGCACTCAAGCATACTAAAATTCATATAAAGTGACAGATCTCTACTCAGATAGTTTCTGGACATCATAACCGGAGTCAACCAATCACATGGATAGATAATGAGATGGATATAGAAAAACATAGATGGTTTTGATGTTGACTAGGTGAACGGTGTTTCTCATATCTGTCTGAAGGCCACTGCCAAAATAAACCTATCCTAATGAACTGAGATACCGGTCTGACTAATATCAACACAACTAGCATATACAAGGGTTCCAGTGGTCGACTTTATTGAATTTATTCTGGTTGGTCTATTGGTCTGGTCTCTAAATTTATTTATTTTTGGTATCTCAATCACTTTATTTCACCCTAGCAGTGGTAACAACTTGAACCGTGAGCCCCACCTAATCACTTAGAGAAACATATTTTAAAGAAAACAAAATAAAAACAGAAGTGAAAAGGATTCATCGAGATATGGCGAAACTACCATGTTTTTTTTTCTAATACCTGAGCTCGGTGCTTTTATGAATAGACTCTTATAGATGTTTCCATCTACTCATATTGGTTCCTCAACTCCTACAACCAATATGCTTCCATCCACTTAGATTGGTTAGTGCCATCCTGTTGATGGTGGATTTTAGTTCAGGGCTAAAGTTGTAAAATCAATTTTTGTGTCGACATCCTGCAAAGGATAAGGCTATTTGACAAGTGATGAATACTTATCCGCTTTATTAATTCACCTAGAATGGAGCATGTAGCAACAATCCCCAAGTATTCTGTGAATTTTATCATTATTAATTAATGCATAAATCGCCTTGTATTTCCTGTGTTGTTCTCAGCAGAACTCTCATTATTGGTGTGGAATGATGACTGATTGTTACTCTCAGTAGAGTAACATGAATACCCAAGTGTCAATAGTGAGGCATGCACGAAATACCCAGTACAGGCTACACTATTCTCTAACAAAGAGAATCATCTCTCGGTGTGTTATACTAGCCCGATCAAGCATATTTGAATCTAGACTGTCCACATCAGTTTCAGAAACTATCACGACCACGCAAGTTGGTCGCACAATTTAACCGGCCTAGACAACCTTAGCAGGAGTAGGCTATCACCGCAATGACCACCAGCGGGCCCGTTTATGCCCTGTGCGGTCGAATGCATACCACGCCTCCCAAACGATCACCGAACACCACTAGAATAGGATGGTTGGGCTGGTTTGGAGCAGCTTGGAAAACATGTACGCACAAGACTGCCAATGACGATCTGAAATATATCACGTCCGTCCAACTTTTCCGGCATAGTTGGACGGCATAGATCATCTCACGGCCGGTTGGACAAGCGTTGTCTGGCACAATGGCGGATCCCCTTCACACCTGCATGATCGATCCTCCCCTGACCTAGCCACAAAACCATATATGGTTGCACGAAGTTGGGCCGGCGTGAGGTTTAAAGGGTCGCAAGAAATTCCACTAAGGGTCTTAAATGGATCACGACCATCCAACTTCACTGGCATGATTGGATGGCTTAGATCATGCCTAGGACCATCAGTCAGGTATCACCATGTTCACCACCGACCCAATATGGGTCCCACATGGTCGGCCTCCCCAAATGAGGAGCATAGCCTACCAAACTGTTAGGTTGAATTCGTGTACACACGACCGATCCAAAACCCCAATTAGGGTTTGCGGCATATTACATGTGTCGCTAATCGATCACGAGCGTCCATCTTTGCAAGCATAGATGGAAGGTGTAGATGTGGACTTAATAGGTCATGAACATGTTAACACGATCATCGTGGGCCCGTCTACACGCCTGACCAATCGGTCAAGAACGACCATGGCTAGACGCCTCGATTCGTGTACCCAAACTAGGCATGGACGTGCGATCTCCGATTCCTTTGTGATAACGGATTTTTGCCGCAAATCGATCTCAACCACTCAACTTTTCCAGAAAAATTAAGTGGCCTAGATCATATCTTCACGGGGTAATGAGGAATGGACGTGTACACCGACAAGATGTTTACACGCATGCACGGTCGGTCCTGCCTAATACACCTCCCATGCTTGGTTTCGACCAAGCTGAAGAGTGATGCTTGCGCACCTCTTCAAAACCCTAATCAACGGTCGCAGATGCTTCATCTCATCCGTCCAGCTCTACCATCTTGGTTGGACAGCCAAGGATAGGAGTTAAACGGCCAATAAGATGATGTGGTGACTACCATCCGTCACTCTACCACATGGAGTGATCGTCCAAGAGAGGGCTTGCTTGCGTAGCCTCCAAACGGTCACTCGAAAACGGCTAGACAAGCGTATGTTTTAAGATGCTTAATCCGCGACCTACTCCGTTAAGCCTTAAAACAGCGATGCTTCATCCATGCTGAATATATTCGATGAATTACATGCATAAAATACGCACGATATTTCATAAATATCGACTTCCCAAATAACTTAGTTATTTAACATAGCACCGTATGCTACCTTCTGTGGGTCCCACGATCCACACAATCGAGACATCAAACATGTCACAAATTGGGGGATACTTATTAGGGTATTGGTCTGGCGGTTTACAACATGCAGCGCACAACGCGCCATCACAAGAACGTGTCAGGAAGACATGGACGGTTAGTGATGATGGGAGAAGTGGGCAAGACTGATCGTGTGACACCAACATACGACTCCACTACTCCATAGATCCACTTTCTCCACTTCCCACGAGATACGAGGGTTGGGGTCAATGACTTGTATAAATAGGTTCTCCTCCCTATTTCCAACACAAGACATGACAGACAAAAACCAAGTGTTGATACAACGTATTCAAATACCCAGAGCTGATTGCTTACATTATTGCAAGCCAGTTCAGTATTCTGATACAAGTCATAAACAACCTAGACCTTCACAATCTCAACACCTTCTTCGCTTCCCTCCCTAAGATCAACCCCATCTCCTTCACTTTGTGACTGAAGCAAGTCTGGAATGGCCATTTCTTGGTTTATGCCAGATTTGTATAGATTGATCTCTCAAATCAAAATCACTCCCGTGCAGCGCATTTGTTTAGGGTTTAGATTCATTTCTCATCAACACACCCCAAATTACCAAAACCGGCAGAAATAGTTTTCACCCATAAACACATCCTTAATAAGCATAAATTTCTAGGCTCTGGAGTTTATTTATTGCAACTAAAAAGTTTCTCCCCTACCCCCAAACTTAAATATAACATTGTCCTCAATGTTCTAAAGAAAAAATTAAAAGCACGAACAAGGAGAAATAATTACCATTTGAAGCAAAAAAGACAAGGAAAGATATTACGTGTCACATGAATATTGGGTTACCTCCCAAGAAGTGCTAATTTTAACGTCTTCATCCAGACTAAGAAAGGATTAGTCACCTCATAGAATCATAAAGTAATAGCCGAAATATCTGTGGGTCATCAAAACAAAATAAAGCTAACACAAATAAAAGGAATCTGCAACCTGCCAAGAAAATAAACAAATAAAGCACACCCTTGTCTAGTTTCCTGTTCAAAATAACTACATCTAGTTGTGGTTCAGGTTCAGGCTCTATAAAAGGGTCTAAATAAATTTCTTTGGGCTGCACTTCCTCATAGCTAAGATCCGATTCAGGTATTAGAGTCTGGAAAAACTCAAGTAAAAACTTAGAAGCACATAATAATAACCTAAATAACTGCGGATCCTTAAAGTCAATCAGGTTTGACTCACACAATTGACCATGATGAAAGTGGTGGTCAATTTTAGGCAAATGTGTCGATTCTAATCTCCTAAAGTACCTAGGTTTAGTATCAAAACTAAATAGTTGACACATCTGAAACTTATACGTTCCCACAATTGGTTGAAAAATATTTGGTGGGAAAACAAAATCAGTCTGGGTATCATAGCCTGGAAAAGCCACATCAACCAGAGGATGGGTTTCTAACGATTGAACTTCCTTATGGACATTATTAGGTTCGACGAAACGTGTATGAAGATAATCTTTTAAAATGGTTGAGGCACATATGTCAAGTCCCAAGTGAGGGATCTCTGTAAGAGCTAAAGGTAAGGCACGATGAGAATGATAATCACCTCCAAACTTAGAGTTTTGGGTGTCTCTTGATAGACTAGCTACAATTTTCCTAATTTCTAGATCATCAGAATCCTGAAAATGGTCAATTGCTTCGTGTAAATTATACTCAGGTGATGCATCTTCACTCATATTTAAAATCTCTACGAGTTCATCTTCTTCCTCTAAGACTAATGTTTCTAAATCGCTAGACTCTAAAACAATATTCTCAGAATAAACTCGTTCTTCTAAACCATTATCAGCTTCGTAAAAAGGAAATTATACATCGTCTAAAACATTATCTCTAGTCAAATCCTCGTCCTTTTGAATAGGTGAATAATTGTTAAAAATTATTAGGATCTGAACCAGAAATAATATTATTTTCTTGAAGGTCAATATTTTAAGTAGCAAATTCCTGATTACTATGCCTACATATTTCAGATTCTTCATCGACACTATCCTTGTCATAATCATCATAATAAAATGAAAATGGTTGAACCTCATCTAAAATATTAGTGTTACCAATTCTAACCTCGTCATCTTGATTATGCAAATAATTATTCTCATTTTCAAGGGTACTATTGGAAATACTATATTTGAAATTAAGACTACTTCGAGCAGTTCTATTCTGGGCCTCTAATAAAATATTCTGAGTCGACTCACATGACTTCCTGATTGAATCTAGGAAATAAATTTCACTCGTTGCATTGCTTTCGTCCATAACTAAGTTATTCATTTCTGCTAACTTGTGTGTTAACTCAGCTAACTTACGTGTTGACTCTAGTAAAGAGGAATTTTTCTAGTACGACCGGTTGGCGTGTGGATAGTAATTGGGCTCACCATGGTATAGACCATAACCTTCAAAAGTTTGATATTCCCAACCACTATTCACACTTTGGTCAAAGTAATGTCCATTTTGAAAATCAGTCGGATATTCGTTGTATTGGCTATTGTAATACCGGTTTGACATTCTATTGCAAGGGTGTGAGTTGTCACACAAAATAAAACCCACTGACAGGGGATTCGTGGGTGGTGTTTATAGGTGAAAATAGTTTCTGTTGATTTCGGTAATTTCGAGTGTATAGGTGAGAAATAATTTAAACCCTAAACAATGTACTGCAAGGGAGTACTTTAAGTTCGAGAGATCAATCTGTACAAATCCAGCCTAAACCAAGAAATGGTCGTTCCGGACTTACTTCGGTCACAAAGTAGAGGAGAATGGGTTGGTTTTTGGAAGGGAAGCAAGGAAAGTGATGAGACCAGAATAGTTGATTCTGGAAGAGTAGTTGTGTTACTGTGACTTGTATCAGAAAAGTGGGAACGCTAACAAGTGGTAAGCTAGCAAGTGTTTTATGAGTGTTGTATATTCCGAATGAACCTGTTGTTCGGTGAAAATAGGTAAGACCTATTTATACAATTCGAAGTAAAACGTACTCTGGTCTCATTAAGGGATGGATAAATGGGTAAGTAAAGGGGAGGAGGTGATAACTGCATGCATGGAATTGATATTCCATAAAACCGTTAACGTATGGAATTGATGTTCCATAAAACAGTTAACGTATGGAATTGATTGTTGAGCGTTTCACCATTGACTCCCTACATTTACTAACCGCCTCACCTTATGACACTTCCTTATGACGGGCATGGTGTATGCCGCACGCTGTAAACCGCCAAAACAATACCCAAAGAGGATCCCCCAGTTTGTGATATGTGTTTGATGTCTCGAATGTTTTTGTGGAAAACATGTGGCACGTCGTTGTTTCCTGTAAAGTCGAGCTTGGGAGACTTGGTAGCTTGGTGACCTTCGACGGTCGAGATCTTGCATCTTAAGAGGTAAGGTAGCCGTTGATCGCCGCACGCGTTCGTTTTTTGGTGGCCGCATGGGGAAGGCCAGCATGGTGGATTGACTAGGTTGGTATGCCGTTGGCATGACATGGTTTGGCGTGGATAAACATAGGTTTTCGGGCCAAAGGTTACCATGTGTTGTCTGGTAACCTTGGATGGCTAGGATTTGCTCCTGGGGTTGAAGGGAAACCGTTGATTATTGCACGCCTTCGTTTTGGTAGTCGTGTAGGGAAGGCCATGGTGGCGTGGCTAGGTTGGCATGGCATGGTTTGGCGTGGCCAAACTTACGTTTTCGGTCCAAATGTTACCATGTGTTGTCTGGTAACCTTGGATGGCTAGGATTTTCTCCTGGGGATGAAGGGCAACCGTTGATTATTGTACGCCTTCGTTTTGGTAGCCGTGTAGGGAAGGCCATCATGGTGGCATGACTAGGCATGCCTTGGCGCCATTAGGTTGGCATGGTGCGATTTGGCTTGGTATGTGGGGCCGAGGGTTTTCCATTGGTGTGTGGAATGGCTAGCTTTGGATAGGCACGGTTTTGGCTTGGCATGTGGGGACAAGGGTTTGCCATGGGCGCATGGTGCGGCTAGATTTGGCTAGGTGCAGTTTTGGCTTGGCATATGGGGCCAAGGGTTTGCCATGGGCGCATGGCGTGGCTAGATTTGGCTAGGTGCGGTTTTGGATTGGCATGTGGGGACAAGATTTTGTCATGGGCGTATGGCGTGGCTAGCTTTGGCTAGGTGCGGTTTTGGATTGGCATGTGGGGCCAAGAGTTTTCCATGGGCGCATGGCGTGGCTAGCTTTGTCTAGGTGCGGTTTTGGCTTGGCATATGGGGCCAAGAGTTTTCCATGGGAGAATGTCATGGATAGCTTTGTCTAGGTGTGGTTTTAGCTTGGCACGTGGGGCCAAGGGTTTTTCCATGGGCACATGGCGTGTCTAGCTTTGGCTAGGCGCGTGACCAAGCTAGGGTTATGGGCCAAAGGTCGTTTGGTAACCTTAGACGGCCAGGATTTTCTCCTGGGATTGAAGGGCAACCATTTACTATTGCGCGCCTTCGCTTTGGTAGCCGCGTAGGGAAGGCTAGCATGGTGGAACGACTAAGTTGGCATGGGTCCATGGAGAGGTGCGTTTGGCATGGCGCGGTTAGTGTGGATGGCATGGTTTTCCATTGGCGCAGAGGTTCGGCTAGCATGGTTGGCATGATTTGGCGCGGTTGGTGTGGCTGACATGATTTTCCATTGGCACAAAGGTGCAGCTAGCATGGTTGGCATGCTTTGGCACGGTTGGTGTGGCTGACATGATTTGTCATTGGCACAGAAGGGAGGCTAGCATGGTTGGCATGCTTTGGCGCGGTTGGTGTGGCTGACATGATTTGCCATTGGCACAGAGGTGCGGCTAGCATGGTTGGCTTGATTTGGCGCGGTTGGTGTGGCTGGCATGATTTTCCATTGACACAGAGGGAATTAGGGTTTTGCTTGTCGTAACCCTAATTGAAAAAGATACCCCGGTAATTATTTACAGACACATTAAATATTTCAATAATTACGCCTAGTAAAATGCTTGTTACTTACATGTTGTGTCGTCACTGTCTACTAGGGTTTAGGGTTTTACGATTTTAACCCTAGGCTAAAAACCACCATCGAACAGGTGCCTTGTTGCGAGGTAAGCATATGATGGTGACAAATAAGGACAGAATCAAGACGTAAGTCATTGCAAAGATGGTCAGGAAAATTCGACTAACCTTTTTGAGGGGTAAAAAGAATTTTGGCTTCCCGTGTTGGCGGCCCTGCATAATTTGTAATGGGGATGCAGACCGTGGAGTGGTGAGACGCAAGGTTTTTAAAATCGTACGAGTCACGAGTTGACTCGTACGATTCGCTTCAAAAAAATTGAATTTGCTTCAAACCGTTCTTGTGAATCGGTTCTCTCCAAAATCGTAACTTTGACTACGAGTTTGACTTTTTTGACAAAGTCAAACTAACAATAGCTCTTTGAAAATCGAAAATTTAATGTTTTGAATTTTTTTAAAGGTTGTGTGACTCGAACCTAGGTGCTACACGTTGTTGAGCGAACCCTCAGCCGCTGTACCAGCTCAGTTGTTGATGTTAACTGTCAACATATTTTAAATTTATACTAGTTTTACATCAAAGATAAAAGAATAAATCCACCCCGTTTAGTTCAATAATATTTTTAGACGTGCATGTTACGATTTAATAATCAACCACGAATCTACGATTCACGATTTAAAATACGATTCGATTCTCTAATTTCAAAAAATGATTTAAGTTTAGATTCACGATTTAAAAACCTTGGTGAGACGAAAGTTACCGGCTTGGTCTGGTCGTACATCTCCGAGGTAAAGGGGACGCCGTCTTGGAAGGCGAAGCAAGCGGACGGTTTAGCGTGGTGGGGCCACAACAATGGAGCGGATGGCTTGGCCAGGTGCAGCCATGGAAGGGCGCGTCTCGGTGAGGTGAGGCATGCATGGACGACTAGGAGTGGTGGGGCCGCGACAATGGAGCGGATGGCTTGGCCGGGTGCGTCCATGGCAGGGCGCGGCTCGGTGAGGTGAGGCGCGCATGGATGGATAGGCGTGGTGGGGCCGTGACAATGAAGCAGATGGTTGGCCTTGAGTAGAGTGGATGGCTTAGCGCGTGGGGCCAAGGCATGGCGTGAGCGGTCTTGGTCATGGAAATTGGTCTTTGCGGGACCAATTTCCTCTTTTCCTTTCTTGGCTCAAAATAGGAAATCCTTTCTTTGTTCAAACTCCCACGTACCATGTATATATAAAAGGAGGGCCGGCCTCTCTTTTTGTTTCACGCCTATTTATTTATCTCAGCCGTGTGGTAGCAGTAAAGCAGAGCGGACGAGCAAATCCCAGGTATGCCATCCAACACTTCTTCTTTAGCTTGTTTTTTCTCTTTTCTTTTGTGTTGGCGTAAACCCTAGTCGTAGGCGCACCTTTTCATGGCCTTGTAGAAAATGTTGGTGTGAATCCTAGACGTATGCATGTTTTGTGCGAGCTCGTAGCAGTACTTAGGCATGAATACCATAGTAATGTTGATCGTCTCAACTCACTGTGTAAAGTAAGCGCGCAATTGCCATCCTTTTCCACGAAAACCTAGTTTTTAGGGCTTGCTCTTTGTTTTGGTGTGGCCGTGTGTATGGTTCCCATGGTGGGGCGCACCTCCTCGGTTGGACAAGAATTTTATGTTGCAGGGTACGGCCTTGAAACAGACTGGCTTGCGTCTTGGGTGAAAAAAAATTTCATGCACTTTTCGTAATAATTTCTCTTCGTATTGTTCCATTGTAGTTGTTTGGAAGGTGAAAGTAGTGTGAGAGAATCTTCATTATGATGTCACTTGAGGAAAGTTCTGCTTTACCGAAAGACGTTTGCAATTCCAAACCAAACGTAGTTGATGAATTCTTCACCACATCGGCCACGGTTAGGAGAAACCATCCCAACTATGTGTCGATTCTTCTGACCGGCTCGGAAAGTGAGGGAGAAGGCCGGTTGGTTCGGCCAGGAGGAGTAGTAAGGTTTTGCCTTCAGAGGAAAGAATATCATGCCTTTCCTATTGACTTTAAAATCTCTGTGAGTCCGTTGCATCCCTTTGAGAAATGGATGCGGTTCATGATGAGCCAGGAGCATGTAAGAACCAATTTAAATAAGGCACAGATTTTTTATGCCGTTGCGGCTTCCGCAGTGCTTCAGATTAGGAAAGATATTCCAAGATTGGTTGATTTTGTTTCCAGATGGTGTCCGGACACCCACACGGCCGTATGCAGATGGGGTGAAATGACCATTTCCTTGGAGAGCGTGGATGTATTGCTGAACCTTCCCGTAATTGGAAACCTTGATGTTAAGTTGTCTGCAGATGAAGAAGAAATGCATGCCGCCCTAGTTGCTAAATCAAAAGGATAAATTCGGAAAGAAAATGAGACGAGTTCTTCTATGACTGGTGGGTGTCTCAGTGGTTTCCTAACGCCTTAGAGTCGAATCAGAAGAACAGTATACTTCATGTTGCATCGTTCTTGGCTCTTTGGATATCCAGAGATATTTTTGATGACGGCTCGGGAAAGAAAGAGATAAGACATGAACTTATCAAGTTTGCCATAAAATTGGCAAAAGGTGTCGTTCTCCCCATTGGCGGTCTGTTTCTTGGTTCTCTGTATGCACACTTAGATCAACTGGTTTCGGACATGCGTGCCTCAAATGAATACATGAAAGTAGATTAGTATATTCATACCACTTTTTTCCAGGCGTGGCTGTGGGAGCACTTCGAGAAGTATTCCCCGAAACCATTGGCTGTACTTCCCGAGTCTTGGGGTGGCTCTAGGATACTGCACTGGTCGAACAGGCGTCCCAAGACTGGTTCGAACCTGGTTGGATTTCTTGACAACTCGTACGCAGTTAATTTTCGTCCATGGGATCCGGTGCATGGGTCTATAACTCAGGTCACTACCTTTGCTCCTGCTCCAAACATGTCTTTGACTTTTTATAAAGAGGATCTGAGTGTCAGAGATATGGTGTTCATGCGAAGTTGCACGCCTGGTCATGTGTCGTCTTTCTTCCGAGGATATTGCAAAGCAACCTCTTACAACATCGATAAAGCGTCTCAGTATATGGGATTTGATCTAGGGGTCCCACTTGTTTGTCATCCGGTCGTTCCAGAAGTCCCGTTGTCGACTGTTCTTGATGACAGTGCTCTTATGTCGGGTAAAAGTCTCCCTTTCCTGCTCGCGGAACGGAATCCATTAACAACCTCCAAGTATAACACATTATGGCAGGACGAGTTTCTTGCTATCCATGGATTCGTGAACAGCGTGGTAGAGAATCATTGCATCAAGCCTTCTTCTATGGTTTTAGCGGAACATCCACTGTTGTGGGATCATAAGCGAATATTCGTTAGCCCGAATGCAGATAGTCCCCAAGTGAAGGGGCAGAGATCTAAAAATCGTGCTGGTGGTTTTCAGTCGGGTTTGGAGGCTCTCCCGACTTTTAGTTCTTCCAATATGCGAGTATGTATAATTTTCTTCCTTGTATGAGAGTTAAAGTTGGATTTAACCATGCCAGTGGCAAATAAGGTGCATACTGAATTAGGTAGTAGAGTTGTGGTCCCCTATAGTGGATACTACATGTGTTACATCATGAGAGGCACCGACCTTCAATTTTTTTGTACCTGTCTAAATATGTGCTTTTAGAGTGTGTGTTACCGTGCGTAAACTCCGGGTAGAATGGTGAGCTACCCAACTTCCCACCAATAGAAGCACTATTTTGATTTCTTGAGTGCTATTTTATCAATCATGATTGTGACATCGAATTGCTAACTTACATACCACTTGTAATCTTGTTCGCAGTTAGCACCATCCACTATATTTCTCTCTACACCAACAAGTCCATAGAAACACTATCGTCATCAAGAAGAGGAACATTACAAATTCGAAGGAAAGTTGAAGACGTTCAAGGTTTACAAGCAACAATACAGAAATAAGTTCAAGTAAAGAAACAAGATAAGGAGCATAATTTTTACAAGTTGACGACTATTGTACAAGAGCGAAGATTATCAAGATGAGAATTCAAGAAGTTTATGATATCAAGACATACAAGTTGTGAAGAATCAAGAGGTAGAGTACTTACACCATGGCCTTTGGCTCGGTGAGGTGAGGCGCGCATGGACGACTAGGCGTGGTGGGGCCGCGACAATGGAGCGGATGGCTTGGCCTGGTGCGTCCATGGCAGGGCGCGGTTCGGTGAGGTGAGGCGCGCATGGATATCTAGGAGTGGTGGGGCCGTGACAATGAAGCAGATGGCTTGGCCTTGAGTAGAGTGGATGGATTAGCGCGTGGGGCCAAGGCATGGCGTGAGCGGTCTTGGTCATGGAAATTGGTCTTTGCGGGACCAATTTCCTATTTTCCTTTCTTGGCTCAAAATAGGAAATCCTTTCCTTGTTCAAACTCCCACGTACCATGTATATATAAAAGGAGGGCCGACCTCTCTTTTTGTTTCACGCCTATTTATTTATCTCAGCCGTGTGGTAGCAGTAAAGAAGAGCGGACGATCAAATCCCAGGTATGCCTTCCAACACTTCTTCTTTAGCTTGTTTTTTCTCTTTTCTTTTGTGTTGGCATAAACCCTAGTCGTAGGCGCACCTTTTCATGGCCTTGTAGAAAATTTTGGTGTGAATCCTAGCCGTATGCATGTTTTGTGCGAGCTCGTAGTAGTACTTAGGCATGAATACCATAGTAATGTTGATCGTCTCAACTCACTATGTAAAGTAAGCGCGCAATTTCCATCCTTTTCCACGAAAACCTAGTTTTTAGGGCTTGCTCTTTGTTTTGGTGTGGCCGTGTGTATGGTTCCCATGGTGGGGCGCACCTCCTCGGTTGGAAAAGAATTTTATGCTGCAGGGTACGGCCTTGAAACAGACTGTCTTGCGTCTTAGGTGAAAAAAATTTTCATGCACTTTTCGTAATAATTTCTCTTCGTATTGTTCCATTGTAATTGTTTGGAAGGTGAAAGTAGTGTGAGAGAATCTTCATTATGATGTCACTTGAGGAAAGTTCTGCTGTACCGAAAGACGTTTGCAATTCCAAACCAAACGTAGATGATGAATTCTTCACCACATCGACCACGGTTAGGAGAAACCATCCCAACTATGTGTCGATTATTCTGACCGGCTCGGAAAGTGAGGGAGAAGGCCGGTCGGTTCGTCCAGGAGGCATAGTAAGGTTTTGCCTTCAGAGGAAAGAATATCATGCCTCTCCTATTGACTTTAAAATCTCTGTGAGTCCGTTGCATCCCTTTGAGAAATGGATGCGGTTCATGATGAGCCAGGAGCATGTAAGAACCAATTTAAACAAGGCGCAGATTGTTGATGCCGTTGCGGCTTCTGCAGTGCTTCAGATTAGGAAAGATATTCCAAGCTTGGTTTCTTTTGTTTCCATATAGTGTCCGGACACCCACACGGCCGTATGCAGATGGGGTGAAATGACCATTTCCTTGGAGAGCGTGGCTGTATTGCTGAACCTTCCCGTAGTTGGAAACCTTGATGTTAAGTTGTCTGCAGATGAAGAAGAAATGCATGCCGCCCTAGTTGCGAAATCAAAAGGATAAATTCGGAAAGAAAATGAGACGAGTGCTTCTATGACTGTTGGGTGTCTCAGTGGTTTCCTAACGCCTTAGAGTCGAATCAGAAGAACAGTTGTAGATGGTGGATTTTCGACATAGGCTAAAATCGTAAACCCATAATTACACGAACCTCTGACTCAGCAATCATGCGTGAATATGGAGACACGGGTCTCTCATCGAATCCTCTGACGGAGAATACTTTTTCTCAGAGTGCATATAGATATGTAGTCTCACAGCTGGACAACGACATATCTCATGAGTACTGAATACTTCAGTCATAATTTTTATCACGGGATGAACAACTCCCGAACGACTTGCTCTGCTAGTATAAAGTCATAAATTAATCATTCCTAAATTCTTGGATTCATCCGCAGAATTCCTGAAAATATTCAAATATTTTCGCAGATATCTCATTACGCAAACCATGGTTCTTCCCAGCAGAAGTACATGGATTAGTAATATTGGATGCATGGGCATCAGTTCTACCGCCTGAGCGAGCCTTGTCTCAAACCTAAATTCTTAGATTCATCCGCAGAATTGCTGAAAATAATCAAATATTTTCGCACATATTTCATTACGCAAACCATGGTTCTTCCCAGCAGAAGTCCATGGATTAGTAATAAATATTGGACGCACGGGCATCAGGGCTACCGCCTGAGCAAGCCCTGTCTTAAACTTAAATTCTTGGATTCATCCGCAGAATTGCTGAAAATATTCAAATATTTTCGCACATATTTTATTACGCAAACCATGGTTCTTCCCAGCATAAGTCCATGGATTAGTAATAAATATTGGACGCACGGGCATCAGGGATACCGCCTGAGCAAGCTCTGTCTCAGATGGTGCAATTGTATTCAATAATGATACATTAACAACCACCGTACGAGCAAGTATTTCAAAATACGACGAAACGATGAACCTATGCAAAATAGGACGAAGAATAACAAATAAATAAAAATTGACCAAGGAGCTGGGAGCATGGACCCACTGACCGGCCGACCGTGCCGTGGTCAATCCCATACCAGTCTCATATTTTTATCATATTTTGTTGTTTTTTCTGAGTTCATGAAAAAAACTTTCGCTTGAACAAATATCCTTTTGTTTTGAGGAAACTCCTCAACTTCATGGTGCTTCCTCCGCGCGGAGGAAATAATATAAAATCAAGGAGAGCATGAAGGGGCGTGACCATTGGCCAACCGGCCATGCCTGGTCCCAGCCGGCCCCACACCTCATATTTCCTCATTATTTTATTAATTGCCCTAATTTCATTAAACTCCTTAATCTCGTGATTTTTCCTTCGTCCCATGAAAAATAATAAAACTTAGGAAACCCGTGTGCACGAGTCATGGTCGGTCGGCCAAACCCTAGATGGCTCACACGTCCCACTCTTTTATTAGCATATTTTTCATGTTTTCATAATCCCATGAAAATTCCCTGATTTCATGATATTTCCTTCAAATTATGAAAATTCCTTCAAATCATGAAATAATGCATAAAATAGGGAAAACGCACGGGACCAGGCCTTCGTCGGCCAGTCATGCTCTAAGCCGGTCCCACACGCTCACACGTCCCTTATTTTATTATTTATGATTTTTGATGTTTCCTTCGTCTCATGGAAACTAATTTATTTCAACAAAACTCCTTCGTTTCATCATATTAGGAAAAATGTTATTGGACCGGCCCTTTTGATTTTTCCTAAGTTTTACTCTCTGGCTGTTTTCACCTCCCTAAAGAGCTTAAAACCTAAATACTCCCGTGCTGGGAGATAGGAAATTCTTTTCCGTACGTAATGGAGTGGCGGAACAGCAAAATCCGAGTTCGTATGAGAAATCTATGCTGATTCTACCAAAGGACGCTGATAAGGGTTTCAACCAATCTGGGAGTGCTCGAACGATCTACATTTGATCCCATGACCACCCAGGGCCGGTTTCATGACCCCTTGGTCGGTCCCTCACCTCTTCATAATTCCTTCACTTTTCATTATTTTCCTTCATCCGATGAAGTTTTGACGGTTTTATCAGAAAACCTTAATTTTGTCATATTTTCTCAAATGGTCGCTCAAACGAGCACCAGAAAATATCAAAATTCTCAGAACTGAGACACGGATGTCTCAACGACGAAAGCATGTTACCTTGACCGACCAAGGTTGGATTTGTGGCTCGCAATGAGCCAATCCCACGTGTTTCTCACAATCTGACCTAATTTGCACAATTGCACGTATTAGGTCCAAAAACTCTCCAAACAATTTCGGAATTCGACGGAGCGATCGTCATTTGATCCCGTGACCACCCAGGGCTGGTTTCACAACTCCTTGGTCGGTCCCTCATGTTTTAATAATAATTAATTAGGTTTTATCACCTAATGCTGAACCCATCAGTAATTCAGTAAATGATTAAACCAGCATTTAATCATTCTTTCAACAACTCACCAACTCTTCAAGGAGGTCTTGGATTTCGCTCACGTGAGCATATGAGAATTTCATGGTTGATCCATGGTCCCATGAAGCCGGTTCTCCTTCATTCTATGGTTAATTTCAAATAAATCATCAATTGGTCATCAATTGATCAAATTAGGGTTTTTGAATCCAAGGATCATGATTCCAGATTCAAACACTAATAATTTCACACTGATCTCATGATCAATATTCTTATTGATTATGCTCGGTTAAATTACCAGCGCTTTAATTAATATTTTATTTTGGTCACGCTACAAATATTTCATCAGACGAGCAACACTTGCTCAGATGAGCAATATTTACTCAAATATTTCATCAGACGAGCAACACTTGCTCAGGTGAGCAATATTTACTCAAATTAACGGAACTATCAATATTAAATAAATTAGCGAGCAACACTTGCTCTCCTCAATGTGAGGATCCTATCACTGTCTCAGCAGACACGTTCGATTCATGAGTTGCAGAACATTTTACAAAATCATGTTTAACTCAGCAAATACGTGGACTCATCGTCCCACGAAGTCATGAAATCAGCAACTGACTTAATTAACCACGAGACATCAATCGTGTCACTTGGGGGGGATATCAACTAGGGTTTTGGTTTGGCGGTCTACGGCACGTGTGTTCAAACACACGATGAAATGTGAGCAAGTCGTGCAATCAGTTGAGGAAGTTATAAAAGTAGTGGGTGGAAAATCAACCAAGTCTCCGCACGATGAGCGCAACTGGTTTTGAGCATTATTTCCATCTCTCCACTCCTTCACTCCATCAACTGTCACACTTCATGGGATCATGGTGTTTTCAACTCTGGCATTATATAATGTTTCTGAATCCCGATTGAAGGACAAGATTCGAAGAGTTCTCAAATATTCGAACAACAAATCGTCTGAATGAGCAATTTCTCAACAAAGTTCATACAGACGCTCATTCGTCTACACGAACTCACAGAAATCACTCTCAATCAGGCAATATTCAATCATTCAGAACATTACACGGAAACCATAACACACCTACAATCTCAGATCACCATTGATCTCACACATTTCTCAGCTTCCCTCCTACAGACCAACCCATCCTCTCTTGTGACCGAATTTACTCTGGAACGGCCATTGTCTTGGTTTAGGCTGGAGTACTACAGATTGGTCTCTCGAACTAAAAAGCGCCCCCTTCATAGCGGTGCATCTGTGTGAGGTTGAACATTTCGCTCGATTCAAGGAATCTCCTCCGCACGGTCGTCCTCAATTCCGCAAAAACCAGCAAATCGTTTTTCCCCATCTACAGATTGGCGACCACAGTGGGAGATCATTCTCTCGGTTACAATCTCTCATTCTCACAAGATGGTTGGTCTAAGGTCAGGATTAGTCACAAACCCGAACTCAAAATCGCTAGTACTAGCAACAATGAAGACATCCCGGAAACCGTTCCGGCCACTAACACTGACGGTGGTGACATCGATCCTCCTCACAACAACACAGAAGGTCATCCTTTGTTCAGCGACATCCCGAAGAGGTCAGAGGAAACCCACCACCAACTATGGCTGATCTCGTCAAAGCGCAAGAAACTTTTGCAAAAAATTATACAGATATGGCTGCGTCACAACAAAAGCTATTTGATCACTTGAAGACTCTTACCGCCAAGTTGTCAGAGAAAACTCCAGACAAAGGGAAAGAGAAGGAAAAATCCTCAGATGTTGCTGACCCTGAGGTAATTCCAATTCACACCGTGGACGACGATGAAACCAACAAAGCTACAGGCAATTCATCAGCAAAGAGTCATCAATTTTCATCATTTGGGAAGACTTGGAGCGCCTTCTGGAGAGTCATGGGTAAGACAAGACACTGCATGTCCATGGTCACCAACATCTCTATCCTACCTCTAACATCACTCCTCCAAGCACTGATTCTCTAGTGATCACCCCTGCAAGTGACGGCACTGGCGCCATCAACAATCCTCCTTTCGGTTGATCTCTTGAAGAACCAAAGTGAATCAGCCTACCATAGTTGATCCCATGAGGGTTCAGACTGACGTAGCTGCATTACAGAAATAGTTGTGTGCTCATCTCAAAACTCTCACAAACAAGATTGCGTCTGAACGAACTCAGCCTCAACACGAGAAAGGAAAATCTAAAGAAACATCTTCAACTGCTGATCCTGAAATCTCTCCAATCCATGTTGTACATGATGAAGAATTCCGCAAAGCTGCAGATGACTCTCCAGCAATGGAACCCGCATATTTCATCACACGTGAAGACCTTGAACACTTATTTGAGGATCGAGGAAAAGACAAGGCATCATCTGCCCATCTTCATCAACCTTCATATCCTGCTTCCATACATAGGATTCCTCTTCCAAAGAATTATTGGGCAAACATGAGCACAACATGTCGTCCGTCTGAAGGAATTTTCAAAGTCTCTGACAGGCAGAGCATACACCTGGTACAACAACATCGCACCGGGAAATATCTCCGATTGGAGAGAGATGGTTGACTTCTTTGTGTAAGAGCAAATCACTCTCTCTGATCTATAAAGGATGTTTTGAAGGAGCAACGAACATCCTGATGATTATGTGAAAATATTCAGAGTCCAAGCCCTGGATTGTTATGATCCAAATGTCACAGAAAAGCAGCTGGTAGATTTGTGCATCAATGGAATGCTCCCGGTTTACAGTGCCTTATTGGAAAATCATCAGTTCCAGACTTTCTCAGGGCTCCACGAAGCCGCGAATAGATCAGCAACCACTGCACCTGCTCTGTTGGAAAGAACAAAATCCACAAAGACTGAAGAATTGCGAGACACTTTAGGAAGTAGGCGTCTGATCAACAAGCAGTACAACCTCCAGCCTTCCACAAACACTATTGCAGAAGGGAGCAAATGGAAATCCAAACTTCCGCGCAAGCATACCTCAGCTCCTTCAAAGGCACAAAACAAGAATAATCAAGATGCACAAGCCTATGACCAACACACAAGAGTTGTTGATCAAAAGCACATGACTTTCCTTTTCCATTGAAGTGGTGATCGAACTCCTAGATGTATGGATCCAATATGGTGCAATCAAGTTGTTATATGTCCGGACAGAACCAACTGAAGAAGACATGGAAATTCTTCGTTACTGCCGCTTCCACAGGTTCATCAATCATCCCACAAAGCAACTGCGCATTTTTGAAACACATTCTCAAAGAGAAGGTTGATCCGCAATATCTTCAACTGGGGACTGAAGGAGTACACAAGAATCCTCTCCCAGTCAGAACATTTATACTTTTTGGACAACCTATCAGAGAAGCAGTTCAAGACGAACATGCGTTATCTGTCGAAGGGACAAAGGAGAAACATATTCACAGTACTGAACCACATCGTGTCAAGAAGTCCATACCGAAAATACTTATTGATCCTCCATCCATAGATCAAGATATGTACGACTGGGGACTGATTACCATAGTCAATCTCAGAAGAAACGAATTTGGTAGAACGTTGATCGATATTGAGACCACCATCAACAACATTCCAGTAAAAACCATCGGATCCGCATGCATCGCTCGGCAAGAAAGTACTCGTTCTCCATCTCAATCAGTAGACCTCGAAGGAGCGCTCGGAAATACTCATGGCTACATCACTCTCAAAGTGAACATAAGTCCAACCTAGACAGAAACCAAGTTTCGCATAATCAGGAAGATCTAGGATATGACATATCCTTCAGACAAGCGTAGGTCCACACTGAAAATATGGATACTTACGGAGCATCTTTGGTTACACATTCCTCCAACGAAGGAAGTTCTGGTCCAGAAGGTTTGACGGACATTCCATCATCAGAGTACTTCGAGGAATTTCAAACTTCAAAGAGGTTGAAGCAAAAACCTGCAAAAGATGCATAGATATTCGTCAAGAGGTTCCACACTCAGGCAAGTTTCATTCACTTCATGTCTATGTCATTTATTTCCTCACATGCCATCCTAGCACGGGGACTCAATTCTGCTAGAAACTCCGCAAGATGTTATGAATGGTAGCTTCACCGGATTATCATTTTACCAAGTGGTTGAATCTGACACTTCAACGCTAGAGCATCTAAGGAGTCTTCAAATTGTACTCCCTATCAAAGAGTACACCTTCGATAATGACGCCTCTGGCTTCAGCATAAATACATCGAGGACGACATACTGATTCACCACCAGCGCAATTGAAGTGCAACTAAACTACAATCGTTGAGTCTTCACTATCTCCATGACAAGACTTCTGAAGCAGATGCAATATCATTCACCCATGGAAGGCACGAATTCCTTCAACATACGTTGGGGACTTGATCTTACTGGAGAAAACGGTTTTATTTTAATAAATGTTATCCACATAACAAGTTATTGCAACCAAATGTGATTCCATGAAACTTCATCAACGGGATCTCCCTACATCACAAGCTCCTGCACGACTGAGGAACTTATTCTCTTCACCGATCACACCCAGAATGAAGGCTACTGATGCAATTCGCCACAACATCGTCGACTCACTGACGAATCCAGTTCACAGTAAAATCATACTGTTCAGGAGAATTTATGTTGAACTCCCAGAACACCTTCATCTTAGAGATGCTCAACCTACCAAAAGACTCGCTGGATGGAGGAGCAACTACTGTGTCTATAACCATGGTTTTATCCTTTTCGGTCTTTGAAGTAACTTCAACCGTGGTATCAGCATCAACAATAATCTCTAAGGGAACACCATCCATGATCTCAACATCGACAAATATCTCTGGAGCGTGATCATTCATGGTCTCAACACCAACAACGGTCTCAGGAGCAACATCCTCAAAGCTTAATCAACTAATCATTCTATGAAGTAGTACACATGAAGCGGACTTCTCTAAGAACCAATGATTCATATCAAGATGTGGACCTGATAACATGCTCACATGAAGTCTTCCCAAAGCTGGCACGACTGGTGGGCATTATCCAAAGTCTTCTACAATATGTTCTCGTCACCTCTACAGATGAGGTACAACACACTTCAGGTCATGGGTTTGCAAAAAACGTGCCAATGGGTGAGGAATGGGACAATACTTCCTCAACAAAAGATGTTCGCCTGTATCTCTTCAACAACATACCAAAAGGGCGCATTAATTGGACATACAATATGAAAGATATGGCCTTTACCGTCAGGTCTACGAAACCTAAGAAATTTGTACGGGATTACAAATTGCAAATGTGCACGCTTCGTTGGAAGATTTCTACAACTCCATATTGAGTGATTCTTCTATCATTTAATAACTCAGTCTCTTAGCCTCAAAAGTTGGGGTCAAGCATTGAATTCCGACGCCATGTGAGGTTCCTACGGCTCCCAGAACATACTAAATGCAAGAATTCATGGACGGGATTCATAACCTCTACAGTCGATCGATGTCCACCAGGTATTTCTCTAAGTCCTTCATCAAGGTACCTCCAGCCTCCTGGTTAGCTCGTCTACTTCATCTTCTTCAACACAACATCACTAGTAGGGAAAGGAGCGTCACCCCTTTTCTGCTTTCTTGATAACTTCAAGTCTTTCACGGAGCCACTTCATATTGAAGACAAGTTCTTCAGCATTCTTCAAGTTTTACTCCCAATCAAAGAGTAAATCTTGGGAAAAAACATCTCTGGCTACAATCCTAATATCATCTATAACACGCAAGATGGCCTCTACTTGTTTCTTCAAGAATAACTACGTCCTGGATCCCGAGTAACAACAAGGTGTCCATACATTTCCTATAGTTCCTTGTATATAGCAACATATCTGATGGGAACGCTAAAACCTCCAACAAGCTGGTGATATAACTCACTAAATTGAGGATAAAGGAAATCCCTGCAATAGGATACTCATGCACTATCATCTGGTTCCCAGTTACTGGAGCAGTGTCATAGAGACAACTTCAGGGGAAGTATCTTCTGCTATGTCGGGTTCGGGTTCCACCGTCTGAGGCACAATTGGAGTTTTCACCACCTCCACGGCATCAGAAACCGACACTTCATTATCTTGAGGTGCAACTATGAAAGTCTTGTCACCAACGACTCCTGGATTGCCCAAATCATCATTATTGGATCCATGATTCCCAACTTCGTCGTTTGGCACCTAATGTGAAGATTACATGGGATTAGAATGATTCAAAGGAGATATACTTACTGGGGAATCTCTAAATCATTTGAAGGATCGGAAATACTGGAATTTCCATTAGCAAAGCAGCTATCTCCATTCGGTTCGGGATTTCAGGAATTCTCCATATTCCCATATCCCAAAGAAGAGCAGGCTTCATCAGCATGATGCTAATCTACAATGATTTCTTCATGGATTCATTATCAACAATTATTATTACTTCATTCAAGGAGATTCCAAGATCACCTGCACGAAAATATACTTACATCAACTTTTTCACAGTGCTGGATTCATGAATTGCTTGTCCAGGAACAAGTTGAAGACCATCAATCGATGGAGAAAAATTCTAGAATAAGTACCAAACCTTGGTCTCATAATCCTAATTTCACGGGCAAAGTCATGACACAAGGAGCGCTAACAACTCGTCAAAGAAACGGCTGGGGACTACACGTCATTTGATAGCATCATGTAGTCCTCACTTCTGGGTTCTCCGCTCCTGTAGACTTTCTTCCATTTTTGTGGAGTCAACATTTGTCCAGGATTCCACTATACGATCATCCGGTGGAAAATCTAATGAAATTAGCAGAAGTACAACTCAGTATTAAGGATCACTCACCATCACTCAGAGGTCCCAGAAGCACCATTTATTTAAGCTGCATTTGTAGAGATATCATCTATGGAAATATCATCTTTGGAAGCATCGTCATGAGAACCGGTCATTCTTGCAAAGTTGCTATGACGTCCATACAACATTCCTACTTCAGTATATCATCCGTAGATGCAGATTTAATCAAAGCAGTGGAATTAAAGCACAATAGAAATGATCAGGATGCTCACACCAGCATCTACAAAAATGGTAATTCTTAACTCTTACCTTTTTACGCTTCCACTAACAGTAGTGAGAGTAATGCTAGAGTTAATGCTCCAAAATCGTCTGCTTCTTCAAGACCTACAAAAGACGTTCAAGAACTCATATTTTTCATAAAATCATCAACTTTTCTACTGAGTGAACATTCACCATAGAATTATAGAAACTAAAACATTATTTCATCATAAATAATTTTATCTCTAAGCAACATCACACAAAACTCAAGTTTTGATTGTAGAGAAACAATATATATCTGCATATATATATATATATATATAAACAGAACGTTTATTTACTCACGTAAATAAATGAATATTTTTCAACGTGAGCCAATCTCATAAAAATAAATCGTGGATACTCCACGGTTTCAAAGAAAAAAGAACTTTTCCATGAACCGACCATGTTTTTACAAGAAAACTCTTTTCCTTCGTGCCGTCATACGTATTTGAAACGAAGGTTTATTTCAATTTTGTGAGAACTCATGCATTACATGATAAAGTTTTACATGAAAGCTCATACACAAAATTTTATCACTGGACACAAGTTCATATATACATGAAGAGGAGAACTCTCTTCTCCGCATCATCGTTATTCTTTTAAACGAAGATTTGACTACGGTTTTGTGAAAAATTCACTTTTGTGATAAAACTTTGGCTCACGTGAAATCTCATCAACATAGTTTCATCATTTAACCTACATATTCACATATGAAGGAAAACCTCTCCTAAATCAGGGATTATTACTAGTTTTCAAAAACTAACGATCAAACGAACATACGTTTTCAAAAACGAGGGTTTTCGATGAAACCCACTCATATATACACGGGTATATAATTTTATCATGAAAAATATGTGAACAACCCATAGAACTCATGAACATTAACAAACATTAGCAAAAAAAAAAAAAAAAGTTCGGACGCATACCTGTCGGCGCCGCCAGCAAACGGCCGGACGGTGGCGGCGACGGCGGCGGCGCTAGTGGTCCGGAAACTTTTCCTCCTCTTGATACTGGCGTGAAGGTGACGGATAGGTCTCATCCCGCGAATCCTAAACGACCAAGGACCCGTCTTCCAAATTAGTGGTTCAACACCAATTCATGCTCATCAAATGACGCTCTAGCATGCCGCTGGAATCTTCATTCAAGTTATGGTATGCTCGTACGATCGAAATCTGGTAACATCTTAACTTACGACTGAGTTCAATTACTTGTATTGTTATGACCGGAAAATAACCATTCAATGCTGACTGAGGAACACAGCTTTCCTCACTAAGCAGGGGACTTAATGTAGATGGTGGATTTTCGACAAAGGCTAAAATCGTAAACCCATAATTACACGAACCTCTGACTCAGCAATCATGCGTGAATATGGAGACACGGGTCTCTCATCGAATCCTCTGACGGATAATGCTTTCTCTCAGAGTGCATATAGATATGTAGTCTCACAGCTAGACAACAACATATCTCATGAGTACTGAATACTTCAGTCATAATTTCTATCACGGGATGAACAACTCCCGAACGACTTGCTCTGTTAGTATAAAGTCATAAATTAATCATTCCTAAATTCTTGGATTCATCCGCAGAATTCCTGAAAATATTCAAATATTTTCGCAGATATCTCATTACGCAAACCATGGTTCTTCCAAGCAGAAGTACATGGATTAGTAATATTGGATGCACGGGCATCGGTTCTTGCTAGATTAGCCTGAGCGAGCCTTGTCTCAAACCTAAATTCTTGGATTCATCCGCAGAATTGCTGAAAATAATCAAATATTTTCGCACATATTTCATTACGCAAACCATGGTTCTTCCCAGCAGAAGTCCATGGATTAGTAATAAATATTGGATGCACGGGCATCAGGGATACCTCCTGAGCAAGCCCTGTCTTAAACTTAAATTCTTGGATTCATCCGCAGAATTGCTGAAAATATTCAAATATTTTCGCACATATTTCATTACGCAAACCATGGTTCTTCCCAGCAGAAGTCCATGGATTAGTAATAAATATTAGACGCACGGGCATCAGGGATACCGCCTGAGCAAGCTCTGTCTCAGATGGTGCAATTGTATTCAATAATGATACATTAACAACCACCGCACGAGCAAGTATTTCAAAATACGACGAAACGATGAACCTATGCAAAATAGGACGAAGAATAACAAATAAATAAAAATTGACCAAGGCGCTGGGAGCATGGACCCACTGACCGGCCGACCGTGCCGTGGTCAATCCCACACCAGTCTCATATTTTTATCATATTTTGTTGTTTTTTCTGAGTTCATGAAAAAACCTTTCGCTTGAACAAATATCCTTTTGTTTTGAGGAAACTCCTCAACTTCATGGTGCTTCCACCGCGCGGAGGAAATAATATAAAATCAAGGAGAGCATGAAGGGGGTGACCATTGGCCAACCGGCCATGCCTGGTCCCAGCCGGCCCCACACATCATATTTCCTCATTATTTTATTAATTGCCCTAATTTCATTAAAACTCCTTAATCTCATGATTTTTCCTTCGTCCCATGAAAAATAATAAAACTTAGGAAACCCGTGTGCACGAGTCATGGTCGGTCGGCCAAACCCTAGATGGCTCACATGTCCCACTCTTTTATTAGCATATTTTTCATGTTTTCATAATCCCATGAAAATTCCCTGATTTCATGATATTTCCTTCAAATTATGAAAATTCCTTCAAATCATGAAATAATGCATAAAATAGGGAAAACGCACGGGACCGGGCCTTGGTCGGCCAATCATGCTCTAAGCCGGTCCCACACGCTCACACGTCCCTTATTTTATTATTTTTGATTTTTGATGTTTCCTTCGTCTCATGGAAACTCATTTATTTCAACAAAACTCCTTCGTTTCATCATATTAGGAAAAATGTTATGGGACCGACCCCTTTGATTTTTCCTGAGTTTTACTCTCTGGCTGTTTTCACCTCCCGAAAGAGCTTAAAACCTAAATACTCCCTCGTTGGGAGATAGGAAATTCTTTTCCGTACGTAATGGAGGGGCGTACCAGCAAAATCCGAGTTCGTATGAGAAATCTATGTTGATTCTACCAAAGGACGCTGATTAGGGTTTCAACCAATCTGGGAGTGCTCGAACGATCAACATTTGATCCCGTGACCACCCGAGGACGGTTTCATGACCCCTTGGTCGGTCCATCACCTCTTCATAATTCCTTCCCTTTTCATTATTTTCCTTCATCCGATGAAGTTTTGACGGTTTTATCAGAAAAACTTAATTTTGTCATATTTTCTCAAATGGTCGCTCAAACGAGCACCAGAAAATATCAAAATTCTCAGAACTGAGACACGGACGTCTCAACGACGAAAGCATGTTACCTTGACCGACCAAGGTTGGCTTTGTGGCTCGCAATGAGCCAATCCCACGTGTTTCTCACAATCTGACCTAATTTGCACAATTGCACGTATTAGGTCCAAAAACTCTCCAAACAATTTCGGAATTCGACGGAGCGATCGTCATTTCATCCCGTGACCACCCAGAGCTGGTTTCACAACTCCTTTTTCGGTCCCTCATGTTTTAATAATAATTAATTAGGTTTTATCACCTAATGCTGAACCCAGCAGTAATTTAGTAAATGATTAAACCAGCATTTAATCATTCTTTCAACAACTCACCAACTCTTCAAGGAGGTCTTGGATTTCGCTCACGTGAGCATATGAGAATTTCATGGTTGATCCACGGTCCCATGAAGCCGGTTCTCCTTCATTCTGTGGTTAATTTCAAATAAATCATCAATTGGTCATCAATTGATCAAATTAGGGTTTCTGAATCCAAGGATCATGATTCTAGATTCAAACACTAATAATTTCACACCGATCTCATGATCAATATTCTTATAAATTATGCTCGGTTAAATTACCAGTGCTTTAATTAATATTTTATTTTGGTCACGCTACAAATATTTCATCAGACGAGCAACACTTGCTCAGATGAGAAATATTTACTCAAATATTTCATCAGGCGAGCAACACTTACTCAGGTGAGCAATATTTACTCAAATTAACGGAACTATCAATATTAAATAAATTAGCGAGCAACACTTGCTCTCCTCAACGTGAGGATCCTATCACTGTCTCAGCAGACACGTTCGATTCATGAGTTGCAGAACATTTTACAAAATCATGTTTAACTCAGCAAATACGTGGACTCATCGTCCCACGAAGTCATGAAATCAGCAAATGACTTAATTAACCACGAGACATCAATCGTGTCACTTGGGGGGATATCAACTAGGGTTTTGGTTTGGCGGTCTACGGCACATGTGTTTAAACACACGATGAAATGTGAGAAAGTCGTGCAATCAGTTGAGGAAGTTAGAAAAGTAGTGGGTGGAAAATCAACCAAGTCTCCGCACGATGAGCGCAACTGGTTTTGAGCATTATTTCCATCTCTCCACTCCTTCACTCCATCAACTGTCACACTTCATGGGATCATGGTGTTTTCAACTCCGGCATTATATAATGTTTCCGAATCCCGATTGAAGGACAATATTCGAAGAGTTCTCAAACATTCGAACAACAAATCGTCTGAATGAGCAATTTCTCAACAAATTTCATACAGACGCTCATTCGTCTACACGAACTCACAGAAATCACTCTCAATCAGGCAATATTCAATCATTCAAAACATTACACGGAAACCATAGCACACCTACAATCTCAGATCACCATTGATATCACACATTTCTCAGCTTCCCTCCTACAGACCAACCCATCCTCTCTTGTGACCGAATTGACTCTGGAACGGCCATTGTCTTGGTTTAGGCTGGAGTACTACAGATTGGTCTCTCGATCTAAAAAGCACCCCCTTCATAGCGGTGCATCTGTGTGAGGTTGAAAATTTCGCTCGGTTCAAGTAATCTCCTCCGCACGGTCGTCCTTAATTCCGCAAAAACCAGCAGATCGTTTTTCCCCATATACAACAGTATACTTCATGTTGCAGCGTTCTTGGATCTTTGGATATCCAGAGATATTTTTGATGACGGCTCGGGAAAGAAAGAGATAAGACATGAACTTATCAAGTTTGCCATAAAATTTTCAAAAGGTGTCGTTCTCCCCATTGGCGGTCTGTTTCTTGGTTCTCCGTATGCACACTTAGATCAACTGGTTTCAGACATGCGTGCCTCAAATAAATACATGAAAGTAGATTAGTATATTCATGCCGCTTTTTTCCAGGCGTGGCTGTGGGAGCACTTTGAGAAGTATTCCCCGAAACCATTGGTTGTACTTCCCGAGTCTTGGGGTGGCTCTAGGATACTGCACTGGTCAAACAGGCGTCCCAAGACTGGTTCGAACCTGGTTGGATTTCTTGACAAATCGTACGCAGTTAATTTTCGTCCATGGGATCCGATGCATGGGTCTATAACTCAGGTCACTACCTTTGCTCCTGCTCCAAACATGTCTTTGACTTCTGATAAAGAGGATCTGAGTGTCGGAGAGATGGTGTTCATGCGAAGTTGCATGCATGGTCATGTGTCGTCTTTCTTCCAAGGATATTGCAAAGCAACCTCTTACAACATCGATAGAGCGGCTCAGTATATAGGATTTGATCTGGGGGTCCCACTTGTTTGTCATCCGGTCATTCCAGAAGTCCCGTTGTCGACTGTTCTTGATGCCGGTGCTCTTATGTCGGGTAAAAGTCTCCCTTTCCTGCTCGCGGAACGTAATCCATCAACAACCTCCAAGTATAACACATTTTGGCAGGACGAGTTTCTTGCTATCCATGGATTCGTGAACAGCGTGGTAGAGAATCATCGCAGCAAGCCTTCTTCTATGGTTTTAGCGGAACATCCACTGTTGTGGGATCCCAAGTGAAAATTCGTTAGCCCTAATGCAAATATTCCCCAAGTGAAGGGGAGGAGATCTAAAAATCGTGCTGGTGGTTTTCAGTCGGGTTTGGAGGCTCTCCCGACTTTTAGATCTTCCAATATGCGAGTATGTATAATTTTCTTCCTGACTTAGCCGGATTACGTATGTCTTTGTCTCGTTCCTGTGTGTCTGTCCTTGTGCCTTGACCAGGGTCTTAGCAGTGTGAACGCCTTTGTTAAACTTGCACGTAGTCAGAAAACAACAACTCTTGAGACAGGAAGCAGCGATGCTGAGCCTACCCATGACGGAGGGGAATCCGAGAAAGATGAAAGATCAGAATCCAGAAATGGTGGGAGTAGTTCTTTAGATAGCAGTGCTGAATCTTCCTTTAGTCGGTCTGAAAGCGGATCAGTGAGTCTTCTCCATGCCCTTCTTCTTTTTCCTTTTTTTTTTTTGAAGAGTGTCTAAACCGTGATATCGCAGAGCGACGCCGGTTCTAAATCTGAACTCGAGAAGGAAACTGGTGAAGACATGGCTTTGTCTCCAGTCGTGTCAGCCAATCCTTGTAGCTTTGAAACAGATGCCGATCAAGACGAAAGTGTTGTTGTGACTCCGACGATAGAGATTTCTCACGTGAACCCTGGTGCAATTGTCGTTAGGGATCCCCTGCCGGTTATTGATGTAGTCGCAGGCGCTACCTTTGTTCCTCCATATCCAGTTCCTTATCCGGATACGTGTTGATTGGGGGATTTAGCGTGCCATCTAAGCATGCGGTGTCATACACCAAGATATGGGAAAGCCACGGTCATATTGCCACGACCAAGAAAATTACTAGTCGATACACGCTGGTCAAGCGCGTGGAGGAAGTCTTGTCTTCCATCGACGACATGCGCAACGTGACTGGTCACATAGTTTCTGAGGATGTAATTTCAAGCTGGAGGTTTCATCGCGATATTTGCATGGATTTCAAGTTCAATGCTCCTTGGTTCATTAACGACTTCTCTGAGGTTGGAAAGTTGCTGGTTGAAATAGTCGAAGGTCCTTCCGCAGACACGGTAAAGAGGCCGGACGCAGAATTCAAAAAATTATGCCGGCAACTAAAGTTGAAAAGGGCGGCTTTCCAGAGCACAAAGGAGGCCTTTTCTAAGAGGAGCAATCCGTTGTTGGAAAACTTTCCTTGAATACATTTATGTCTCTTGAACTTCTTGTTTTTAGTTTTTTTTTTGAAAGGCAAATGAGATGCCTAGTTTATGGTTTTTGAATTTCTGGTTTTCTTGGGCTGATAGATAAATGTTACCTTAACGGTTTTGGATTATTATTTTGAAATGAAATGTTTAGGATTGTTTCTGGTTGTGATTGAAAGTGGCGCAAACATCCCATGGAAACCATGGAACCGTATGTTGGTAGATGACATGGGATGAAACATAACATGGTTATCGGTTTTATTATTCTTGTGAAACTTTGAAAACGCAAACCATGTATTTTGTCTAGGTAAGACTTACTCGGTTTCTTAGGTTTCCTGATGAAAAGTAGACCTCTCGGGTGTAGGACCAAGCTTTACGGGAAACACGGCCGTGGGAAGTCCCCAACCGTTACTGTGTTATCTGATAACCGAGCCGTTGATCCCTGGATGGATCGTTTTGCTTCTATCCTCTGGGAAGTCCCCAGTCATCCCTTGTCGTGTCATGACTGATAATTGAGTCATTTGGTAACTGAGTCGGAGTGGATCATCTTCTTCTACCATCTTGACGTCCGGGTCGAAGGACGAGATTGACAGTCGAAAATTGACATTGTAACCGAAAGATCGAACCTCCCGCTGTGGTCACCAATTGTTTATAGGTGAAAATAGTTTTTGTTGATTTCGGTAATTTCGAGTGTATAGGTGAGAAACAATTTAAACCCTAAACAATGTACTGCAAGGGAGTACTTTAAGTTCGAGAGATCAATCTGTACAAATCCATCATAAACCAAGAAATGGCCGTTCCGGACTTGCTTCTGTCACAAAGTGGAGGATAATGGGTTGGTTTTGGGGAGGGAAGCAAGGAAAGTGATGAGACCAGAATAGTTGATTCTGGAAGAGTAGTTGTCTTACTGTGACTTGTATCAGAAAAATGGGAAGGCTAACAAGTGGTAAGCTAGAAAGTGTTTTATGAGTGTTGTATATTCCGAATGAACCTGTTATTCGGTGAAAATAGGTAAGACCTATTTATAGAAGTCGAAGTAAAATGTACTCTGGTCTCATTAAGGGATGGATAAATGGGTAAGTAAATGGGAGGAGGTGATAACCGCATGCATGGAATTGATGTTCCATAAAACCGTTAACGTATGGAATTGATGTTCCATAAAACAGTTAACGTATGTAATTGATTGTTGAGCGTTTCACCATTGACTCCCTACATTTACTAACCACCTTACCTTATGACACTTCATTATGACGAGCGTAGTGTATGCCGCACGTTGTAAACCTCCAAACCAATACCCAAAGAGGATCCCCCAGTTTGTGATATGTGTTTGATGTCTCGAATATTTTTGTGGAAAACATGTGGCACGTCGTTGTTTCCTGGAAAGTCGAGCTTGGGAGACTTGGTAGCTTGGTGACCTTCGATGGTCGAGATCTTGCATCTTAAGAGGCAAGGTAGTCGTTGATCGCCGAACGCTTTCGTTCGTTGGTGGACGCATGTGGAAGGCCAGCATGGTGGTGCGACTAGGTTGGCATGGCATGGTTTGGCGTGGCCAAACTTAGGTTTTCGGGCCAAAGGTTACCATGTGTTGTCTGGTAAACTTGGATGGCTAGGATTTTCTCCTGGGGTTGAATGGAAATCGTTGATTATTGCACACCTTCATTTTGGTAGCCGTGTAGGGAAGTCCATGGTGGCGCGGCTAGGTTGGCATGCCGTTGGCATGGCATGGTTTGGCGTGGCCAAACTTAGGTTTTTTGGCCAAAGGTTACCATATGTTGTCTGGTAACCTTGGATGGCTAGGATTTGCTCCTGGAGTTGAAGGGCAACCGTTGATTGTTGCATGCCTTCGTTTTGGTAGCCATGTAGGGAAGGCCATCATGGTGGTACGGCTAGGCATACCATGACGCCATTAAGTTGGCATGGCGATGGTTGGATTGTCATGTGGGGCCGAGGGTTTGCCATGGGTGTATGGCATGGCTAGCTTTGGCTAGGCGCGGTTTTGGCTTGGCATGTGGGGCCAAGGATGTTCCATGGGCGCATAGCGTGGCTAGCTTTGGCTAGGTGCAGTTTTGGCTTGGCATGTGGGGCCAAGGGTTTGCCATGGGCGCATGGCGTGGCTAGCTTTGGCTAGGTGCGGTTTTGGCTTGGCATGTTGGGCTAAGAGTTTTCCATGAGCGCATGGCGTAGATAGCTTTGGCTAGGTGCGGTTTTGGCTTGGCATGTGGGGCCAAGAGTTTTCCATGGGAGCATGGCGTGGCTAGCTTTGTCTAGGTGAGGTTTTGGCTTGACATGTGGGGCCAAGAGTTTTCCATGAGCGCATGGCATGGATAGCTTTGGCTAGGTGCGGTTTTGGCTTGGCATGTGGGGCCAAGGGTGTTTCCATGGTCGCATGGCATGTCTAGCTTTGGCTAGGCGCATGACCAAGCTAGGGTTTTGGGCCAAAGGTCGTTTGGTAACCTTAGACGGCCAGGATTTTCTCCTGGGATTGAAGGGAAACCGTTGATTATTGCACGCCTTTGTTTTGGTAGCCGCGTGGGGAAGGCCAACATGGTGGCGCGGCTAAGTTGGCATGGGGCCATGGCGAGGTGTGTTTGGCATGGCGCGGTTAGTGTGGCTAGAATGGTTTGCCATTGGCACATAGGTTCAGCTAGCATGGTTGGCATGCTTTGGCGCGGTTGGTGTGGCTGGCATGATTTTCCATTGGCACAGAGGTGCGGCTAGCATGGTTGGCATGGTTGGTGTGGCTGACATGATTTTCCATTGGCACAGAAGTGCAGCTAGCATGGTTGGCATGCTTTGGCGCGGTTGATGTGGCTGGCATGATTTTCCATTGACATAGAAGTGCGGCTAGCATGGTTGGCATGCTTTGGCGCGGTTGGTGTGGCTGGCATGATTTGCCATTGGCATAAAGGTGCGGCTAGCATGGTTGGCATGCTTTGGCGCGGTTGGAGTGGCTGACATGATTTTCCATTGGTAAAGAAGGAATTAGGGTTTGGCTTGTCGGAACCCTAATTGAAAAAGATACCCCGGTAATTATTTACAGACACATTAAATATTTCAATAAATGCGCCTAGTAAATGCTTGTTACTTACATGTTGTGACGTCACTGTATATTAGGGATTAGGATTTTACGATTTTAACCCTAGGCTATAAACCACCATCAACAGGTGGATAGAGTCTTACCTCCCGTACCAGACGGGTGATGAACCTTTGAAGTCGACTCAGGCCACCGACTCCTGTGTCAGTGTAGGAACCCGAGGGGCCGAGACAGTATCGTAACTATCGTCCTTCCCTGCAAACAATTTATATTTAATTTTTAACCCTTTCTTAGGGTTTTAAAAATAATGTCCATGTCCAAAAATAAAAGATTACAATAATAAAACCCTAATTACAGTTTCTAAAAATAAAGAGAAATAATATCTAAAAAAATAAAACGACTATATACGAAATCTTCTTCTTCACTCCGTTTGAATTTCTCTTTTCTTTCCTTTTTGGGATTTGCCTTCCATTTACGGCGCTTTTTCTTTCCCCTTAGCTTTGCTCCAAACTTGAAAAAAAATCGAACAATACCAAAGGCGTAAAAGAGAACAAAAAATCTAAAAATAAAAGTAAATAAAAATAAATCTAAAACCTAAATACAAGTCCGCGTCGATGACGCCAAAAATTGATATAGTTTTGAAAGTGGTAAAGAAAGTTCGTTCAAAGACTTGTAAATATTTGATTTCAGACTTAATAGTAAAAATATATACGCAAAAAGTTGTCACAGTATCGAGAGGTATTGAGACTCAGGATTCCACCAATTCTTATATTCATGTGGTTCAACTAATAATTCTAGACATTCATAGCTCAAGTAATTGACTCTAATTTATTGCCGAAAGTAGATTTTGAAAGTAGTGATTGTATATCTAAAGCATGAGACATCAAAACACTTAAGAAAGAAAGACCCATCAATTGAAATCACAATCACTCAATAAAAATCATATATCAATTAAAAATCAATGCAACAAGTCATAAAAAGAAATAATAGAATTACCACACGCGTGAAGAATGGCTTCCTCCGTCATCCCATATTCCCAGTATTGGGGTTTAGCTCCTCATATCAAAAACACGCTCAAAATAATAATGCATGGCTGAATAGGTGTTTTATTGAAGACAAATTGAGTTTGTAACAAATAATTGTTGCAGAATTGTTACAAATTCGAAATAAATGGTGACGGTTCTATTCTTCTTATTCTTCCTTCTATGTTAATGATGAACTCGCCTGCAGCTATTGAGTTGTTGCTCTGCAGGTCTTCCAAACCCTCCGTTCGGTCCCCAAAACTCCCGACTACCTTCTATGTGTCTCAAGAACATTATTTATACTTCACGGGGCCAATCAAATCTCGGGTAAATCTTTGTTTCTTCTCTTATTTTCTTCGTTGCCAAGTAGCAAATAACCCTCTCCAAGTTTTCTTCCAACTCAAACTTCTCTGTTTCACGTGCATGTTACCAATCTGGATCGTTAAAAATTATTTCTAAATATAGGGTCAATTCCCAGATGAATTAAAACTCCTTAAAACCATGCGAACTTCCAAATATATGAACCCCAAAAGTTCGAGAATATTTCTCTTCCTACGCGTCTGATTTCCTCCAAACTCTTTCCATAACAGATTGAGTCAAACCTAGGATATTTTATCTTCTCTGAAACTTCCAAATATGAAACATGAAGCACAAAAAAAAAACCTGAGATACTCGTGCCCTATTTTAAAATAACTACGTGGAATCCTTCCCTTTTTTCTCGATTTCGAACCATCTTTTCCTTTTTAATCGAGTACGAAGCAAGTACCGACCATGTTTCGTGATAATAGGACTAACCCAAGTTGTTCCTGTAAAAAACTCTGGTTAAATCACTCCCATGGAAATCAACAGAGAACCGAGTATTACTTCCACTCTTCTATTTTCTTTAAACTGACAATCAGGTAGGGATGGCAATGGGGCGGGTATGGGGTGGGGACCTTGAATCCCATCCTCTACCCCGTTTAAAAAACCAAAACCAATCCCCTACCCGTTACCCATAAGAATGGGGCGGGGACGGGTATGGGGTGGGGACCTTGAATCCCATCCTCTACCCCGTTTAAAAAACCAAAACCAATCCCCTACCCGTTACCCATAAGAATGGGGCGGGGACGGGTATGGAGAATCCCCGTAGGGGATGGGTTTCCTATGGGTTACCATAACATTACAATAAATATTTAAAATTTTGTAAATAATTATAATTTAAAAATAATTATAATTTGTTCAAAAATAATAATAAGCGTGCATTTTAAAATTTTAAGTTTATAATAACCAACTAAAACTGAAAAATAAAGGAAACAATTGATCCACAATTGAGTATTATGATTCCTTTTACTTTTTAGTTCCTTATTATTAACCATCTTCCTCCATGTTAATCATTTCATCATGATCTTCTTCGTTATCTTCCAAAAAAGTTCCTCATTCAAATATAATAGGTTATGATATGGGGCGGGTATGGGGTGGGGACCTTGAATCCCATCCCCACCCCATCCCCGCATTACTGTTTTCGGGGATTCCCCATTCCCCGCCCCGTTCCCCGTTTATACGGGTAAAACCCTAACCCGTAGGAGCGGGTCCCCACGGGGATGGGTTTGGGTGGGGCAAATTGCCATCCCTATTAGTTAGTTAATTAGTTGAATTTGAATTCTCAAAATAAGGTATTGTTTGGATTGAACTCATGGATTATGTGTTATGATTTTTGAGGAATTTTTTTTTTGAGATTTTTTTTTGTAACGGAAATGAAACCACACCAGCCAAACACTTCTACAAAGGGGATTGCAAAGCTGTTGAGTGACTCATACTCAAAGTTACATAAGTAATCAACACTTTCAATTCTGAAAGTATGAAAAGTCGGCAAGGTCGACAAAAAAATACCCTGTCGACTATAGGACTTTTGACATACAGAGAAAGGTGTTACAAATGCATGACTAGTCGTCAAGGTATAAGGATGAATACCGTGACGACCCTGGTAATGCTAATTTTAGAGATGAAAAGTCGTCACGATATTCAACGTTATAAGATAACAACTAATACTAGTCAGCAAGGTCGACAAAAAAAATACCCTGCCGAATAGTATTAGTTGGAAAGGTCGACAAAAAGATACTCTACCGACTTTTGATAAAAACGTGGAATCATAAGGAATTTGAGAATGGGTATGATTTTGTACCTAATCTCAACTCATTTTGAGATTAGGTACAAAATCATACTGTTAGAGCATTGCTCGGTCGAACTCGCATGTGTTGCTATCTCAAGCATGTTTGTCAATATTAGTGATCAAAACTATATGTCTTGATTTCTAGTTTACTTATGACTAAGTATCGGTGTAGGATAGTTAAGTATAGTTGAGCTCCAGACTCCATGGCGATTATCTTACGAAGATGAATAACTACTCAAGGAACCAGTGGAACTTCATCCGACCAAAAAGGTATGTGGAGACTTGAACTTATCTATCACTCAAAAGTCTATCTATCTCCTACTCTTGAGACAACAGTCGTATAAGTATGATAGTTTTCATACATACACAATTGCTATTTCGAGCCGAGTTTACTCGCCTATCTTTTTCTCAAAATATGTGTTGGTAAGATTTCGATTTAACCACCTTTCATCTTTACCCGTGACGAAAGTCATGATGATATTTCAATCTTGAAAATAGCTTTGATGACGATAGTCGATTCTTATGTCTAACGACTATTATAACATTTTATAAGAATGTTTCAATGATTGAAATGTAGAGTTGAGATTACATAACCATCTATGGATATAAGCATATATAGTGTGTTCGCACATTAGTGTATAAATCCATGTACCGGAAACCAAGTGCGTGCATATGTGTACATGTGGTATTGGTGAAGGAGAAAGGTTAGGTACGCGTATTCGTACGCGTACTGACGAAAGTTTTCAAACCGAAAATTTCTCCTGGGTTTGTAGTTTGCAAACTAGTAAACCAATCACCTTAGGTATGTGTACCAGTACGTGTACCCACTGAATTTTTCGAATCGAAATTTTTTGCTGAGTTTGTAAACTCAAATCCGGTAGCTAAGGTATGCGTACCCAAGCTGGTTATATTTCTCAAATCGGTAGCTCATGAACTTAAATAATAAATCAATAAGGAATGAAATCTTTGCAAACCGTGGCTATATTGTTCATAAATTGATTTGAGTGAATCAAATTGATTTTGTTTCAATTGTGTCTATGTATAAAGATCTAAGCAATTGAACAACTCTCCAATTAGTTCTTTGGATTCATTTGAATTAGTTGTGAAGAAGATGAATATGGTTGATATGAAAGTGCTCATATGGCTAACTATTGGTTAACTATTTGTGAACCAACCAAATGTAACGTTTAGGTACGGTTACTCAAGCCTAAATGAAATACATTTCATTTGTGCGTGACAATATAAGTTTCGATCTAATGGTTGAAGGAAATTAGCTTGGATAAATAAGGTTTTTCATCTAACGGTGAATATTTAATGCTTTGTTACCAAGGTAACTTAGATTGCAAACCATGATTTGAAAACTATATAAAGGAGACATCTAGCAACTGGAAAAACTAATCCCCACACCTCCTGTGTGATACTAGTTGGTTTTTCTAGAGTCGATTCTCCTTTAACCGTAGGTTTCTTCTCGAGACCCTGTCGGTTAACGACTTAAAGATTTCATTGGGATTGTGAAGCTAGACGAAACTACTTCTCTTGTAGTTGAGTGATCTGATCTTGCTATTTTCTATCGTATGAGTTCAATTGAATAATTGGATTGAGATTATATCTCTGATAGGGCAAGATAGAAAAAAATCACAAACATCTTCGTCTCATCGTTTTTGATTCCGCAATATCTAGTTTCGCTACCATATGATTTAGATTATTGTGAGGTGATCAATAATTCTAGGATGTTATTCAGAAATATAAGTCCGGGTTATTGATTAGTACCTTTCACCTTGATTTTATCAAAAGACGGAACAAAACTCGTAGGTTTATCTGTGGGAGACATATTTATCTATTATCGTAGAATTTTATGTGTGATACAGATTTGTTTATTAAAGTTTTCGACTTTGGGTCGTAGAAACTCTTAGTTATGGGTGAGATCATCTAATGGAATCAAGTGCGTAGTATCCTGCTGGGATCAGAGACGTAAGGAGCGCAACTGTACATTAAATCAGTGTGATATTGATTAGGGTTCAACTACAATCCAGACTGAAGTTAGTTTGTAGTAGGCTAGTGTCTATAGCGGCTTAATATAGTGTGGTGTTCAATCTGGACTAGGTCCCGGGGTTTTTATGCATTTGCGGTTTCCTCGTTAACAAAATTTTTGGTATCTGTGTTATTTATATTCCGCATTATGTTTTGTTATATAATTGAAATATCACAGGTTGTGCGTTGTATCGATCAATTGTGAAATCCAACCTTTATTTGTTGATTGGAAATTGATTGATCCTTGGATATTGGTCTTTGGTACCATCCAATTTTATATCTCTTGTATTTGATAAAGACTCGCAGATTTCTATTTGCTTGAGTATAGATCAAATCGAGAGATAGAGATATTAACTCCTTGATATACTTATTATTAAGATTGAGTCTGGCTGTCTAGTTGATTCTCTTAAAAGTATATTAGAGTTAGTCCATACAGATTGCTAATCCAAATATTGGGTAAGGTTGTTAGACCCCCGTTTTTTCACATACTCAGTCTCAAAATCCGTATTTATTTATTTTTTTTATTTTCGTTTTTATTTATTTATTTATCTCATCATGTATGGTTAGAGTTTTAAAGAGATTTTGAAAATTATTTTGATAGGTTTTAGTTTTAAGGTTGAATTAATGAATTAATAGTAAGGGAAATTTGGTCTTTTAATATTTTTTAGACCCCCCTTAGCACACCATCTTGGATGGGTTCGAAATTGGTATACCCCAATTTGTCCAGGTAAATTATTAGTCATATTGAAAATTGAAAATATAAAACTTACTTCCTCCTTCTGAATAAACTTGTTTGATCTTGCACGGGAAATAAGAAAAGTAATCATTTGAATTTTGTATATTTTTCTCTTCTATTTTACCCTTAAAAAAAAATTGGTCCCCTTGATATTTTAAAGAGAAAAACATGAGAGATATGACCTCCAAATTGCTAAGAGATAATAATGTGATCCCCTAATATGGGCAAAGTAGTAAAGTTACAATATTCCATTCAAGGAAACCAGTCTATTGTTTTGACATACCCAAAAAAAGAAAACCCAACTTATTTTTTCAAATCGAAGGGAATATAAAAAAATACTATGTAAAAATGAACGGTTAGTTGTGGACATAGAGCTCTGATGAGTGTTCTGAGAAAAATGAGATTTTCGGTCCACTGGTGCAATCTCATTAACACATTTCCATTGCTAAGGCTTTCTCTTGTTATCCTCCAAATTTAACATTCAACAGCGCCACGTCATCATGATTCAAGGTTTAATCACGGAAGCGCTAAATGGTTTAGCCTAGTAGATTGGAGTCGTTAGATTTTAAAATTTAAATTAGATCTGATGGTTAATAATAACCATTTGGCGCCACATAATTGATTCCATATTGCATTCAAGCTATCCCTTGAACACATCTTCAATATAGGCTTTTGGTCATGCTTTTAGTCGATATCTTTTATTCTATCTCAGTGTTCTTTCTAGCATTCCACTATCTCTTTTTTAATAAATTAGGATTGATAGTTTTATGTCCAAATTGATTATTGGATAAGTGGGAAGAATGGTCGGAAAGGTGGCTGGAAATTGTCTCAGGTGACCGAAAATATCACCCAAAATTAACAATCAACTAACATCTGAACTAACGGTCAACGTCCAGGTTCAGAGTCCAGTCAAAGGCCATGTCTTTGTCAAACTAGTCAACATATCAGGGTATGGTCAATGTAAGGTCAAATGGGCAAATGAGTCAAGGTCAAAGTATTGTCGATGGGTCAATGTGTCAACTCAGTCAGATAGCTGAGTCAAGCGAGTTACATTAGTCAGTTGTCTGACGGGGATGAATGGACTCTGGCCTGAGCCATTGCACATGCCATAGGCTATAATGGGCTCATCATAAAAAAAATGTTGGTGCAACACAAGACATGCTTAATCAAAATGATGCATTACCATCATGACTAAGGTGCATTTCTATCTCCATTTGCAACACACTACACATCCTAGCCATTTTTTCATTATCTTGCAATAATTAGCATTCCCTCAATCATCATTTCCAATTCCAACCCAGAGTAACATTCATTACCACAATGACTACCTGCAATTGCATCTCCAAAAAATAACGTAACATCTCATCATCAGTTCACCTCATACTTCTAAACTAAGTTCTGCTTCATCACCATCTCCATATCATTTCACGTACACCTGCAATCATAACAAATTCTACTCCCACCCAACTCAACACCACAACCATAGTCTCTTTGATGTCATGCATACACTGCATGCATCACTAATTGTATACAGTCTTACATATTCACTACCTGAACTTGCACAAGACCACTATATAACTCTTATTCATCATCTGTAATACAACCATCAGGAATCCTAGGTCACTATTTTACTAAAAACTCTTAATCTGAAAAAATTAGTTTCATAAAGAAATCAAATGGATCCCTAAATCAATTTTTGATTTCATTGCCTCCTGATTTAAGCAAGCATAAATTAATTTCCTATTTTTAGTACAATTAAAGTTATATAGTCAATCTTTTATTCTGCATTTTTTTTGAACTCACTGACTTTTGGTATATTCAGATTCATCAACATTCGAGATGTAGTGGACGTAACTAATAATATTGTACCCTTTTCAAGGTATAATTATCGGTTAGGTAAATCAATAAATATTAATATTAGCATACGCCATGGTTTATTAGAAACAAATCACCAATCTCGAAACTCGCATACAAACGTTCAAGTGATTTGCACCATTTGCCAGACCTTTTTTGACCATCGAGTGTCACCAAAGAAATACTTGAAAGTTGAAACAGTTTTTAATCTTCTAGTAGCATCTGTAAGTAATAATGTTTTCAAACATATATATATATATATATATATATATATATGTCTTACTTCATATAAAAAATTAAAAGGTAGTGTTGTGCTTTTTTAGATAGAATGTGGTGTCGTTCACTTTTCTCGATGCACCCTTGAAATCTGTGAAAACGAATTTGTGTTATGGAGATCCTGATTAACCAATGTCTAGTCGCTTAATTAACATTGGTGAATTTGTTAAACTATGAAACAATTCTGAACTTCCCTTCAAGAGAGAGGAAGAGATTAAACATTTCAGCTGGAACATGTTTCTTTCCACTAACTGGTTGTTGAATATTTCAACAAGATCCTTTGGTACTTTCGCATGCATCTGGATTGTCTATGATTTCTGCAATAAACATATTTAGGCATAATCTGAATCAATTTTTTACAAACTAAATAATTTTTTTAACTTTATGCAGGGATTAATTTCCCGGTCTAACCACAATAAATTGATAAATGTTCTAAAACGTAGAGATGTATGTACGAGGAGTTACCCGACAAAATAGACTAGTAGCTGAGAAGCCGAAAATTCTTCCAAGTGCATAAGGAATTTTAGATTTCATTGGTTTGATAAAACTTTTTCCTAAGAAAAAAATTTATAACCAAATAAGTTTCCATCTATTTATAGTTGATAAACCCATGTTAGGAAAAGTTAGGGTTAGCTAGGCCGAGCCTGAAGTAGATTTAGTTATGAACGCAGTTTTCTTATAGTTAGTAGTGGTTTATTAGATGGCCCGAGGCATAATCCATGCAGTCCAAAATGACGGATGTTCCTTGACCGCTCTTCTGCCCAAATGCATATACATTAGCTTTCCTTTACTCGTTAGATTGGAGTATACCTAAACTAATTGGGGGCTATAGAGATTTAAGTGGACTTACAAAGTATCCTATGGGGTATCTTAATTGTGTAAATTTATGTTACTACCGTTGCCCAATCCTAACTAAAACTAGATCTATTGATTTTATCTAAATCATTATATTTTCTTCTCTTTTTTCAATCCTAACGACCATTAGGCCACCCACCCCCTAAGTCAGAAAAAATAAAATTATTAAATTCTAGTTATATGGTCGTCATAGTATATCTTCAACTACCATGACGACTTTTCGTATTTATTTTAGATCGTCATATTCTTAGGATGAATATCGTGACGACTTTTTATTTCTGAAAGTAATATTGGTAGGGTCGTCATGGGTTTCATCCATAAACCTTGACGACGAGTGATGTAGTTTGAAAAATCATCATGTTTTGAAAAGTTAAACATGACGAATAATAACTATCAAAATCCAAGTTTTCATGTGTCCAAATTTACTATTAATCGTTATTGTCTTGAAAAAATAACAGAACGACATTATCGACCATGACGACTAAAAACTGCCAAACATAAGTTTTCTTGTGTACTTTTGATTTTTAGTCGTCATGGTTAGGAAAATGTAACATGATGATTGTGTCCATAGAATTAATTGTCTTCATTTTTTTGCATTCTCGAGCATAAAGATAATTAAAAATGGTTAGTCGGTATGGTTGTAATAAAAAAAAATGACGACATTTGAATGTCACTGCTAAAAGTCGTCATTTTGTTTTTATGTCATCCTGACGATTAAATGTTGTCCGCATGTTTGGATTTAGTCGAGCGTGACGAATTTTCATGGATTCAAATCTGAAAGTATGAATTTCTTATGTAATATGAAGAATTAAACCAACAAAACTGTGACGGACCGTAAAATTACGCCTAAAGCGCCAAGGCGCGCGCAGGCCATAGCTCCCATATGTGCCACTTCTCGCAAGAAAATGCACTTTCTTTTAGTGTTACAAACATGCTCTGCAAGCATGATGCCTTAAACACAGTTTTTATAGCTTTCCAACTCATCATTTGTTCTGTGAAGGGTGCAAGGTCATAAAGGCTAATTTGCATGCATCACGGGTTTTCGAGCACGTTTCTAAGCAGTCATGCCTTGGACTTGCACATAGGCCATTCCAAGCTTAATCCTAACTTATTTACATCGCTTCAGCATTGCTAAAAGCATGTACTGATCTTTCTCATGCCAGCATGCATCAGTTAGGCTTATGTTGTACTTCATCTTTGTTATGCAAATGCTATGCAAGTTCTCCCTAACTTGCATGCCGGCTAGTGTGTGCTTATGTCGAACGAATTGATAAGAAGTATGAGCATCCAATAAATGAACGACAACTTACCTCAAAAAGTATGGAAACAATCATCTCTTGCCTCACATTTCCGAGTTACCGTTATGTCGCAATCACCTCACAATTAGATGATATGAGCGACAAAGTGCTAGACCACCAATGGTACAACTCATTCCGGCTTCCTAGTAACTCCTCCATACCTTGAAAGGATCAAACACTGACCGTAGTTCAATGTTGTCAAGACAAACAACTAACGCAAACTCGTGTTGCAAGGCCAAGCAATAGCTTAGTCTGTATATGCGAAAGGCTGTTTAACAAGATATGCACAAGGCCATGCATATCTGATATTTCCTTAGATAAGCACCCAGGGACAACAATGCTTCCTTGAGAAATCTTTATCCGTTTTTAACAGTAATGCTTCCTTGAGGAAACTACACATGTTAAATAATGCTTGCTTGGGTACGCATCACAATATAATAATATAGTCGCACTATGATGATTTCTCGGGGAAGGGGCACACAGACGATGATGCTTCCTCGGATAAGCATCATCAACTTTCAGCTTTCAACTAATACCCCTTCCCTATATATGTCTTATCGTCATTTTTACAACTAAAAAATCTATAAAGGATGGATACTCACCAGGTACCACAGGTTTTCGCGGTAAATATTATTTGTGAAGCTTCCCCGAGGAAGTGACATAGCCACATAAGGATAGTGATGCCTTCTTTGGGAGGCGTCATGGCATAATGGTGTCACATCATCATTAATGCTTCAACTAATGACGACGTATCATCATTCACACTTCCGTAAGTAACCAAGATGGGTAAATGTTGCTTCCCGGAGTAAGCTTTACCTCATTCAATGACGCATCTTTGCGCATGTGTCATGCGAAAAAAGTGGGTGTTACAAAAACCCACTGCAATTTCATTTTGAGAAGTGTTTGTGCATAGTAATTCATTATAACAAAAACAATAATCCAAATGTCTATTTAACTAATTTAATTTTACTATATTTATTAACTGGATTAGGGCTAATTAATCATTTACTTAACTGTATTAGTGCTAATTAATCAGAGGTGTGGATAAGTGTTAGAGCATTGCTCGGTAGAACTCACAAGTGTTTCTATCTCAAGATTTTTGTCAAATTTAGTTGTCAAAACTATATCTTGATTTCTGGTCTACGATTAGTTAAGTCCCCAGATTAGGATAAAAGATATAGTTGAGAAATGGACATCATGGCAGTCATCATTGCGTTTTACCGGTTAAAGGCGAAGATCAACCGAAGCTTTTGGAGAACTTCTTCGACAAAAGGTAAGTGAAGACTAAACCACCTATATCTCAAGTTATATTCATCTTTCTATTTATGAGACGATGTCGCATAACTAATTAGACTAATGTAAGCAAACCAAGAATTTCGAGTCAAGTTTATCTTGTAATTAGTCCTCGAAATATGACAAAGTTTAATGAACAATTCATACTTGATGAATTTCGATTAAGAATAATTTATTGTTCGCGATCTAAATAGTGGTTCAAGATTATTATTCGAAAATAGCTTGGAACAGTGATACGTGTCATTGATGTTATTCAGGAATGTTTCGAATCGATTTAGAGAGAAATATAGAACTAATATAAATTAGGATACAAGACAGTGTACATATCATTCTTACAAACTGGGAAAACTGTTATAAGTATAAAACCATGATACATATACTCAGTACACATAACGAAGTAGATATATGTCAACAAACGGATTTTTGGTACGCATATTAGTATGCACACCTTTAACAGTCTGTGAACTCGTGAATACAGATCGGTACGCAAACCAGTATACATACTAGAAAAGAACTGTTGGTTAAGGAACCGGTTTGGTATCCATACCAGTAAGCATACTACAAAAGTTCTGTTGTAGTTGCAGAATAACCTACAACTACACCCTCAATAGAATTAGTAAAAACTCAAGAAGTTCTTGATGATGAATGACAATTTTCTTATTAATGTTCTTAATTGATTACAAAGAAGTATCTAAATGGAATTAGAATAGTTACAACTTTCTCTATTCTCTTTCCTAAGATATTTTCTAATACTCACTAAAAGAACCTCTCGAATTTTACATTTGAACTCCTATTTAAAGTAAAATTTATACAGTTGTTCATGAGTTACGAAGTATCACAACTTATATTCGCAAAATTATTTCATCCTCGCAAAACTTCATATTTCTCCGCGCTTCTTCTATCATCGTATCATTTTATAACTCTTTTCTCCTGATACTCGTGAACTATTATCTTGCGATATTCAGTACCTACATCTTGCCTCTTCTCATGTCAATTCTAAGAAGAAGAAATGATCGTGAGAACATAACCGTTACTTAGTCTTTTGAAATTTTGACACGTATTTTGTAACCGTTCTTTTTTAGTTATTCCCTTATATAACTTCTTTATATTCTCTTCCTTTTCTTTTTCTTATTTCCGCAATTCTATCTTCTACTCATACTCTCTATCACTATTTTCTCTGCAATTTTTTCTTCTACTGTATCTTCATGAGTTCTCCAAGGTAATTTCTTTCTATCTCTGCGTATTTCATTTGTTCTCCTCTTTAATTTCTGTATAATTTGTTATCTGATTTTGGTTTGTTTCAGCAAAATAACTTCTCAGATGAAATCTCAACTAAAGAATCCAAGCCTTAATCCACGAAGAAGAAAATCTGAGAATCAAAAGGTAGTTAAAATACTCTGTCTTCTTTCCTGAACAATATATTGTTGCCTCAGTTTTTAATCTACATTTTGATTCGCAGGTTGACGAAAAACCAAATCCAAGCAAGAGATCTCAAATAACTAAACCCACACCATTAATTCCGATTGATGATTTCCTTCCTGAAGTTGATAAGGAATTTTCCTCTCCTCCTCGTGAAAATGCTTCTTCACATACTCCTGCCTCTACTCCATTACCTGCTTTTCAATCTCCTATCAATGTTAATTTATCAACACTTCTTCAAGACCAACCCTCTCAAACTATTTCTTCAACTTCTTCTTTTGAAAAACAACCCTCGCAAAATATTTCTTCAACTTCTTCTTTAGAAAAACCTGTCTTGTCCCCAAATCCTTTGAGTGCTATTTCTCCAGACAATTTGCAGCTTGATCTTATTCCTTCAAATTCTTCTCCTCTTCCTCAAGAAATTCGAGATGGAATTTATTCAACTTTCCGAATGTTATCTGAGGTTTTGACCAGTACTGCGAAGTCTACTAATGTTCGTTCGCAATATGAATTTTGCGAAGTTCTGAATAATATCGTCAATCCAGACATTTCTTCTTCACGTCAATCCTTGGAAAAAGAAATTGAATTGCTTCGCCAATCTTTGAAAGATTCTCAAGAAGAATGCGAGGATCTTCGTAAAGAAAATCATCATCTTCAGAATAATTCTCTGGACTGTGCGATTCTTCGCAAAAGAAATGATGAATTGAAAGGTATGATTACTATCTTCATATTTTCTCTTTTATTTATTTATATTCTTCATATGCTTGAAGCATCCATTAAAACCCATTCCCCTTTATAGAATCCATCCAGAAATGTAGAAGATTGGTACTTCACCATGAATCAGATGCAACAGAATATCGAACCAAGCATGAAAGCCTCTCAAACCAATTCTCCCATTTATCTAATCTTTACTCGTGTGCTCTTGACAACTCTGATGCTCTTTTTCAAGAGAATACTCAATTAATATATGATCGAAAAATTTTGAATGATGACATATCTCAACTTTTTTCTTCCTTAACCAAAGCTAATTTGAGAATAGAAACCTTATTAGAAGAGAACAAAACCTTATCAGAAGAGAAATGTTCGTTTTTGAATACAATGATTGTTTCTTCTCAAGAATTAAAGACTCTTCAGAATAAATGTTGCGATCAAGAAAATCTTCTTTCTTTGTTGAAAGGTGAACTTGAAGAATTAAAGAAGTCTTCAGATGCTGAAAGAAATTCTTTTGTTATTGAGAAGAATTCCCTTATTAATAAGAATATAGTCTTGTGTGCTAAGAAGAATCAACTTGAAGAAGATTACTCGTCATTAAAAAGTCTTAATGCCAAACTTGCGAAAGATAAAAATTTTCTACTTTCTAAAGATCAAAAGCTTCAATCTCGACTTAAAGGATTAGTTGGTGATGGTTTTGATAATGCGATGAATCAGATGAAGAACTGTTGTCTATCTTTAACTCAATATCTTTCTTCACAAAGATAAGGTAGTCATTAAAATTTGACTGCCTCTGGTATATCTTTAAATTTCGTTATACTCTCAAATTTTATTCTTTGAACTTTGTTTTATTTGCAGAATCTGAGAACCACCTTCGTAACGCAAAAGCTGTATTAGAAGCCTCATGTTCTGAGCTTCGTAAGAAGAATGCTTTGCTTTCTACTCGCTTAATCAACTCTCGTGACCGTGCTACTCGGAGATTCAATTATCTTTCTTATTCCAAAGATATCGAAGATACCAATCATCAAAAAGATATACTTCGTGAAAGTCATCTGAAAGCTCAAGTCTTTGCGAATAACATTCTCTTATCAAGAGGCTTGCCTCCTGTAAAGATTACTCCTCTGAAGATATCTGACGATGAAGTTGCTCGTGAGCCTGATAGTGATTTCGATTATGAGAGTGATGATGAAGATCTTGATGATGAGAAACAATCTATTCCTCAAGGAGATGTCCCTGCTGCGTATTCTTCCAAGGATGATATCTCGCAAAAGTCGAAGGCTGCTAATGACCCTTATGATCTTAAAGATCCAGCACAGAGTGTTGATGAAGCATGATAATATTCCTTGTTCAATTTGTCATTGACTCTCCTGTCTTTCTTTCTTCTGAGTTCCTTCCCTTAGTTACTGTTGGTTTCCTTTTTGCGAACAATTCTATTTTTTGAGAAGTACATTTGATATTTTACGAAGATGATTTATCCTTTCTTTTTGATATTTTGCGAAGATAATTTAACCTTTCTTTGACTAAATTTGCCCCATTTGATCATATGAAGAGAAATAATATATAACTCACAGATAAAGCTTAGTATATCCTTTTCCCCCTATTATTTCTCTTTAAATGATTAAACATTGTTTGAAATATCTGCCTCAGTTTATCTTACGAAGTTTCAACCTTTATAGAAGTATTAGAAGTACCAAATCCATCAAATGAAGAGATATAAGAAGTATTCAATTTACCAAATGAATTATTAGAAATACTCAATTCCCTTTTACGTATTAGAAGTACTCGATCCACTAAATGAAGAGATATAAAGAGTATTAGAAGTATTCAATTCATCAAATGAAGAAATATAAGAAGTATTCGATCTTTGAATAATTATGTAACATATGACGAAGTATAATGATTATTTAACTTTCTTGAAGTATAATAAATATGAGATATTCTTGAAGAATTATAAGAAGTATTCAATCTTTTTGTGAAATATTCAATATATGGAGAAGTATAAGAAGTATGTAATTCTTGTAAATTTTTACGAATATGAACTTATCTGTATTTGATTGTTATCAACATCGCATCTTTTGTTAAGTCTTCATTAAAATTCTTCAATGATGTTGTCTTTTTTGATAGGACTTCTTGTAAAAATTCTTCAATGATATTGACAGAGCTGTATTCTCTTCAAAATTTCTTGATGTATATTCTTATAAAATTTCTTCAATGATATTGACGAAGTTGTCTTCTTTTCAGATCTTCATAATGTATATTCTTGTATAATTTCTTCAGTGATATTGATGCAATAAATTTCATTAATTTCTGTGGTGTTATCATGCCTTCCTAAGTAAAGGTCTTATTTTGCCACCTCTTTTGTATTAATTATTTGCGATAATATGACAAGTCTGAACATTCTTGCGAACATACAACCTCGTGACATTATCGTCTTGCGATGAAATCGCAGGATGTTCTTACACTTTCATGCAAAAACCCATTGATCTCATCTTAACTTCTTTGTATAGTATTTTAGCCTCTTCAGGAATTGTTGCGACAATATGACAGGCCTAAATATTCTTGCAAACATAAAGCCCCATGACATTGTCGTCTTGCGATGAAATCGCAGGACGTCTCTACACTTTCATGTAGCGACCCATTGATCTCATCTTAACCTTATTATGTTCTGCGAGTTCTTTATTCTTTTCTTTCTTTCTTTCCCCCCTCTTTTTTTTTTTTTTAGAAGGCTCGCAGAACTTCATTTGTTGCACAAATATGACAAGCCTTTATGTTTTCGCAAAAAAGAAGCCTCATGACATTTGCGTCTTATAGCACTTATCAGCTCCCTAATGGAGGGTGCTGCCCTTTATCTTCCCCCTGATTTCCCCTTCAAGGAAGCGTACATCGACCATACAAGGTTAGCTCTTCCTATCCGGTTCTGCCAACAACCAGCTTTTGATCGCAACCTCTTATCCTTTTTGCCTATAGGGCTTATAGTTACGAGGTTGCACCCTATGGGGTATATTTGGGCCAAGTTCATCATTTGCCAAGACTTGTCAAAAATGGCAGATGTGGTTCAACCTCACCCGGCACTCTTGACTCAACCGTGTACCTCGGCGCCTTGATCGTTTTCTGCACTTCTTTGGAAAGACAGTATGCCTTAGTCGCCCAGCCTAAATCCTCTTACACCGCATTTTATATTGCGTAATGTCGTTAGATTAGGTGAGAATCCAAGGTGTCTAACCCGGATAGGTACCCCATTATTGGGTTGTACCCCAAAACTTTTACCATGTACTAAGGGCCCTTGGTGGTGTTCCGGTTACCCTTAGCCACGTTATAGGTACCCCCTTAAATGACGTACTTTAGGACTTTGCCTCTTACGAATTATAGCTTCGCGAACTAGGGTGTACGCCACAAAGGTTTGCATGTATAAAATTTTCTGCGGCTCTCTTTCTTTTTTTGAAGGCTGATCACAGATTGCGGTCTTTTATTCGCAAATTAATGAAATTTTAATCGGAATATAAATTTTGAAAATTCGTAACTTTTCCCAATTTCCTGCGAGCAAACAATATTCGTAAAAAATTTCATGAGTTTTATGGATAATACCTTTTCAAATATAGTCTGTTCCAAGGTCTACCAAGCCTCAAACCCATGTCTCTCCCTTCTGGATCCATCAGCCGATAAGCTCCGCTTCCTACAACTTCTTTAATAACATATGGTCCATCCCATTTTGGTGCTAATTTCCCTCCATTTTCTTTTTGATATCGAGGTGTTTCTCGCATGACCAAATCACCTGGTTTATATTCACGTTCAATGACTCTCTTGTTGTATTCTCGAGCTAATCGTTCGATAAATCCTCATATGGTGCAACACCTTTTCTCTTTTTCTTCCAGATCATCCAATTCTCTTAATATTACTCCCGCACTTAAATTTCTTTCCCAAGCTTCTTTCTTTGTTGTCGGAATTACAACCTCGTAGGTATCTTGCTTCTACTCCATATGTTAGACAATAAGGAGACATTCCAGTTGCTTCTCTTCTAGTTGTATTGTATGCCCAAACTGCGCTAGGTACTTGCTCGCACCACCCTTTGAGATGTCCTTCTAATTTCTTTTTGATTGTATCTGCGATTGTTTTATTTGTTGCTTCAGCTTGTCCATTAGCTTGTGGATATAAAGGGGTTGAATTCCCACATTTTATTCTAAAAGCACTGAGTAACATCTCTATATTCTGCCCCTCAAATTGTTTTCCATTATCAGATACTAGTTGTCTTTGGAACCCCGTACTGCAAATGAGGTTCTCAAATATAAACGTAAAAACATCTTTATCACGAATATCTTTGTCTTGCTTTTACTTCTGCGAGCTTCGTGAAATAATCATTGCAACTATCAAGTATCGCCTTTGTCCAGATCCAGGTATAAATGGTCCAACAATATCCAACCCCCATTTACCAAAAGGCCAGCAGCTTGTTGAAGAAGTTAATGTAGCCCCTGGTGCATGAATTCTTTTACCATGTCGTTGGCATTCCTTGCATCTTCGTACGAACAATTTTGCGTCTGTATGCATATAAGGCCAGTAATATCCTTGTATCTTTGCTCTATATGCTAGAGATCTTCCCCCACTATGATTTCCAGCTTCTCCTCCATGTAACATCTTCAATATCTTTTCCCTTCTTCGTGAGTTAAGCACCTGAGAGGTGGTCCATTGAAAGATTTTCTGTATAAAATTCCTTCTCTCAACTCATAGTTTGTTGCACGACTCTTTAATTTATGTGCTTCTAGTCTATTCCTGGATATTTCTCCTGTTGCGAGGTATTCATGAATTTCTTTTCTCCAATCTGCGATGTTGTTTGATAACTCTCTTTCTACTTCCATCGCAACAGCTTCTTCAATTTCTTTTTCTTTTTCCACTGATGGGTGTTGAATTGTTTGTATTTGGATATTTCTTGTATTTGGATTTGTCATCATGCTTGGAATAAATGCAAAAGCATCTGCGAGACGGTTATATTTTCTTGATATATGTCTCCATTTTAATTTTGGTATCTTCGCAGATAATTCCTCAACGAGTTTCTTGTATTTCTTCAAAGAAGATTCATTTGTGGTATATTCCCCTTTAATTTGACAAATCACTAATTGCGAATCACTTGTTATCCTTATACTTTCAAGCTTATTTTCTATTGCTATCTTTAATGCATGCACTACAGCTTCGTACTCTGTTTCATTGTTCGTGGATGCAAATTATAGTTTGAATGAGAATGCTGTTCTTTCTCCTTCTGGTGAAATCAACACGACTCCAATTCCATTTCCCTCACTATTGGATGATCCATCCACCAGAATTTCCCATCTATCAGGTTCTGTTAACAAGTCTTTTGGATTTCCAAATTCTTCTTCAACATCCATCATTTACTCTACTGCTTCATCTTCTTCCAAAGGAAATTCTGCCAAAAAATCTGCGACAACTTGTGATTTTTGCGATGACAACACTTTGTATTTTATCTTGTAATGGTTTACTTGTGCATTCCACCTTTCTATTCTTCCTGACCTTTTTGTGTTCTTCATGACTGATTCAATTGGGACTTTGGTTACCACTTTTATTACATGTTCTTGAAAGTATATTCGTAACTTGAATGATGCATAAACCAGGGCTAAGATTAACTTCTCCATTTTAGAATAATTCTTTTCTGCTGCATTAAAGGTTTTACTAATGTAGTAAATGGGCCTTTCTACTCATGCGTCTGCTCGTAACGAACCGCACTTAGAGCATATGGAGTTGTTGCGAGGTATACCAATAATTCTTCGTTTTTCTCTGGTTTCTGTAGTATAGATGTATTTGCGAGGTATTCTTTGATTCCTTGAAAAGCTTTTTCACATTCATCAGTCCATTTGGATTTTTCTCCCTTCTTAAGTATGTTGAAAAAATGCTTGCACTTATCTGACATTCGCGAAATAAATCTCCCAAGTAAAGCCAAGAGTCCATTTAGTTTTTGTACTTCTTTTACCGTTGCAGGTGTTGGCATGTCACGAACTGCTTGGACCTTTTCTGGATCAACTTGTATTCCCTCCTTCGATACTATGTATCCCAAGAACTTTCCAGATGAAACCCCAATTATACATTTCTCAGGATTTAATTTGATGTTGAACTTTTTCATTTGCTCAAATATTTCCTTCAAATCTTGCACATGGTCTTTAGCTTCCTTGCTTTTTATCAACATATCATCTACATATACCTCCAAAGTTTTATGTATCCACTTCGCGAACACTTTTTCAACCATACGTTGATATGTAGCACCCGCATTCCGCAAACCAAATGGCATCTTCACATAACAATACAAACCCCTTGGAGCAAAAAAGGCAGTATGTTCTTGATCTTCTTCTGCGAGTGATATTTGATTATACCCTTTATATCCATCAAGTGAAGTGACTCTATCATGACCTGCAGCTGATTCCACCATTTGTGGTATATCTGGTAATGGAAAACTGTCTTTGGGACATGCCTTGTTTAGATCAGTGAAATCTATGCAAATTCTTATTCCTTTATTCTTTTTCGGAACAATGACCATATTCGCAATCCATTCTGGATATTTTGCTTCCCTTATGATCCCTAGCATCCAACATCTTTTGTAATTCTTCTTCTATCTGTACATGATAATTTTGTGATATCTTCCTTATTCTTTTTTTGAATGGTCTTATATTTTTATCTATATTCAATCTATGACATGCCACTGATGGATCAATTCCTGGTATCTCATCTACACTTCCTGCGAAGATATCTTTATATTCTCGTAAAAGATCAGTAGTCCTTTTCTCTTCTTCTTCATCCATCTTAGTTCCAATTCGTAAGAATAAAGGCTCCTCTTTACTTCCAATATTTATTTCTTTAGTTGGTTCAGCTGCAACATAGCTTGGACTTTGCTCCCCCATAGGTGTTGGTTCTTTAATTATTTTTGCTGGTTCCCCTTCTTTTTCTGGAATTTCATTTGGTATACCTCTCCCTTCCTTTGCTCTTATTGTATACACTCGGAATTCTTCTTCTTTTCTTGTTTCCTTCGCAAGTTTCCTACGAAGTTGTTTCTTTCTTGCTCTTCCTCCGCATTGTGTTACTTCAATTTGATAAAAAAAATTTGCACTATCAAGATCTCCTTTTATTTCTTGAATTCCATTTGGTGTAGGAAATTTGATTTTTTGATGTAATGTTGAAGCAACAGCTTTGATCGCATGAATCCACGGCCTTCCTATCAGCATGTTATATGGAGATTCCATATCTATCACACACAGGATTACATGTGTTTCGATTTCTCCTAGTAATATTCGCAGCACGATTTCTCCTTTAGATTTTGTTGTAGATTTCCCTAATCCATGAATAAGACACTTTGAATTTATGATTTCTTCATCTTTAATTCCCATCCCCTTAAGTGCATGATAGAATATAATATTAACTATACTCCCTGTATCAACCAAAATTCGGTTTAATTTCCATTTTTCTTCAGCTTTATTATCTTCTAGCATGATTGGCAATGTGATCACCAATGGTGAAGTGTGGTTCAAGTCTTCATTTGGAATTTCTGCTACTGAAAATGTGATTTTCTGCTTTTCCCATTCTTCTAAAGTTGTTATCTTTTCTTCCTCCATGATCTTTCTTCTCTACAATCTCGCTTGTATATTTTTCCCTTCATATTACTATGAAATTCATCAATCATTGTCTCTGTGATCATATTACATTCTTCTTTTTTGTAATCTCCATCTACTGACTTCATTTGATCTTCATATTTTCCACAATTCCCTCAAATTTAGGCTACCACAATTCTCAAGTCCCTGTTTCTAGCGCCAATTATGTAGTTTCAGAATAACCTACAACTACACCCTCAATAGAATTAGTAAAAACTCAAGAAGTTCTTGATGATGAATGACAATTTTCTTATTAATGTTCTTAATTGATTACAAAGAAGAATCTAAATGGAATTAGAATAGTTACAACTTTCTCTATTCTCTTTCCTAAGATATTTTCTAATACTCACTAAAAGAACCTCTCGAATTTTACATTTGAACTCCTATTTATAGTAAAATTTATACAGTTGTTCATGAGTTACGAAGTATCACAACTTATACTCGCAAAATTATTTCATCCTCGCAAAACTTCATATTTCTCCGCGCTTCTTATATCATCGTATCATTTTATAACTCTTTTCTCCTGATACTCGTGAACTATTATCTTGCGATATTCAGTACCTACATCTGTGGACTCCGGAACTCGGTTATGTTCAAATGGTATCCATATACGTACGCATACCAAAAAAGTTGTGTTAACTCCGGAACTCGGTTATGTCTTAAGCTTTACATACCGGTACACGTACCATGATATAACTTTTCACGAACAGGTTAAGTATTTGTACCTTGTACTCCTACGTACCATGTTGATTAAATTCATATGCAAATAAAATTATTTCTCCGAGATAATTAGCATTTGAATAATCTCTAAACACACCATAGATATATTTGATCACATGATTGTGTTTCGAGTTAAGTCTTAAGTGTTTATGAAAATGCTCAAGCTTATAGTTCAGTTGTCTAGCTTCGACTAACCATTCATGAGCGTAGTCTTTATACACGGTTCAGTTACGGTTCATACTAACTAGAGTGTATATCTTGAGTATGTTAATCAGATTCAAAGATTCATCTAACAGTGGATATTGTTTGCTTGGTTCCAAAGCTATCTTAGCTTAAACTTAAAACAACATATGCTTTGAATGTCTATATAAGGGGAACCTCAAACAACTAGGATCTTTGAATTCCGATACGAATTTTCTTGGTGTGTCGTAGTTGTAAAACTAGATTCGTCCTCTTCTTAAAACCCTTTTAGGGTTTAGCGACTTCAAAGACTTCATAGGGAATCGAGAATACAGGTCCAACTATTGTTTATCTGATAGCTTAGGTTTCCTGATCTTGTTCGATTGTTGATCTACTCAAGATATATATATATATATAAATCTTCAAAATTCTCTTTGTCTCAGACTTTGTTGATTTCATAAGTTTAATACTTGTGAGGTGAATATTAATCTAGGATGCACTTCGGGCTGCATAAGTCCTGATTTTTAGGTTAGTTAGACTTTGTCTATTGCTATCGATTTTTATCACCTTGATCTACGATCAAAAAGGAAATCACAAATATAGGATTATATGTGGAAGGCAGATTAGTTTAAAGTCTTTAATTGAGTTTAAGCAACTCTTAGTTAGTGTGACGTAAGCTAAGGGAATCACTTGCGCAGAGTCCTGCTAGGATTCAAGAGGCGTAAGGAGAGCAACTGTAATTGAATTGCTATGTGGATTTAATTCGGTCTCAACTACATTACGGTCCGAAGTTAATTGGTAGTAGGATAGTGTCTGTAGTGGCTTAATACCGTTTGATGTTCACTGGACTAGGTCCCGGGGTTTTTCTGCATTTGCGGTTTCCTCGTTAACAAAATTTCTGGTGTATGTGTTATTTTTTTCTCGCATTATATTGTTTATCTTTATAATTGAAATATCACAGGTTGTACATTAATCAATCTAAGTAGATACATCCATTCTTGTTTGTTGGATACGACTTGATTGATTACTTGGGAAATTAATATTTGCAACCACCCAAGTACACTCATACGCAAATCAGTTTCACGAACTAATCTCTATAAACTTTCTGATATAAAATTTTACACAGGGCTTTTGGTTGGCAACCTAGCAACAAGCTGGGCCCCAACACCTCTTTGAATCGTAACCCCTAAACGATAAAATATAAAACTACCAAAGCCACTACTAGCGTCATTACTAACTAGACAGTTCCTTATACGCTTAAAAAAAATCAGAGTGTCTTCACCAAGCTCCCCTAAGGTAGAGAAGGCAAGCACCCCCAAACCATAACCATGTGCGATACACTTGCCCAAGTATTTGGCGCGTTTTCGTAAAACCGCCCCAGAAATAGCCTTACCAGGGGCGAAGGAGCGAACACCATCCCCAGTAAAAGGAGAGACACCTGTGACATCCATACAAACATCTTGACCATTCTCCCAGTTGAGGACGAGGATATAAGCAGGTTTTAAATCTTTTCCATCATCCAACTGAAGTCCCAGAGAAACCTCTTTGCGCGCAGGCACATTGGCTTTGTAACAAATGTCCACAATAGCATCACGAACCACATCATGACAAAATTTATAACCAATATCTTTAGCACAATGAAGCGCATGATCTCCAAATATATCCATAGACTTGTTACAACTAGGACATAAGCTATTCTTAACAAACTGAGGAATACCCAAACGATAACAAAGCACAGCTCTAAATTGTCTAGGTCCAAGGCATTGGTTGAGCCCACTAATGGGTACCGCCAAAAGATATTCATGAGCATGCTTGATACGGTTACATTTCCATAGGATGGAGTCTCTTTCAGACATATGAAATTGGTCTGGGATTTTCTTCTTAACTGTATCAAAATAAACAACTGCCAGAGAACGCATGGAAGGGGGGGCAGTGTCATCGACACAATAAGTAGACGGTAATCCACATACCTGAGAAAAGGTCTGAAGAGCCAGCTGATAAGCTAAACCTCTGTCTGTTGAGAATAAATTACCAAGGATCGTCTTTTGTACTGAAGTAGTCTGGCTTTGAGAAGCAAGATAACAGTAAGCACGAGTATCCGCCATGGTATAAATTCCAAGTCCTCCTTCCTTAATAGGTAAGGTAGCCAATCTCTTCTGTAAAGGACCAAAACCCGCACCATCTCCAGTAATCAGAAGTCTCAAGTACTGAAAAAGCTGGTTATCAAAGAGATCAGTAGCCGGTTGTAATGCAGCAGGATTGGTAGTTCACATAGCAAAATAAAGTCTAGACACACCAGTACAACTGCGAAGCAAAATCATCTCACTTTGAGGATCCCTGAGTTTTTTTATCGCATTCATTAGTTGAACAGTTTTGTGCACCCTATTCAACATCATGTCGCTAATAAAATCCATGTCTAAACTCACTGGACCACCCAAAATTTTAACACCCTTTGAAGGCCTACCAATACCCGTAGGGAAGACACCATCCATTGTGCTCCTTGGATCAAGAGAAGGCCAAAAAACCTCGGTCTTCTTTATATTGAGGTGCAACCCCCTGCCCGGTCCTTCGGATTCAATTATACGCAAATCCTTGGCCACCTCAAGAGTATCCCCAACTATAGTACCATCATCAAGGTACCAAGCGTGCAAGTCAAGTTTTCATCGAGAAACAATGGTCTTCACTAAGGGGTGCAGTGTCAAAGCAAATAACAAGGGTCCAAGGGGGTCACCTTTTTGCACACCAAGAGAAGATGACAAAATATATTGGGCATAATAAAGCTTAGCCGGACGTAAATAACAAAATTCTACCCAGCGAGAAATACCTGGACAGTGAAGACGAACTTCTTTGATGAGCTGAGATCTGCTCACCATGTTGAAGGCATTAGAAAAGTCAATGAGCAACATTGACATATTATCTGAATGACCTTTCAACTCCAAAAGGCGGTTTACAGCATGTAAAATACCTTCACCTCCAACAGGAACACCAACCCCAAATTGGTAGTCTCCTAAATAAGAAGTCATGTCTTTCCCAACAGCAAAGGCAGCCACCTTAGAAACTAATCTACGCCAAATTGTACCGACTGCAATGGGACGAAGACCTCCACCCGGCTTAAGCAAAGGAGTCAAGGGAGCACTAGCAATGTATTCGCCCAGAACACCAGGACATTTCCCCGCCAACCAAAGGTTGACAACCCCAGAAATAGAAGCAAGCAAATCATCTGCTACTGCTGCAGCCGCACCACTAAGAACATCAACCAAGTGTTGCGCCCTTAGACCATCCCGACCACACGACGTACCTTTCGGAAAACTTTTGATATCTCCCAAAACTGCCTTGGAATCCACAAATATGGGATCCTCAGATATGTCGTCAACTGGAACCTCAGGAGGGGATACTATGGGATGTTTGTCAACCAAGTCAAGGTACGTCTTCTCTTCGCAAGGAGCAACGCCCGATGAAGACAAAACCGGTATAGCCGCTGTGAAATGCCTCGAATTGATCTTCTTCTGACAAGTTGCAATAGCAGCCATAAGCTTCTTCTCCTCCGTCTTCTTATCGTCGGCTTTCTTACCCCATGGCAATGGCTGTTGCAGCAATTTGTTAGCCAAAACAAAGCACCCATTAGGCTCTCTCCAAACATTTAGCGCCTGCAAAATAGCTGCCACTTGCATCCGTTTGCGGTTGCCAGACTTCCGTTCAGCAGATCTTTTCGGTTGATAGAGAGACAAAGTACAAATGGGGAGGAGAAGCAGACGAAGCCAGACGGAAAGGCATCCTGGACTTGCAATAACCCGGTCAAGATATAACTTTGAATAACTTTGAATATCATTACTGATTGTGAGAGAAAGAGATATAACTTTGAATATCATTACTTGATTGAGATTCATTAAGTTGAACTCTCAAAATTATATTTAAGTTTTTCCATACAGATTGCCTAAGAAAAGGTTGGTGGTGTATCTTGGTACCCCCGCATTTTCAATTGATATCAGAGCAGGCAAACACGTTTAAGACCTAATAAGTCTGCGTTCGAAGCAATCTGACTATATGTTTGAAGAACATACCAAAGTGAAATCGATAATTCTTTCACTCGAAACTAAACTTAAAGATAATGCCTTGGAGGTTGATCAACTGATGAGTAAGAACACTACTCCACGTTGCGATAGTGAATCCAAAGAAACTACCATGAAAATAGCTTCTGAACTAGGCGATGAGTTAGAAAAAGTAAGAATAATTGATGTTCATGATATGCTAACAAAATCGCAGTTAGAAATTGATAAACAAAGTACTATTACTTTGATAGGAGATGATCAGTTGAAATTCTCTGACCAAGAAAAAACGGTGTCTCCAAGGAGGAAAAGTTCTTTACAAGAAAAGTATGATAAAACTATCTATTTTGATTTCATTGAAACTCAAAAAGTGTGCTTTTACTGCAACACTAAATGACATGTTCAAAGAAAGTATAACTAAGGTTGGAAAACTATCAGTTCGCCCATCTTCAAAACACCTTGGATTTAATTCTAAAGGGTGTGACTGATATTCGGATGTCTAAACCTTTTGGGGTGAAATCATATTCAAGCAAATCTGCTTCTAGGAATGTTAGTACTTCATGGTCCACGAATATGGGTTCAAGAAGAACTAAAGGTAGTATGCAAAATCGGTTCAAGAAGAACTCGTTGAAACCTTCACAGGATATGGGTTCGTAAGGGTACTCACACGCCTCCTGAGAAATATGATAAAACGATTCAACAAGCTAACATGAATTTGATAATTACATGATACAAGGATCTCATTGATAAACTGTCATTCTCTTCGAGGAAAGCAATCTCAGGTTAGGATTCTAATCGTCTCTTATTATGATAACAAAAATTTCTATGATCATTTTTGACGTTCCAAAAGGATTTTCTTAGCAAAAGAAAGATGTAAAAACAGTAAACTGCAGCATAATTCCTCCGGTGAGCATACGGCTCACCCTTGTGCAAACTAGGCTCAAGTTTTGGAACCTTATCCATGAAAATCCTGCTGGATAAGGATTAATGCATGACATGTGTATTATTTATCTCAAGTAGTACTTAGATGTGATGAGTTATACTCTTTTCTTTATTGCAACCTTTATGTATTCTCTATGATAATTTAAATCAGACATGAATGTTAAAAACTCCTGTTAAGACAAACTCCAAAAAGGTAAAGCATTCTTTGATAAAAATATTTACATGAATAATAATTCTCTTGTGCTCTAAACTTACGTGTTTATTGAGCTAAGAAAGCATTGATATTCAAAGAAGAATAATTTTCATAGAAAATTGCAGTATTGAAAATAATTATGTTCTCTATAAAAGATTATTTTCTATCCTCGAATGTTTGTGTCTAAAACTCTTGGGAACAACGGGTCCCGTACAATGAGAAGGTACACGTACTCTTCTTTTTGTCGCCGTACGAAAACCCTAATGTCTAGATAGGTCACGAACCGACCACCATCCCAGAGAATACCTCCTTACAAACTCTTTTATGTACCTTTTCTTGTGATTGAGAAATTTTCATCCAAGGTTCCACACCCAAGCATGTATTCTATGTCACAAATCCTCAAAAGCATGGAGAAAGATCTTAATTGCAATGGTATTGAAACAAGAGGAAAGAAGAGTACTCTGGTTGATGACAAAGTTGTTGTATCATATGAAAAACCTTCTAGTGAGAATTGTTATTTTGCATATGATCATCAAGATGTTGAACAGGAAGAGATGATCTCTACCGATGTTGTTTATGATTTTCTTAAACAATTTGAGGAAACAAAACTAGAACTTGTTGAAATGCTAAAAAGTCTAGACATGTTAAAAACTGAGTTGAAAAAGGTTTCCATTGATCTTGTTCTCGTGAAATCTCATGTTCGTGAACTTCTCAATGGGGATATTTTCTATGAAGAGCTTGTGGATACAGTTAATGACAAATTCAAGGGTCTCAATATCGATGAATAGCTTGGAAAAATCTAGTTTATTTTGTTTTATTTTTATTTTATAGGAAACTTCTTGTGAGAATTTATTCTTATTTTTGAAGGATAACTAGGGTTTGGTATAGAAAAAATTGTGATTACACAAGCTATTTCCAACAGTTTTCATCTTCCACGTTTTTATATTTATAATTTAAATTCTAGAGTTTTTGGCGGATGAACTTCCAATATGCAATCATTACTGGTTTAATTATTGCAAAAGTCTTATGAAATAAATGTGCATTTACGTTATTCGTTTCGAGATGATATTTCATATATGCTCAGAAGTTAAATCTATTATGTTTTTTATAAATAAAAATAAAACAAACTCTTTGAGAATTTTATCGCAGTATCGATCTACTCTTGATCACACTTTTGTGTTATAACTGCATCATACGCTCCGTAAGATTTTCTTATGTTGAGTCATACCAATTAAAATTATCTCTTTTTTCGTAACTGGCGTTGAGATTAATTTGAGTCGATATTCAAGATACAAATCCATGTGTTTTGTTAATGTCCAACAAAATCCTTCTTTTTCACTAAAGAGAGGTCACTCATGTTGTTCTCTTTGGAATGACATCAAATGGGGAGAGTTCTTAATTGAACTTGAGCTTAATTGTTATATCTTTGTGGGGTATGTGGATGTGGAATTTACAGGTATGCTTTTACATGGATGCTTGTATATTAAATCTCCTAGATGAGCACTAAGTATTTTATTACTATTGATATCATCTAAATTAAATTGATATGTAGCACCTTTAATTCCTGGAGTATCTTTTGGTTGTATCCATTACGATCCCATGATTTTCGTACCTTTGCCAATTTTTATTGACAAAATGGAGGAGAACTAATTAGTAGTTTCACACTACATATATATGGTTTACGGATCATTATGTAAGGGGTTGTGAATCAATAATCTATAGATTTCACTTATTATGCAAAAGATGCAAGTATTGATTAAGGGGGAGAAACATATCAATGAGTATTATTTCAAAGTTGTGATACAATTGAGCTTTGGAGAAGATAATAATATTATGTTTATGTATAACGACGAGAATATTTGTTTTCAAAGTTGTTATCACTGCGGATCTTCAACAACAACGATGCTGAGTTGAACACGTTCAGAATCATTGCAACTTCAAATAATGAAGAGTTCAAGGAGTTGAAGAAACCAAGAAAATCAAGGCATGATGGATTCAAGGAGTTTTACATCTTTATTTTTTATCCATATGTATTGATAAGTTTTGTCATTAAAATTGACAAAGGGTGAGATTGTTAGAGCATTGCTCGGTCAAACTCACAAGTGTTGATATCTCAAGCTTGTTGTCAAATTTAGTTGTCAAAACTATATCTTGAATTTTAGTCTACAATTAGTTAAGTCTCGGATTATGATAAAAGATGTAGTTGAGAAAAGGACATCACGGCAGTCATCATTGCGTTCTACGTACCGTTTGAACGCGAAGATCAACTGAAGCTTTTGGAAAACTTCTTCAACAAAAGATAAGTGAAGACTGAAACACTTTTATCTCAAGTTATATTCATCTTTGTATCTGAGGGAAGATGTCGCATAACTAATTAGACTATTGTAAGCATATAAAGAATTTCAAGTCAAGTTTATCTTGTAATTAGTCCTTGAAATATGACAAAGCTTAATGAACAATTCATACTTGATTAATTTCGGTTAAGAAAAAATTATTGTTCACAATCTAAATAGTGATTCAAGATTATCATTTGAAATTAGCCTGGAACATTGATATATGTCATTGATGTTATTCGGGAATGTTTCGAATTGATTTAAAGAGAAATATATAAAACTATTATTAATTCAGATACAAGACAATGAACATATCAGTCTTAAGCCGTAATAATGTATACCGGAAAATTTTCTATTAAGTCTCGGATTAGGGTAAAAGATGCAGTTGAGAAACGGACATCACGGCAGTCATCATTGCATTTTACCGTTTGAAGGAGAATATCAACCGAAGATTTTGGAGAACTTCTTCAACAAAAGGTAAGTGAATACTGAACCACCTATATCTCAAGTTATATTCATCTTTCTATCTATGAGACAATGTCGCATAACTAATTAGACTCTCATAAGCATATCAAGAATTTCGAGTCGAGGTCTAATTACCAAGTTAAGGAACTTCTCAAAATATGACTAAGCTTAATGAACTATTTATACTTGATGAATTTCAGTTCAGAACAATTTATTATTCGCAATCAAAATCATGATTTAAGAATTATCATTCGAAAATATCCTGGAATAGTGATTTGTGTCATTGGTGTTATTCAAGAATGTTTCGAATCGATTTAGAGAAAAATATAGAACCACTGTAAATTCGGATATTAGAAAGTGTGCATATCAGTCTTACAAACTGGGAAAACTGTTTTAAGTCTGAAGCCGTAATACATGTACTCAATACACATAACGGATTAGCTATTACATCGACAAATAAATTTTCGTTAGGCATATTAGTACGCACACCATTAAAAGTCTGTGTACTCATGAATCCGGATCGGTACGCAAATCAGTACGCGTACTATAAAAAAATTATTGGTTACGGAACCGGTTTGGTATCCATAGAGGTACACGTACCAGAAAAGTTCTGTGAACACCGGAACATGGATTTGTTTAAATGGTATCCATACCAACACGCATACCACAAATGTTCTATGGACTCTGGAACTCGGTTATGTTTAAATGGTATCCATACCAGTACGTATACCTAAAACGTTCTGTGTTGACTCTGGAACTCGGTTATGTCTTAAGCTTTACATGCCGTTACACGTACCATGACATAACTGTTCATGAACAGTTTAAGTATTTATACTTAGTACGCCTGCTTACCATGTCGATCAAATTTGTATGCACATAAAATTATTTCTCCGAGATAATGAGCATTTGAATAATCTCTAAAAACACCATAAACATATTTGATCACATGATTCTGTTTCGAGTCAAGTCTTAAGTGTTTATGAAAATGCTTAAGATTATAGTTTAGTTAGATAGCTTCAGATAACCATTCATAAGTGTGGTCTTTATACACGGTTCGGTTACGGTTCATCCTAACCAGAGTGTATATCTTGATTATGTTAATCAGATTCAAAGATTCACCTAACAGTGAATATTGTTTGCTTGGTTCCAAAGTTATCTTCGCATAAACCTAAAGCAACCTTCGCTTTGAATGTCTATATAAGGGGAATCTCAAACAACGGGGATCTTTGAATCTCAACACTACTTTTCTTGGATCTAATAATCTAGGTTGCACTTCGGGTTGCATAAGTCCGGATTTTGAGGTTAGCTAGACTTTGTCTATTGCTATTGATTTTCATCATCTTGATCTAATATCAAAAAGGAAATCACACATATAGGCTTATCTGTGGGAGGCATATTGGTTTAAAGTCTTCAATTAAGTTGAAGCAACTCTTAGTTGGTCTGACATCAACTAATGGAATCAATTGCGCGGAGTCCTGCTGGGATTTAAGAGGCGTAAGGAGCGCGACTGTAACTGAATTATTGTGAGGGTTTAATTCTGTCTCAACTACATTCCAGTATGAAGTTAATTGGTAGTAGGCTAGTGTCTGTAGCTGCTTAATACAGTTTGGTGTTCAATCAGGACTAGGTCCCGGGGTTATCTACATTTGCGGTTTCCTCGTTAACAAAATTTCTGGTGTCTGTGTTATTTCTTTTTCCGCATTATATTGTTTATCTTTATAATTGAAATATCACAGGTTGTACGTTTATCAATCTAATTCCTTGTTTGTTGGATACGACTTGATTGATTATTTGGGAAATTGATTTTTGGAATCACCAAAGTACTCTCACACGTAAATCAGGTTCACAGACTTGTCTCTGTAAACTTTCTGATTGTGAGAGAAAGAAACATAACTTTGAATATCATTCTTTGATTGAGATTCATTAAGTTGAACTCTCAAAATTATATTCAAGTTTGTCCATACAAATTGCTTAAGGAAAAGTTGATGGTGTACTTTGGTACCGCCGCTTTTTCACGAAGGGTTTTAAATCCTACTTCCTAATGACCCTGCAGTAAAACTTCGATAAATCAATAGTATTGGGGATACTAAATTCTATCAATTTAGAGAAATATCAATTTATCGATAAATTATTAATAAGTTATGAATACATGAAAACATACCAAATTTAAGTTTAAATTTCAAAATAAGCGTGTAAATCATTTTTCCATAATAACAAATATCTAAAAATGTTATTTTGAACTCAAGTTATTTTATATGGTATATAATATAAGGTATTTAAATATATTGAATATTTTGTGTTTAGATGTGTATACCATGAACCCCTGATATTAAAATTTAAACAATAAGAAGAACAAGACAACAAAAACACTCTTAAGCTTCTCTGGGGGCTATAAAATATTAGAAATGAAGTATATTGTTATATAAATACGAAAGAGAAACAAATAATTTTTAATGAAACATTATGTTGTAGTGATATTACCCTGATCATTAATTTATATATTAGTTGGGTCCTATTGAAAGCGTAAATTTTTTAGCGTATATTAATTAAATACCCCTAGTTTTGACACCCAACAAATATATTATTATACAACAATAAATATACCCCTATCAATTAAAATGCTTATCCATTTAAAAATAGATTACCTTAATACCCTTACTCATATAATATATTTTTTATATCAAAATAAAACAAATTTCTTTCTCAACAACTTCACTGCCGCCACCACCATTACACCACCACTAGCACCACCACTACCACCGCCACCAATATTCAACTAATATTCCACCATCACCGCCTAACCATCACTACCAACCGCCACCACCACTCTACACTACCACCACCACCACTAGTGGTGTCAACAACCGAAGTTGATCCCAAAACAAAAATCAGAAAATAATAAGAAAAAAATACGGCGTCAACAGCCGAAGTTGACATCATAATATGGTGTCAACAACCGAAGTTGATCCAAAAAAAAAAAAATCAGAAAATAATAAGAAAAATAAAAGGGCGTCAACAACCGAAGTTGACATCATAATATGGTGTCAACAATCGAAGTTAATCTCTAAACCAAAAATCATAAAATATGAATATATATATATATATATATATATTTTGTGTCAACAACCCAAGTTGTCCCATAATATGGATCAACTACCAAAGTTGATCCCGAAATCTGGTGTCAACAACCAAAATTGATCCCAAAAATTTATGTACTAAAATTAGTGAACCTGGCGTGAATCGAACACGCATCTTCTGACGTGGAGTCATTTGTGCTGCCATTGCACCATAAGTTCATCTGAAGAGATTTTTAAGACCATCAACGGGCTACACCCACCACCACCGCACGCACCCATGCAACCTCCTCCTTATACCAACAACAAATTACCTTCTTGCTCCACCACCAATACCAACAGCAAACCACCAACTCCAGCAGCACCACCTACAACAATCCTTCCAACACCAATAGACACAGCCAGCTAAATCATTTAACATTTAAAATAGAAAACATAGGAACAAATAAACCACAATATAAAAACAAACCACAAATCTCTAAAACTGAGAACTCCATGTGAAAATGGCTTGCCTAATTTAAAAATGGATCAAAACTTAACTACCATTTCACGGACAAGGATGTGAACTGCAGCTTACAATTTAAAACAAGTACCCCATATGATTACAGCAAGTAGTAAGCGATCGCAAGGAGTTCTTGTTCCATTACCATCACCATCACCTTGTAATCTATTTCTCTTAATTTATCATAGTATAACTCTTACACATCAAAAATTTCATAATCAAACGTTAAAATTCCTTATTGAATATAATCAGTAAAACTCTAGCTGCATCAGTTCTACTTAGTTCAACCAATCTATTGAATAGACACTTACCTGGTCAATCATTTACGAAGATGAAATCTTCAAATTATGAATCTCATAAATTTTTCTTCAAATTGAATCAAGTTAAACCTAATATATATCTTCAGAATGCGTCTGTTGATGATTATATGGTTACGGTGGTGGCGTTTGGATACCAGTGGAATCGATTGTTGTTCATTGTGAAGAAGAAGATGGTGATGGTGGCGATGGTGGTGGTGGTGGTAGTTATGGCACTGGTGGTGCTATTGGTCATGGAGGCGAGATGGTGGTGGAGGGATTTAGTTTTCTATGAATGTTTTCTTCGGATGTTTAAAGAGACATAATCGAAGGTTAAAAGAAGAAGGGTGAATGTGGAAAGAATAAAAAAGGTTAATGGACCCCTGATGAGCTTTGAATGGAGAGGGGTATATTTGTTGTATCATAAGGGTATATGTGAAGCCCATGAAAAGTAGGTACAATTATATAATTACCACAAATTTTTATCACTGTTATAGAAAAAGGTGTACTTTGAATCTGAAATTTGAGAGTCATTAAATGGACATGATTTAACGGAGACCCTGATCTGGCGGTCGGAATCATCCGGATGGAGTTTTTACTTGTGTGACGCCCCAAATACTAAACATGTTTACCTGATAGACTTACAACTTAATTGAAGCATCAAAACTAGATTACCGATCTTAAGAATCATAATTACAAAATGTGCTAATAACTAAACCCAAACTCTCTGATATTATATAAATGAAAGTCTTCCGAGTTCTAAGAATATATTAATGTGTTGTTTACAGAATAAGAAAGACTACATGTAGTTAATGATACATACCAACATTAGATTCAAAAAAAGCTCTAAGCTACGAAACGGATATCTTCGAGCGCTCTATTTCTTATAATTTCTGAAACTGAAGTGGGAACAAGTGAGCACATCATCCCACAAGGATGCTCAACGGAAACATGCAACTCTCGAGTAATCACTAACATGCTTCACAATTCTAAAAAATATAAATTGATAGGAATAAGAAGAAACTAATCATACGTCAACTTACACATCATGAAGCAAGTGTCACCCTAACCTCGCCAAACTCATTGGAGAAGACGACACGAGAGAAACCCTAATCAATGATAATAACATCATCCACATAGAGTGCCCATACAAACCATGATTCAGAATATCACTATCAAGATCGGAAAGTTAGTCAAACAAGCATAATATGCACACGAGTGATTTCCCTCAAATAAAATAGTATATATAATATCATAACGGATAAATTACCGCCCTACTAAATAATATTCAAACGGATGAGTTACCGCCCTACTATATTAATAAGCAATAATATTAAAACAGATGAATTAGCGCCATACTAAATACTATTAAAACGGATGAATTACCGCCCTACTACATAATATTGTCGACGGATGAATTACCGCCTTACTTAACTTAGCTAAGATCCGTGGGGAAACGCAAACACTCTTCGCAGGGAAATCTCACAATGCATATCACACACAAAACATATTGTAACAAACATCATACATACAGATACAACATATACATCATACTCAAGGATACAGAAATAGTAAATCAAAATACACGCTACCATGCTCACAGAATAGCAAGGAGTCATCATGCTCGCAGAATATAAGAAAACTTAATGATTACAAGAAGGTTACAAAGTTCACACCTGAATTGATGACAAGCCATGCCAACCTCGAGATCCACGGGGTTCATCCTTTGAATCGATTGTTGTTAATAAAGACTACTGTTAATCACACAAGAACTCCAAGAATTTAGCCAAAATGGCTCACATAAGAATCATACAAGTAAATCTAATGGTTCCAAGCCCATTTGATGTGTCTAAAGAAGAGCTACAACTTTGTAGAAGGAACCGAAATCTAATTCGGACCATGATGGGTTCAACCCATCTAATTAAGAAAAACTGATCCTAAGCCCAAGCCCATGAACAACGGTCTTACTCTGGCCCGACCTATCAAACCAGCCCATTAATAAAAGGTCTGGTTCTTCTGAGTCCACTAATAGTCAACGTCTGGTCAAAGGGGTCAAATAACAGACAACGTCAAGTCAAAGTCCAAGGTCAAACGAGTCAACTAGTCATTGACTCAGTGAGTCAAACTGATCCGACTCAATCAGATTAACTGATTCAGACAAGGAAGAACACGAGTCAGACATCTGACTGGGTATATAACTCTAACACAGGCCAATGTCTGGGTACAGAACTCTAACACATGCCAATGTACAAGTCAAACATACCAATGCATAATCATGATGCTATACATAACCTGCCAATACTAGAATGATGCATCACAAAACAAACTAAAATTCAAATGTAACTTCTACTCCTTTACCATTTCAGTTCCAATCTAAACAACATCTAAAACTCCCATTACAACACTACACTTTCTCCAATCAAACTAATCTATAGGCAATTACTAACCACTATAAACCTTAACTCCATTCTGCAACTTCAACTTCAGCTACACAAACCATTCTCATCCGAAATTCATCCTCAATAAACCATACACCACCCCAATTGTAGCCACTTCACACCAACATCTTCTTATCTTTACTTTTTGTAGCTCAACCACATCTTAACTTCTTCACATTCTATCAAACCTTCCTTCATATCATCTCAGCATCAAAATTACATAACTTCAAGCATCTTTCAAACTAACCCAACAACGTCATCAACACCAATTTATGCCACAACCTAACATTCATCTAAAGTTCATCCTCAGTTGGATTCCATACTCCTTTACCGCAAAAGTATATCTTAAACCCAACTGCAACTGCAACATAAACTCAAACCTCATCCACAACTTCCATTTGAAGCATTCTTTATTCCCAACCATAATTCAATCCAGCCACTTCATCTCATTCATCTTAATCAAATCTTCAAGAACATTAACTCCCTGAATATCACCAATCATCTACAGAACTACTACTATGTAATTCATCTTCATTTGAACATCAATCTAGCTCCAACTGTATATCAATTCAACGCCATCAATGTGCAGCTACAACATCACCAGTAAAACCAACTCCCAACACTTGTAGTCACAAACACACAGACAAGCCATCTCTCCAGCAACCATTCTCTTGATTACCTTGTTCTTCTTCCAATTTCAAAACACCTTCCAAAACCCTAACTCTAAATCACCCATTCATCTTCCTACCAGTACTGATTAAATGATTCCTAATTAAGAATCAAACCCTCATTTCTAGTTTGATTTAGGAAAGAACATGAACCTTAATTTATCTATGAAATCAAATTAAACTCAAACAAACAATTCTATTTCATACCTAATCAAAATCCATCTCTAATTACTCAATAAATCAATCAAAATTATTCAATTCAAAAGAACCCTAATTTACCTGATTTGGGGAAAACATGACACCCTAGCTTTATTTCATCACTAAAATGGCTTCAGATCTTCAATTGAATCTCAACCCTTTTGTTCTTTATCGACCAGCAACACCAATCCTCATCAGATCTACACAACCCTAAAAACTCAGAACCTAAACCTCTAATTAACTTCCTCCTTCATTTCTGAATTGATTACAGACACCAACACCACCACCATCTATTACTGAATGATCTCTCCACCTTCTACTGATTACCAACCTCCGTTCGATCTCTCACACTTGCAGAAGAAGAAGGATATGAGAGAAAGAGAAGATGAAAGAAGAAGAAAAAGAAGACTGAAATATCTTATCTGTTCGACTTGGCTAGATAAGTCCAAAGGAAATTGATAAGGAAAATGATATGGGCAGCTAGGTCGGTCTAGAGAATAATTACTCTTTTTCCCTTCATACTCATCCGATGATATTTTCATCGTTCGGTATCCGAATAACACGTTCGAGTAGTCCAATTCGCATAACTTTTCGAGACCTATTCAATGATACTAGTTTTGTATATAAATTATTGTTAGATTAATTTCTATTAATTAGAGTCTATATTAACTAATCAAGTTATTAGCGGCTAAGACATCTCTTGACTGGTCTAATAGCGTTGACGAGTTTGAGGGTCCTTACAGCTTGGATGGCTAGGAATGATCTAAAAGTCCCATCTCAGATAAAACTCCAAGGAGTGTACCTTTTATAGAACCAGAGCAACACGTATTTAGTTAATACAATCTTAGTTATTTCATAACATCGATTTCCTTATTGGGAATTCAGTACAAATTGAATTCCATGGAAACATTGATTTCCTTAACAAGAACCAAGTGATGGCCGGATTCCCTTATCTTATAAACGTAGTTGCAGGAATTCCTACAACACACCCCTGATCATATTTTGATATTAATTCCTAGATCTACATATAAAACGGTAGTAAAATTGCTAGAATTGTAAACGGACACCAAGATTTTTTACATGGTTCGATCAATTTGATCTATATCCATGATTCTTCACTATAGTTGTTTAAGTTTACATTTGATTTTACATTTTATAATCTTCATTCATGGAATTCTAAATCTAGTTTTGGAGAAGAAGATGATAAAGAAAAATACATTCTCTCTCTAAAAACCTCCCTGCAAAATATCTCTTTCTCTCTCCTAAAATTGTATCCCCCCTATTTTCTCTCTCCTGCTCTTCTCTTTATATAGGTGTTTACATAAAGGATGACAACTTACACTTCCCCTATTTTAGGATCTCTTGCTATGTGCTCATAGGATTTCTCTTCAACTACAAAATCTTCATTTCTTGCCTTGCTCTCGCGAGCTCCCGCCTTGTGCTCGCGAGCATTTTCTCTAACTACAAAATCTTCACATCTTTCTCATGTTTTATGTTGTCGTTGTCTATTACGTCATTCTTTGAATTATTCTCTGATACTCGCAAAGTGTTGTTGAAGAGCTTGCGATGATGCTCGCCGAAGTATTGTTAATCTCGCGTGAACATAATTGTAGCGATATTCTGGTCCTACATCTTGCCTCTTTTTTCTTGAATATTGCTTGAAAAGTAATCTTTAAGAAAAAATCTGTTGTTGTAGTAGTCTTGACCTTTGTTGATGAAGGAACGAGCGAAAGAATACTAGACTTGAAAAGTACGTACTTGCCTCTATTCTTTTGTGAAGTTCCATATCTTTGCTAAGTAAATAAGAAGTATTAACTCTTAAAGTATTCGAAGTATGAAGTATCCTTGAAGAAATATAAGAAGTACTCAATCCTCAAAATATAAGAAGTATCCGTCCTTGAATGAAAATCATAAGTATTGCCTCTGTTCATGCGAAATTATTACTTCATTTTTGGCGAAAATCTCTGTCCATTTTGGAAATGATTCTTGCCGAGAAGATAAAGAACATAAAGTATTTTCTTGGTAATCCATAGTTGCCTCTGTTCTTTATCTATGGAGGTAGAATCGTTGAGAAAATGTTAAATGAACGAATTGTTTCTTTATTCTTTTCTTGCCTCTGCCTCAAGCGATAAAATAATCATATTCTGCGAAATAATCACATTTCCTGCAAAATTCTGGAATAGTCTGCGAGGTGCTGAATGAGTTTGCAAGTTTCTGAATGTGTCTGCAAGATTCTAAATATATCTGCGATTTTCTGAATAACCCTGCGAAATTATGAATAGTGCTCTTGAAATAGTGCCGAGAACTGATGAATAGTGCTACGAGATTGTAGATAATCCTCTTGAGAGACTCTGAATAATACTTCTGAAAAATTCTGAACAATACTTCTGGGAGATTCTGAATAGTATTTCTGAAAGATTCTGAATAATATTTTCTTTCTCTCTTGCGATGAACAAATCTGTCATGCATTCTTAAAAGAAAATAATTAATGTTTGAGATTATTCGATTGGTCTTATTTTGCCTTCCTAGTTAAAGGTCTTATTTTGTCAATTTTTCTTTTTGCGACAAAATCGCAGGATGTCTTTACATTTGCATGTATTGACCCATTGATCTTGCCTTATCTTTATTCTTTTGATTGTATTGCGACAATATGACAAGTCTAAGTTCCCTCACGAGGTCAAAGCCTCATGACATTGCCGTCTTGCGATGAAATCGCAGGACGTCTTTACACTTTCATGTAAAAACCCATTGATCTCATCTTATCTTTTTTCTCTTATGGCTTGTTGCCTCTGTATAATTTTCGTCACACGACAATATGACATGCCTAAATGTTCTTGCGATCATAAAGCCACATGACATTGCCGTCTTACGACACTTATCAGCTCCCTAATGGAGGGTGCCGCCCTTATCTTCCCCCTGGTTTCCCCTTCAGGAGGGCACATCGGCCATATAAGACTAGCTCCTCCCATCCGGATTTGCCAACAACCAGTTATTTTCGCAGCCTCTTGTCCTTTATGCCTATATGGCTTATAGTTACAAGACTGCACCCTAAATGCGGTTTTCTTTGGGCAGAGTGCATCATAGCCAAGACTTGCCAAGGATGGCCATGGTAGTTTCGTACGCCCCGGGCACCCTTGACTCAACCGTGTACCTCGGTGCCTTGGTCATACTCTGCACTCCTTAGAAGAGATCCTCGGTCGTCCAACCAGGGTATAACCTTATAAAGCTGGAAATCCAAGGTCTCTCTCCTGGATAGGTTTTCTTTAACCCCAACATCTGCATAACTTAGGTTCCAGCAGCGGTATAACCTTATCCCTGAGTCATGTCAAGAGATACCCCCTTATATGACGCGCTATTAGGTCTTACATTTGCCTCTTGCGTAATTTTATTCGCGAACTAGGGTGCACGCCATAAAGGTTCGTCCCATTCTATTAATCTCTGCGAAATTTTATTCGCGTTTCTTCATTCTTTCATTTCTGTCAATTCTTTATATAATCTTGAATAATCTCGCGATTACACTCGCAGCTCTGATAAAAATTTGTTTTGCTCATTTCTGTGAGTTCTTCTTTCGTTTCTGTCATTTCTTCTTTCATTCTCATAACACCATATTTGAAGTAAATATTCTTTAAAATCTTTTGAAATCTTATAAATATTCTTTGAAATCTTGCGATTGTATCGTATTGTTAAATCAAAAATCTTTTTCTGTAAAAGAAATATTCTAGAGAAATCTGTGAAATCTTTCAACTGTATCGCTCTTTGTAAATCTTAAAATTTTGAAATTTTTGAAATTTTTGCGATAATTTCGTTTTCTGTAATCTTGGAAATCTTTGAAAATTTTGAAGATCTGTATATTTTTTGCGATAATTTTATTTTTTGTAATCTTTTGAAATTTTTGAAATCTTGCGATTGTATCGCAAATAGAATATTTTTTGTAAATTAAATCAAAAATCTTAGAAATGTTAGAAATCTTCTTTGAAATCTTGCGATTGCCTCGCTTCTAGTAAATTATTATTTTTATTTTTTTTGAAAATATTAGAAATCTTAGAAATTTTCTTTGAAATCTTGCGATTGCCTCGCTTAAATCAAAAAATTTATTTTTTGTAAGTAAAATATTCAAGGAAGTGGTACTTAGCTTTTTATATGATTTTATTTCATTTGCCGTTGTTTCTCTTGAAGTATATGGTTTGCTTGCGAGATGAGAAACAATGATAAATGAACTCTTGACCTGCCTCTTCCACCATACCAATTGTTCTAACCCTCTCTTGCAAAATTAACTTGCGAAATTCTCGTCAACTTTCTTCATTCTTGGCGAGATAATCACCAACTCTTTTCTTTGCGAGGAGGGAGATTCGAACCCAAGTCTTCTAGTTTGCATACTACTTCTCTAACCGTTTGGGCTACTTGTTGCTTGAGAAAGAAAGGCCTAGTTCTGATATATTATTCCATTCCTTCGCTCCTTGAAGTTCAAAAATGAGTAAAAGAAAAAGTATGATTGCGGTGAGAATCGAACCTGCGATACTGAACTTCTTAACTTCGCTATTGACCATTTGTGCTAGCTTCTGTTTGCGATAAAAAGTTATACTATCGTCATCTTACTATTATTATCCTCTCGTCAGGAAACTTTATAAAAATTGTGAAAAAATATTGTTGCGGTGAGACTCGATCCCGTGATCTGCTGCTTGCATTCATGCCTCCCAACCAACTGTGATAGTTCTCTTGCTTGCGAGATTTATCTGCGAAATAATCAAAGGCTAACTTGCAAATCTCGCTGAATAAAAATAAACTTGCGAGGAGCAATAATTGATCCCGCGACATGCTGTTTGCATTCAAGCTTCCCAACCAACTGTGCTAGTTCTCTTGCTTGCGAGATTTATCTGCGAAATAATCAAAGGCTAACTTGCAAATCTCGCTGAATAAAAATAAACTTGCGAGGAGCAAGAATTGATCCCGCGACCTTAAACTTGTATGCTTCTGGTTTTACCAACTGTACTGTCTTTAACTTGTGAAAGAGTGGCGAGATTCATGTGACTTATTCTTTTTAGTTATCCTTTGTATAAGCTTTCTCTTTGGCCCTTTCTATTCTCTTTTCTAGCCATGCTATTTTATCTTTCTTTCTTGCGAGAGTTCATTCCCTGCGAGCAATCACCATGAGTAATGCAAGTTTTATATCAACTTCATAAAATTGAAAACAAGGATAACCATCAATTTTATTTTATTTTTAAAATCGCATAACTTGAAAAGTACGTTTTTTTTTTTTTTGAAATTGGAAAAGAGAAGAGATTTTGTCCTGTAGAATTATTTGTTGGTGTAACTTCATTTGATTTATTCACGATTGTTGATGGAGTACTTGGTGAATAAATCATTAGTCTTCTTCTTTTATCCACTGTGCTGTCTTTTTCCTTTGTGCTTTTTCCTCCGTTGGAATCTAAATTTTCTGTTAAAATGTTGGTGTTGGTTTAATCCATTTATTCGCTGACGTTGTATGTTGATAAGTTGGTGGATGTATTTTATCGCAAAAGAGAAATTTCACTGGATCTTTTGTTTCCTTCAACTTTGACTTCAATCACAAAAATCATGTTCACATTAGTTGTCAAAATTATGATTAAATTCAAGGTTTATGGACGTAAATTTATGATCAAAACTCTTTTGAATTCAAAATATCAACTAAACAACAATTTTTATGAAAAACAAAGATTAATAATCTAAAATTCAAAATCTTCCAGATCTATACTATGAACATATAATTTAATAAGATAAGAAAGAATTTGACCTGTTTGAACAATTAATTTATCCAAATTCATTAGATTTCTCCCTGCGAAGAATGAAAACTTTCTTACGAAATGTAAATCTCTAATCAACAGAAAATCTCGAAATTTGACATTTTTAGAGATTCATTAAACAGATTTGTTAAACGAGGTTTGGTTACTACAAATTCGTAACAAAAACATTTTTAGATTCAAGACTTCCTCGATAAATAAAATTTCTACAAAAAGCAAAGTATAGGTTTTATAAAAAATCTACTTTCCAGTTTTTGTTTTGAAATTCTCAGATTCGAAAAATGAAACAAAGAATAAGAAAAGTGAGAAGAAATTTGTCCTTTTTGATGATTTGTTGACATAATTTTTGCTGGTCTTTTCTTCAGCTGCCTCTTAATATATCTCCTTCTCTCTATTTGTTGTATAATTATGAGTTTTCGTTGTAGCTTCCATATTTGATCTTGAAGTTTTTAAATCCAGTGAGATCCAATTCTAATGATATCCAATTTCTTTGAATCTTCTTCAATTTGACAAGTAGTCCCTGTTTCTAGCGCCAAAATGTAGTTGCAGGAACTCCTACAACACACCCCTGATCATATTTTGATATTAATTCCTAGATCTACATATAAAACGGTAGTAAAATTGCTAGAATTGTAAACGGACACCAAGATTTTTTACATGGTTCGATCAATTTGATCTAAATCCATGATTCTTCACTATAATTGTTTAAGTTTACATTTGATAATCTCCATTCATGGAATTCTAAATCTAGTTTTGGAGAAGAAGATGGTAAAGAAAAATACATTCTCTCTCTAAAACCTCTCTGCAAAATATCTCTCTCTCTCCTAAAATTGTATCCCCCCTTTTCTCTCTCCTGCTCTTCTCTTTATATAGGTGTTTACATAAATGATTACAACTCACACTTCCCCTATTTTAGGATCTCTTGCTATGTGCTCGCAGGATTTCTCTTCAACTACAAAATCTTCATTTCTTGCCTTGCTCTCGCGAGCTCCCGCCTTGTGCTCGCGAGCATTTTCTCTAACTACAAAATCTTCACATCTTTCTCATGTTTTATGTTGTCGTTGTCTATTACGTCATTCTTTGAATTATTCTCTGACACTCGCAAAGTGTTGTTGAAGAGCTTGCGATGATGTTCGCCGAAGTGTTGTTAATCTCGCGTGAACATAATTGTAGCGATATTCTGGTCCTACAATAAATTTAGCAGGTTATTAATTTAGTACGCTAGCCCAAATCGGGACTAGCAAATATTATTAATTTATCGAAGTCATTAATTTATCGCAGATTAATTTAATAAAGTTCTATTGTATTTTATTTTATTACCTAGACCCCAATTTATTTTAGTATACTCAATCTGGCAAGTATTTTTTAGACCATTGCTTTCCTTCTTTTTAGAGTGAATTCACCATGGATCCAGATCTGGAAACTAAATGCTTCTCCCTCTATTATGCATGGAAATGTTTCCGTATGATTTTACCGACGAATGTTAAACTGTTCGGAAAAGATTTTGCTCTCGTGCTATTCGAGCGTACGGAAAACATTTTTCTCACGTGCTGCTCGAGCGTTCTAACAATATTACCACCGACCATTGAGAAATACGAACCGCATTTAATCCATTCACTTAATTTTGACAATTTTTTTAATAAAGTGCTTTAGCAAATATCATCACAACCATCCATATGTCAAATGGTCGGTTGTGATCGTGAGCAAAAACATTTCCGAATTGCTCACATACTTGATCATATGGATCCTAAATGTACTCTTTATAGCAACAGTGAGACATCATTGTCGCATCTTTTCTTTAACTGCAATTCTGCAAAACAGGTTTGGTATCATCTTAACATTAGTTCACTGGATTTTTTTTTTTGAAGCATTAAATTAAATAAAACTATTTAAACAGTTATTACACGTGGGAATGTAATTTCCATAAAGTCGCTCAATAGAATTTGATTAAGGAAAATCAGATTCTTCTGTTCCCAAATTGATGTTGAAAGGTTTCCCGCTTGGCTACCATCGGCTGCAAAGTTTGCCAGTCCATCCGCAAATTGATTTCCTTCTCTATAGTTATGTTGAATAACACAACATGGTATTTGTCGCATTCGATGTATGTTTTCCTGAATCATTTTAGAGATATACCATGGAGCTTCCCTTGGATTGTTGATGAAGTGCACGATATTTTTCGAGTCCGTTTCGAACATGACTTTAGTCCAGTTTCTTTCATTTGCTGCTCTGGTTTGTATCATTGTGGCCTATGTTTCAGCTGTTAGCGCAGTGGTTATACCCAGAGGTTGTGCAAGAGCCAATAATGTGTGCGCGCTCGAGTTCCTGCATATGAATCATGCTCCTGCTATTCCGGGGTTACCTCTAGCTGCACCATTGGTATTTATTTTATACCAGTCTGGTGTTGGGATACTCCAACCCACATGAATGGTTGTAGTAGATTCTGATAAGTTTATTGTCAATCCGCAAGGACTATCCCCTGGTAGAACTGGTGGGGAGGTCGTTTTTGCCCATTCAAATTCATGTTGAAGTGCGAAAAATCTCGTCAGGATGTCGTCTTGGGTGGACTGCTTCTGATTGAATACGAGCTCATTTCTGGTAGTCCATATAGACCAGAAGAGGAAACAACAGTATGTGATAGAATATGTATTATCTCGAGTTTGCAGTAGTTGGGAAATTGTTGTTTGGAGGTTTATGATAATTGGTTGGTGATTACCTTGGGGATGGTTTGCTGATATGTGATTATAAAGGGTGTTCCAAGTGGACAAAATCATTGGACAATGAATCAACATGTGATTGGCTGTTTCAGGCTCAGAATTGCATCGGGGGCATATGTTGGAAGTGGAGAGATTGATGTGGTAGAGCAGGAATAAGGTTGGTAAACCTTCATTTATAGCTTTCCACAAGAAAAGCCGAATTTTTGGAGGACACAGTAAGGTCCACAAGAATTTTGTGTTTAGGAGGGGTTTAGTATGGGGTCGTGGGAGAGAATTGTTTTCCAGTTGGATTAGACAGTTGTACCCGGATGCTGTGGTATATTAACCCGATTTAGAGTGAGGCTAAATAATTTTGTCTGAGGTGTTGTTGAGGGGTAGGTGGATATTTATAATATGATGGGTTACATTGTTGGGGAGGTTGCTCAACTGATCGTGATTCCAGTTATGGGAGATGGGGTCAATAAAGTCAGCAACATATTGGATATGGTCGCATTGGGTTGTATCAAGGTTTTGAAAATGGGGTATCCAATTTGCTTGGCAGGACCGACAAAGTTGGGAAACAAAACTAAAACTTAAGTAAATCACCGATCGAACTTGAGAAATCCATGAAACTCATAGTGAAATTTGGAGTCCGCAGATTTATGTGAACCAATCCATCACTATTTTAATTCAATACATTGGTTGGTAAATAAAAATGCCAAAGCTTTTTATAAAGGACAAAAACAGAAGTTTGGGCCACATAACTCTCTAGGCCGTCATGGTGCCCAAGATGCCAGATATTCCAGAAGTGGGCGTGAGACTTTCACTCCTTCATGTAAGAGAATACAATTATGTTCCCTACAGGTAGTCTTGCATGCATACCAAGAAGAAATGGGAACAAATTGCCCAAACTAATCCTCCTCCAAATTGATTGAATCCTTGAACTTCCCATACAGAATCTTCTTTAACTCTGCCATTTGAGAAAGCAAAGATGCCTTCTCTTTTTCCAGCTTTTCCAAGTTCTTAGTTGTGATCTCTTTCATCTGATCAATCTTGCTCTCTACTTCATCATTTGCAATATGAACAAAGACCTCTCCTATCTGGAACCTCACTGAGTCTTCGTCAGTGAGGATCAACTCATTGCTAGCATCCTCTAGGTTCTCATTCGTTTCCTGTAGAACAGCACAACAAATTGAAAGATTCTGAAAACGGTCTATTAATATTTTGAAATGAACCAGCATGGAGGAAACTGTTTCCCAGTTGACTGATAAAAGTAACGATCACATCTAACGACTAGAAAACCACAAAATCCTATAAATGCGTTTTGTTTGCATAACATACCCAAATATACATCTATCTATGAAGCCCTCCTATCTAGAAATGGCCTACAAGTAGAAACTATCTTTAGTGCTGATTTTGGTAAATCTTTTAACAGAGATGGGTAATTCTCGTCATAATAGGGTGGAAAGAATGAAAAGATAGGGTTCACTCAAAAGGCAACTGATGAAAAAAACGATTTGCAACCTATATCTATATCATATCATTAGCCTAAAGCAACAAGCCAATATCATGTTTGGTTTCTTAACTAGAAGCTACTGTTGCTCGTTCTGCTTGTTGTTTTTCTAGTATTGACGCAAAAAACATAGATAACAGGCTTTGCAATAAAAATGTTCGTCTACAACTATACAAAATGAATTAGCTCAGTCTGAAAGTCTGAAAGACATGCAAAAACTTGTGGAGTTCAGTACCTCAGCCAACTAATACAATTTCATGACAAGAAGTCTATAACCCCTATAACTCAGCAGTCTTAGCACCAGAAAACCTTAGCTACAGATCCATAAATGAAGAGGGGAGAAAGCTGCCAACAATGATTAAAGTAAATCGGCTTTTTTCTCATACATGTATGTGAGGTACACTGACGTTCCATTCTCTTTCCCTTGTTGGAACTTTGGTCTTGTTCTTTTACTGTATGTTTCACATCGGTTTCTCGATGTTCAGGAGTTCTCTGTTTTATCAAAGAAAAAAAAAGGGTTGGAGCTAAAAGATGAACATATATATCGCTCTAGTTTGTAGAATGCCCTCGTATAAAATCTAATAACCTAAGACTCGGTTAATTAAAAACTTTCAAACAGATTCTTGAAGAATATCAAAACAACACCAAAACAAGTAGCTTCCAAAAACAAAATAAAAAACACCTTTCTTATTATTTTCCCTTTGGGCCTAATTCTACCTAAATATTACATGTATAGTGCTCGGTTCTCTAAAGATCAGCAAAACAGGTAGCCCAGTACAAATATGTCTCATTTGACAACACATAATATTTCGAAATTACATACTAATCAAGAGAAACAAAATTAGGGTTCGAGTTCGACTTTTACCCAGCAAATACACAAATGATTCAAGGTTTAAAAAAGAAGAAGAATTCTAATGGAAATCAAATTTGATGAGTACCTTAGCGATCTTGATTTCATCCTCAAGCTCATGATATCTGTTATTTAATCTTCCAAATTTGTTAATGTTTTGCTGATCCTCCCATGTTACTTCCATCTCCGATCCTCCACCCTACACATCATAATACCAGAACTTTCAACTCAAAAAATTTGGAAGATCAATTAAGCAGTTAAGATTAAAAAATAGGGTTTGCTCACTTTACCTGCTGCTGCATCTTTGATTTCGAAATTGCGGTCCTTTTAGAGAGAGAGAGAGAGAGAGTTCAGTAAAATTGCCAAGGGTTTTAGAAATAAAGGAAGAAGAAACGACTGTTTATTAACAAAAAAAAAAAAAAAAAGAGATAGTTCTTGCAAGTTTCGGCCGTTAGATTAAGTATCGAGAAAAGATCGCGCAATTGGGGATACATTTAGTAATTTGGGGATATGAATTACTTCCCCAACCAATAATTTCTGTTAAAGGATGACCATTTGGTATGAAAGTACTAAAATATCCTTCATTCCTTCAAAATAAAAATTAAAAAACTTAAAATCAAAAAAGTAGGAAATACCATTAGGTCCTAAGAATAATATATTAGAGATAGTCTAGTCCATTTGACCCAGTCAAATGTCTGTTTGGTCCTATTTGGTAATATAAATTATAATTTGGTCCTAAAAATTATTGTTTGGTCCTACGCTGATGTCATGGATGATGTAAATGTCACCTGTAGAGTAAATAACCCTTATATTATTATTTGGTCCTGTAAAATAATTGTTTGGTCCTAGGGGGCCACATATATACAAAAATCAAGGGGAAAAATATCTCATTTTGCATATTCATTCTCTCTCTTCTTTTCTAGATCTAGTTTTTTTTTTCCCTCTCATTTTGTTTTTCTCTGCTACTGTTGGCAACCAAGACGATGACGTTTTTTGTTTGTTCTTATTTTATTGAAGATGATGATGTTTGTAGTTGAATATGGTAAAGATGATGTTGATGATGTTGTTGAAAACGGTGTTTTTGATTCAAGTTGTTGCTGCTCCTCCTGCTCCTGCTCGTATAGCCATGGCGTGTTGATGAAGATGAACTCATGTCGGTGATGATTGATACAAATGTTTTCTTGATTTGTTTTATGTTGTTGTGTTCTTGATCTGTTTTCTTGATGAAGATGAACTCACGGGGTGTTGATGAAGATGAACTCATGTCGGTGATGATTAATAATGATTTTGAATGAACGATGTTGTTGTTGTTGCTGTTTTTGGAGGCGATGAAGACGATGAACAACAAACTGCTGCTGTTGTTCGTTGGAGATGGAGAGGAAGATGGAGAAGATAAAGATCTGCTGCTGTTGTTAAAGATGTAATCAAGAACCGATGCTTTTTGTTTTGAAGATGAAGACGAAGATGAGTTCACTACTGTTGTTTTATATGGACTTCATTCCTGGAATGAACTCTGTTTTTGTGGACTTCATTCCTGGAATGAATTCTGTTTTTTTAGGTTTTTATATGGACTTCATTCCTGGAATGAAGTCTGTTTTTTTAGGTTTTTATATGGACTTCATTCCTGGAATGAAGTCTGTTTTTTTTAGGTTTTATATGGACTTCATTCCTGGAATGAAGTCTCTTTTTTTAGGTTTTTATATGGACTTCATTCCTGGAATGAAGTCTGTTCTTTTAGGTTTTTATATGGACTTCATTCCTGGAATGAAGTCTGTTTTTTTAGGTTTTTATATGGACTTCATTCCTGGAGTGAAGCCTATTTTTTTAGGTTTTTCTATTGACTTTATTCCTGGGAATGAAGTCTGTTTTTTTAGCTTTTTGTATGGAGTTCATTCCTGGGAATGAAATCTGTTTTTTTTTAGCTTTTTGTATGGACTTCATTCCTGGGAATGAAGTATGTTCTTTTTGCACGGAAGAACTGCTACAAAAAAAACACGGAAGGGTATTTTTTTCTGTTTTATATTTTTAAATAATTATGGACCAAACAGTAAAATGCGTTTGACCAAAGGACTAAACAGACATGGGCCCACCTAAAAAAGGACCAAACGATATTTTTCCCATCAAAAAACAAAAAACAAAATCATATTCCCATTTCCATATCCACCTCTTATTAATCTCTTTCAAATTCTAAACTCTCTCCACTCCCTATCAAATTCTCGCTGGCTCCTCACTTTGGAAACGATTTTTTTTCTTCTTAATTCGGAAGTAATGAAGATCATGCTGAAAGTGATGAATACCATGCAGGAATTGATGAAGACCATGCCGGTAGTCAAGTGCCGGCATGCTCGAGAACTCCCTATCAATGCCGGTAGTCAAGTGAAAAAAAAAAAACTTTCTGGATACTTTTCATCCTGTGACGGCATAGAAATTTGGGTTGAATACCATGCCGGAAGTAGTACTAGCATGCTCGAAAATTTACAGACTATGCCGGCAGTGGACTGATTAAAACAAAAAAAAGGTTTTGAAGATCAAAACCAGAAAAAAATTTAACGAGACGGAGGGGCTACGCCCCTGAACCCCCCCCCCGGATAGTGGCAAACAATTTTGAAAATTTCCGACAAATGCTGGCATGGTTTTTTGGTTGAATACCATGCCGGCACCGAGCTTTTTCAGCTACAACAATGGTGGATTCAAAGAAAAAAAAAATTTCAACCTCTTAGCAGCAATTCTCTCATCACAATCATCTTCCATTTTCAAAAATAAAATTCCACTCAAATTTTTTTTCCCTCCTTCTACTACTCACTCACACAAATTAAAATAAAAAATCAAACTAATATATCCCCCAAATACTTAAGAATTTACTAATTAAAATTAATCACTAATTAGGATTAGTGAGGGCTAGATTAGGAATTAAAAAAATAATTACATACGGGGTCACCCAAAATTGCTATTGGGACACCGTTTTTGTCCTATAGCTATATCCCCCAATTAGTTTTGATATCCCCCAATTGCGTGTTCATAGAAAACAAGACTAAGGGCCAAGGGTGGTTCTGTTGGAACCTTTGACAAAGTAATATAGTTGTCCAGAAGTTTCCTTCTTCATCTCCAAATCTAAATCTACTCCCGAGTAGATTTGGGTATTGTAATTAGTATTTCATATTTTTAATAAAAAAGATCACATTATTTGTGATTTTAGGTTTTAAGGTTTGTTTTTTATTTTACTGGTGATATCTCATGTCATGTAGTTCTATTTATTTACAATATTAGCGTGATTTCCTATAGCCTCCAGCGTTTCAATTTTCATATCTCATGTCATGTGGTTCTATTTATATACACTATTAGCGCGATTTACTATAGCCTTGCAGCGTTTCAATTTGAATCTGATGATATTCAAGATATCTTCGAAGACAATCAATTTCAGTGTGACGATGATCAAAACTCAATCAAACAAGATCAATAGCTACTGGAATTGGTTATGATAATGATGTTTAGTGCAAATTATCCTTTTTATGAAGGATTTTCTCTTAATGAAGAAGAAGAATTTTCCAAATGGTGGATGAAGAATCAAAGCACCACCCCTCCAATTACATCGATTACTTCTATGATCAACAATTATGTACTTTGGTTATATTACAATTCTTGTATTGTTGTAATATTTTGCTTTTGTACTTTTATGTTGTATATTTTTCGATGTACTTGAATTAGCATATTCATGACTTCCAATTAATATAATCGAAAGAGGTATTTCATATTCTTTCCTTTAATAAATAAATGAATAGTTGTTGGTCAAGGTGACATAGCAAATCAGTTTCTTCCCTATGATGGTAATCGGTATATAGCGGCTCATAGTCAACCGCACGGGTAAGTCATGGCCATGATTTATCTATCAATGTCTAAAAAAATATAATCGTTACCAAATGACTATATTCTCTACAAAATTATAACACTCTAAAATAAATGTAACTTAATAATAATACTCCTTTGAGTATCATAGGATCATTGGGGAGGTGTCTCCTCAAATCTGTGATTAAATATGTTACATAGGCCTTAAAGCCAGGGACCTCATATAAAATCTCATCTTAAGATATTGGACCGCAACTTGAAGATTCTATCAATGAAGTGCAATTTTTTTCCTCTTATATCTCTTTATTTATGTTTTAGATTAGTAGTAAGTTTATCTCTACTTGGTGTGGCTGTTAGTTTTTTAGCAAATACGTTTTGGTATCGATTGATGGTACACTCGACTTAACCTTATCAAATCGGGGGAAAGTTCTTTTGTTTGGTCGTTTTATGTTTGATCTTCACGCTACAAAGTTTATATTTTTTCTCATTAGCATGAATTGGTTTTTCTTTCGTTCAACAGTAGCTCGCTTTGCTATTACATATTATGTTATTTACTTCAGAGAGATTGTGGCAAGAGAATTTATTTTCGTGAGTTCTCTGTTCGAGAATCACATGAGGTAGTGCGCATTAGTATTTATTGTGTTATTTCATTTTTTGTCGAAAGACAATTATGCTGTATAGACCTGCTAAAAAATAGTTACGTCCACATCTAAAGAAGTTCGTACGTCTAGTATAAAAAGATAGATACGTCGTGCGGTCCTGCTAAGCAATAACTACATCTACGCCCCGGAAGAAATCTATAATGAATATTTAAGTTAGCCTCGGTACTTGACTAGCTCATGGAAGAAATCCAGTATTTTGAAAACAGACTAGGAAAAACAAGAGCAAAGGATGTGATAAGAATTCACTATATGATTTATATCTCATGGGAATGTTCAAGATCTCCGCAAACGGCCCTCAACCCCCAACTCCATATACTTTTCCGACCTATGTAACATAATAGGTATTAAACCTTGGATTTTCTTATAAACAAGATTTTAATAAATATGCAAAAAACGGGCCTTAAAATACATTATCACTTCAAAATATATATATATATATATATATAATATTTCTGCAAGGATAAATCCACAAATATAAAATTTACAATAAATATCAAGTTAGATACTATCATACTGAGTGTTATTAAAAAAAAGTTTCAAACAAAAGGTTATTTATTTCAGATGATGAACTTTCCAAGAATTTTAAAAAAAATCATTAGATGGGCCCTACTAACACATAAAATTATTGTGATATCTTTGTCATTTGTAACCATATATGCACTAAGTTATAGAGTTGAGAAAAATGAGCTCATTTTGTAAAAAAGTTTTGACAATTACCTGACCTCAATATTTGATTTTCAACCTGTCCAAAAATAAAATTGATGGCCAAATCAACCTTGAGTATATAGTAAAAATCCCCCACTAACAATATTACAGATAACTTAAACATGAAAATCAACAAACTCGTTCAAGATTTCAGTTGAGTTGAGCTTTCGGAGTGATCTTCATTCTCCCTTATTTCAACGACTTTGTTCTTCTTCTAATAAATGGTACGATGGAGATACACTTGGGGTGTTAACCACCAGTAAAGAGATGAATCTCTCATTTCCTCGTACTAGTAATAGTGTGCCTTCATAAGTCATATCAGGTTTAATTTAGGGTGTGACATCACTTACGACTTTAGGGGCCTTGATCTCTAATTTTTAACATGAAAACCTGTAAATCTTGTTATATGTGTTCGGGCCTATAAATAATAGGAAACTTAAAAATTTGCTTCAGCAAATGCGTTGTCTAAGTAAACATGGGATTTCAAGGTTTGAAATAATGTAACGTGTTGATGAAACAAATCATTTATGGAAAAATAATAATAAGTGCAACTTGGGTCATTTAAGGATTCAAAATGTTCGTTTTAGCAAATACCAATCTTTAGTTAATAATTAAGTAATACTGCATCAATTTATTTCTTTTTTCGCTTGAAAGGTGCATCTTATGATGGTGGGTTTCGTGGGAACTAATAGACAAAAAGATGAAATTTTGAAATTTCTAAAGCAAGAGTAAATGGAAGGAATATATCTGGTTGTAATAAGTGCAATAATGAAATGAAACTATATATTATCTTACTGGTGATATTGATGAACCAATCTGAAAAATTTGGAGAAATTTAAATAATAGAGAAGAGTTACTTTCAAGGAAAGAATTAGTTTTATGTTGAAGATTTTACTGTAGATGGTATGAGAACTTTGAATTAATTCTTAATGAGATTTTCAACATACATTCTGCATACGAATAAGAAATCCCATCTATCAATAAGAGGGATATAGTTTCAAAGATCTAAAAAAACATGCATCAAAATGAAACTAACAAGAACTAAGCAGAGGAAAAATATCAAAATAAAAATGAAAGCAAATCTATTACGGTTTGACCCTTAGATTATAGGCTAAGAGTTCTTATTTACAGGGAGATCATGCATTACATCATTAGGATTACTATAACTAAGTTACATACATTATGTATTACTATATTGCATGGACTTAGGCTTGTCGGCTCCATGTTTTCCCTTTTGGTTGTATGGATGGATTATGTAGATAATATAACACTAAATGATAATGATATATTTTTGATGGAAGGCTGAACTACTCAGACTGGTTTTGCATGAGATTATGAAGAGAATTGTAGAAAATAGTATACAATAGGACAATACGAGAAATTTTGAAGAGAAAAATATAAAAACGTCAAGACAACTCTTGCAAATTTGTACGAATAATCCATAGTCTTACTTGAAGGTGTGGGATTTAGCTTATATCCTTGACAAAAATAATGATGATTAGAGTAAAGTTTTTCCTCAACTGAAAATCTCATTACTTAGGGTTAATCTTCATCATGATATATCCCATTTTTGCATTATATGTGTGTAAGGTATTATTTTATTTATTTTATTAGAAAAGAAAAATTATATTAGAGAGATGGAATATACAGGGTGCCTACCAGAGGTAGAAGAAAAGAATGTGTGTAAGACATATACTTTAACTTGTTCTTAGTAATGGGTGGATAACCTGGAACTTGATTTCAGTGTGGAAATTAAGTATTTAACGATATCCCGAAGATTTAAGTTTGGTATGAGACTAAATTCCACATACAATCAAGGCTTCTACGTATATAATCTTAAGGTCATCATTGTTGGAGACTTAGAGTCACTTTTTTTTACAGTATTATTTGCTACTTATCTATTATGATTTTGGCACCGTCCTAATAGATGGAATATTAGGTTTATGTTGTTTCTTGAAGCTAGCCCTTTTACATATATATATACACTAGGTATCACCCCGGCCTACGTCCGGGGCTCAACCATTTCATGACTTAAGAAATTTAGTGTTTTTCCATTTTTAGAGTTAGCAGTTAGCCGGCTTAAGATGGTTACAAATGGTTAAGAAAGAAAATAAATTAATACATAAACTATAAGAAGAAGCCAAAAAATATTCATTGTTATAAGAGAACACAAAGAAGCTTATTGCCAAGTTTTTCCCTTTTTCTTTTCTTGGTCGGCATCTCATGAATAGCATGGCTAATAACTCCAATTTTATGAATTTTAAACTTCATATTCACACTGAATGCGCGCATGTCACCCTACGCTGAGAGTTTCCATCATTAGTAAACTCTACATCAGGATAATTATTATGATTAGTATTATCATCACTGTTCATAATAGTTTTATCAGTATCCCGATCCAACTGATCCCCATCATTTTTCTAATTAAATACTACCATTTACCATTCCGTCATCGTTCATGACCCATTTTCTGACACTGCCTGATCTCCCATAGTTATTAGTCAAAATCAAGGTAACAAACATGCTCTCTCCTTCTCTTTCCATGCCTCGTGGATTTTAGGAGATAATTGGTGGCAAAACTTATGCCCACACCAATGCCAGATACCTACACATTAGCGAGAGAGAGAAAGAAGCCATAAACCTTATAATTCTATTTAGTGCTTGACAGTTAAAGTTACATTTGAAAAGCCATCCAGAGTGCCCAAACCAATTCCAACTTCTTTCCATCTCTATAAGGGATTGGACGACCTACTTAAAGTCTGATGAGTTGCTGCATGCAATTTGACTGAAGCTACTTAAGTGTCTTTAACTCGTCCTGTTATACATTTCACATGTAAAGTAATTAAACAATCAAGCATTACATGAATTTCCTGTCACGTATATATATACATACCCATAGAAAACATTTTTTCCATGAATTTCCTTTAAGGCACATTTCGAGTCGTCCGCAAACACACCATGTGTTGAAAGTCTTTTTAATTCAGGACAAATCTAATACATGCTTAAACGCAGAACATCTGAAATTATCCATGTTATATTTTAAATTAGTTATTAAATACGAAAACTCAACTCTTGATAAAAACACAAAAACAAAACTAAATACAATGCTTCATGGTATATATAGAAAGATAATGAATCTTGGATCCAGTATAACAACAACTTAATGCATCATGATGTGTAGAGAGATTGTTCTTCTGGTTAATGAAGTCGTTTTGCGCCTTTTCCACCTTTGAATTTGTGTTAAAGGAAAAAAAGTTTTTTTTATTGTGTTATCATTCTATTTTCTTGATCATTCCCAGAAGTGAAAAAAATAATGTTCCTTTGTTTTATGATCTGTGGTAATGGAGTTATGGATCAATCAATTTCTACTACAGGTCCCATTAATGATAACTGATACTTTGACAACCCAACTTGGCATAAGAAAATCGTTTGAAGCATATTTAACCTAAGCTAAAATATACTCTTGTATAATACGTGAATCAAAATACACGTCATAATCACAATATGTCTGAATCATTCCCAAGCTCATCATTGGTATAAATATAGTAATAATCTCATGATTGCAAATTGCAGAAGCTCTTCTTTCCCTTTCTAGCTATTTCGCCACACCAATACTTCTTCATATAACATATGCAGATGATTTGATATTTGATACAAATCTCTTTTCAGGATCCCTTAAATAGTAATTTCTCGATTACATCAGCTCCATAGCTTAGTGTTTGAAGTTTGATGTTTCAGATATTAAAGATTGAGAATTCATGTTATCTAATCTTATAACTTGTTAACTTCAAGCTGGAGGTCAGATTAGGATCGATTCGAATACAAAAATTGGGGTTTCAACTGGGTTTCACGTAGTACATTATGGATTTTGTATGAAGCGAGATTAGGAAATTAACTTAGATCAAGAGACCTAGTTATATTAGGAAATATAATCTCCTCGATAAGGTTTGTTCCGGCCAGTATTGGTTCGTAGGCTAGAGAGTAAACAATAATATTGTCGGCATTTGTTATAGATGGGCCGAGGCACAATCGAAACCATCCAAGGGCACCATGCTAATCTCAAGCTAATCTCATCCATCCTTTGGCCTATGATAAGCCACCAGCTAATCTCATCCGTCCTTCGACTAAACCGAACAATCTCATCCATCCTTTGGCTTATGATAAGACAAAGGTAATGTTTTATACTATTGATATATATATATATCAGGGAGGATCCCTTTACATGACTATTGTTACATTATCTCACATTTTGCATGTCCTTTTTGTGAATAAAAACCAAACGATACCGTATTTGAAGCTAATATTTTTGGGATATGTTCTTCTTATAAAGGTCTACATACCCACCAAAAACGAGCACATTCCGAAACGTATAACTTTACCATCTACTACTTCGAAACCGAACCGTCGAAAGTCGACAAATTCTCAACCGTTTAAATTAAGATTGATAGATGATGAGGTTTGGTATTTCAGAATGTGCTCATTTTTGGTGGGTATGTATATCTTTATAAGAAAAACATATCCTCAAAATCTTAGCTTCAAATACGGTATCGTTTGGTTTTTATTCACAAAAAGGACATGCAAAATGTGAGATAATGTAACAATTGTCATGTAAAGGGATCCTTCCTCTATATATATATTGCTGAACAAAATTATATATTTATATTCGCACATTTTTAAAGAAACAACTCGGTGCTTGTCATCATTTATTCTTGTTTTTGTTCTTGATTTAAGAATGTGGCACCAAAATCAATATCTCTTAAATGTAATCGCCCTCCAAATTTGTCAATATAGTTGGTGGTTCACTCTTTGCACATTATACATAAATCCATTCTCTTAATCTAGCCACTTAATTTTTGATTATCAACCCTAATTAATATCTTTTCCTTATTCCACCCATTTGGCCAATTCCCTCCCTATATAATTTCAGCGTATGGACAACCTCTCTCTTTCTCGTGCTACTGGTTCTTGCTACTGTGCGCTCCAAATAACGTTAAAAACAACAGAAAGCAGAGAAAACTGTGCAAGAGAACCAAGTCAAAACCCGAAAACTCTACGTGTGTGGAGTAGCAGTGCAGGTTAGTAATCTATCTACCCACGGCGCAATTTATCATCTACCACAAGCTCCTATTCTTATTGTTTATTTTATGTGAGATTGAAAGTAGTAAGAAATACTAGAAAGAAAGAAACCTCTTCGAGTCTTCTACATTAGTTGCCAAAAATTTTCAAAGCCTCGAATAGATCATCAAACCCAAACACATCTTTATCCAAAACCAAAATCCAAACAAAACCCACGTCGTATGTTTCACTGATTTACTCAAGCCAACCTTCAAAATCACTTCTTGATAACTCCAAACTCCATATTTTTCTCTCTTAAATTTCTTAATAGATCGAGAGAAGATCGTAATTTTCATATCACTATTACTACGAGAGAAAAAAGATTGTTTCTTTTGTTGTCTAATCATCTTTGTTTTCTTACTGATTCTCTCATGCTGAATGTAGTAATAGAGAGAGAACGGAAATCTTATTATTATTATTATTATTACTACGATGATAATGCGATTTTGTTGCGTATAGATAACAATTACATGCACGAAATGTTGTTGTGTTTATAAAGCTGAGAGATTTTTAAATTTTGAAAGGTTTGAATTGAAAGATGTCGAGTTATCAATTGACGAAAGTTCGCAAGGATACCCTTAAAGCTTGCATGACATGCCCTCTCTGTAATAAATTGTTCAAGGAAGCGACAACTATCTCTGAATGTCTTCATACATGTAAGTCTTTATTCGTTGGTTTATTTTTACGTTATAAATTTTGTTACGTTGTGATTATTTTTGATGTTGGATCTTCAAAGTTCGCAGTTTCATGACATGGGAATTACGTAGTATGTGATTTTTTGGAACTTAGATTTTCGATTTGCATCCTTGTGTTTTTTTTGGGTTCGTTTTGTTTTCGAATTGAGTTGTAGAGACTGGGATCAGTTGAGTTTTATCATGATAATCGGTTTATTCTTTCATTAATACTGGGCGTTGGATGTGTTACTCAATTTATCTAATCTAATTTGGCCAACCAGATACATTCCCACCATCTGAATATGTCTACTTAATTGGCGTTAAACGTATTAAATACAACTTCTTTAATTCGATATGGATTTGTAAGGGAATGCAGATTATACTTGTTTATAAATGTGACAGTAATGCAAAACTAACAGAATTCTCCCATATTTATTGTCCTTTGGATGGTCTCGACTTGACTATTTCTTTAGGGATTTCGTTCAAAAATTAGACTGATTTCCTTGATGTGGTTAGCACCTTGGTGAATGCTTCTGGCTTATCTTTGAAGCTTTTTGAACAACTTCCTTTTATAGAAAGAAAATGCGTGTATTTCAGGATTATTCTTTCAGCACTTCTTATGGGCTTTTCACTCTGCCTCTATTTTTTATTTTTTTGAGCCCCAAGCAGTACTGTTGCAGTCATTATGTGTTTTCCTCCGCTTAGATTGAGTGAAGAAGCTCCGGTAGCTTACTGATTTTCTTTTTACACCGTGAACCAACATCTTTCATTCAAATATAATACATAATCAACTTGAGTTCACTCTGTCGACATGTTGCATTGGGCATGTATGGCCAGTGTATCAAACACATCTATGTTGTTTTTGGCTGCATTTAGGGATTTATGTATTCTGACTATTATTTTCTTTTTGAATTTTTAACCAGTTTGCAGGAAATGCATATATGACAAGTTTACAGATGAAGAAGGAGGAGATTGCTGTCCAGTATGCAATATTGATCTAGGTTGTGCTCCAGAGGAGAAGCTGAGGTAAATCCTTTTTCCTGATTCAGTGTTTTGCCACGTGATGGGGTTTGAAATATTTATCATGGTAAATGGTTTCACATTGGTCGTGTGGCGTGTGTGGGTTTTTCCAAAGCGAAGGTGTGTAATGAAAATTTCTCATTCCAGTTGCATGTAACCCATTGTTGACCTATTAGGCTTAGTTAGTTCATCCTTTAGCTTTTTGCTTTCTGCCTACAACTATTTAATTACTTAAGTGCTAATTAAAGATTGATATTAACTAGCAAGAAACAATTTGAATCCATATATGGTGTTAAGTTGCGTTTATTTATTTATCGCCATAATTATTCGATGTCATCCATGCACTACTTCATTTCAAACGTTGATTTCCGGTGTTTACCTGGACAATGTACTCGTGTTTGTTAAAGCAGCTGTTCTGATATCTGTATTTTCTGCAGGCCTGACCACAATCTACAAGATTTACGGGCAAAAATCTTTCCTCTCAAAAAAGGAGAGGTCAAGGCACCTGAAGTCACATGTGATGTCACACCCGACGTGAAACCTGACGTGACTCGTGAAGTCACACCACCAGCTTCAGTGCCAGTAAGAAGAAAGGAGAGATCACTCTCTTCACTGGTGGTTAGCACACCCAGGGTTTCCGCGCAAACAAACTTGACTGGGAGAAGAACAAAAGCCGTAGCAAGAAGGGCAGCTGCTTTACGAGGATCTAGTTTTACAATTGATGAACCTGGTAAAAAGAATGAAGGTTCTCATGAAGATCACTCTGAAAGCTCCAGCTCACCTGAAACTCTGAGCAAGATTGCTCGAAGAAGACAGGTAAGAAATGGCATCATAAATCTTATTTCCAAACTATCTTTTCGTGAGTATGTATCTCATTCAGAAGTAGAGATTCTAGTTTAGAAGAGTTTGCGACTCTTAAAGTCTTCTAAGAATGGTTTTTCTTTTCTAAAAAGTAGAAGGTTAGTCTGTATAAGGGGGTTTATGCAGTAGTAGAAAGGAGAACAGAAAATGGAAGAAGTATTCACGTCATTCGATTCAAAAGTTAATAACTAGATGATTTACCTACAATTATGCTTGTTATTTTTTTTTTCTTACTTGTTAGTAGTTAACTCTTTTCTACGATGCTAAAAGTATATTAACTCAATATTTGTTGTATCTTTCTCTCGATGGACTAACTAGTTTTTCCGCATTCTTGTTGTCTATGATAATACTACAGAATTATTCCAACGCTGAACCTTCTAATCGCCAGCTTACCTATAAAGATAAAGAAAATATTGCAGAAGCATGGGCTAAGAAAATAGACCAGTGGAGACCGTTAGACTGCCTTGTTGAAGCTGCAAATAGGACAAAAGCTCATAAATCCAGTTCACAAGGGTCGAATGTGAAACAAGAACAAGCCAATGAGCCAGATGACGATGTTCATGTACCTAAGCGTAAAGTTAGGGAGCATAAGAAATCGAAAGTCCTAGACGGCAAGGATTGTGCTAACCCATCTCCTTTAGATCTAGAGAAACCCAATAAGTTGCACAAGATAGGAAAGAAAAGGACTGCACCTCTGCAAATTACTCCTCAAATGGTTCTTGACGCTATGGCTGTAAAACCTGAGAGAAGAACTACCCCAATTTGGTTTCAGCTAGTAGCTTCCGAAGACCAGTAAGAAAATATTCTCACTGTAGATAAAATAAATTTGCCTTCTCATTTTGGAGGAATTTAAGCTTAGTCTAACTATATCTCGATCCTCTGTATTTCAGGAAAGGAGAACAGTTGACCCAGATATCTAAGTCGTTTTTGAGTGTACAGTGAGTTTCTTTCCATCTACTATTTTCTTTGTAATCACATTCCTATAGTTGTTTGACTTTGTGATTAACATGATTTTGAACCTTCGGCTAAGATTGACAGTCCACCAGTAATGCTATATTTTAGTATAGAGTTTTACATTTATCTACGCTTGTATGTTACTGTTGTTTACTTATGTTAAATATCACACTAACTGTATAAGTTCTTGCAATGTTTATTTTTTGTCCATATGCATCTCATTTCATAGTTAATGTCTCGCTCTTTATTTTAGGGACGGTAATATGCCCGTTTCCGCAATCCAAAAATATCTCGCAAACAAACTTCATCTTACAAGTGAAGCTGAGGTACGCCCCTCTCTCTCTCTCTCCCCAAGAAGAACTAATCAAATTGAGATTTTGTGACCTCAACCCCTATCAACTGTTTATGTACCATTATATAACTGCCAATTTACTACTAGTATTTGATTATAACTCAAGTGAATATTGACTACTCAAAACAGGTCAGTTGTTCCGTTTAGTGAATCCATTCACAGGTCTTACATACCAAAAGAAGTCTCTTACAATAATTGAAAATCAACATGTCGTGTCTAAAGTTTTCATTAATGACGAGATCATCTTCATTATAACTTGATGTTTTATTTGCTCATCAATTTTATTTTTCGATAGGTTGAGATCCAATGTTGCGGGCAGCCAATTGTCCCAACTTTACAACTGCATAACTTGGTGGACTTGTGGTTACAAACGGCAACGACATCAGAGAGAGTTTCTGCATTAGTGGGTGCCTCAGCTAATGAATTTGTAATGATTTTAGTTTATTCGCGGAAAGTTCATACATCTTAAAATGGATGATCTTTATTCTTTTTATTCGTTTGGATCTTGTCCAATAATTCTCAGTATGTTACTTGATACCCTACTGTAACTTTTAAAATTCAAGTATATATACTTGCATGGGCAATTTTCTTTTTGAATTTTTGTTGTCCTATTTATGGCCCTTTTCTTCCTTTCTTAAAGTGGTCTTATTTGTAATAAAACCTGAGGTTTAGTAGTAACTCTGTTACACAAACAGATGGTGTTAGTGACTGGGGAATTTCACACGTCCGAGGTGGAAATAATCTTAGTCATTGGTCAGGAGAAATCCGCCGAAGGGTGAGATCTCAACATGTCCAAGGTGGATGGATTCTTCTTTAGACTCGTTAAGCAATGATATCGCTCGCAGCTTTTTAATTTGGGTCTCAGCCATGACGGGGTTATTTAGTTTACACTAGTGTAGACCTGGGCGGTAAGGTTTGAATTTGATGGCCATAAACCACTTCTCTCATAAGTGTCTAAATGTGCCCTGCACCTGCTATGTTGGACTTTAGAAAACTACTGGAAACACGTTCATAAATAAGCCACCTCAATACATAGGCCAGAATAGTGCTATGTCTGAACCTGAACATGACTATAGAGATTATACTGGCAGAGACGTGTATATTTTGTCTTCTGGATTTGTAGGTTTTACAAACGTATTAAAAGGAAGTACACTTGTTTCTCTCGGTACCTGTAACAACTGTCTACATAATTGCTCCAGAAGAGCAGCAGTACAAGACGACATTAGCTCCAGATGAAGATTTCTAGCATTTGAGCACTGAAGAACCACTGATTCGGCGGCCTCATCTCAAGAAATGTAGTGTTCGTTGCAGCCATATCTTTTTATATTTACTAATAACATGAAGTAGTTTTTTTTTTAATGTTTTTTGATGGATTAGTACAGTGTAGAGCTGTCAATTCCTAACCCGGCCCGCGGGTTGGACCTAGCTTGGCTTGTTTCAACCCGGCCCGGCTTGGCTTGTTGTCTAAACAAGCCGGGTTAGGGTTGACATATCTAACCCTAGTAGAAAACAAGCCAAGCTAGGGTCAACCCGCGGGTTCACGGGTTGGCTTGTTAGTTACCTATTTTAAAGATTTTATCTAATAGAAACGTGTTCATTTGTAGTCCAGTGGTTGTTATGCTAAGTGAACACCTAAATTTGAGCTAGGTTCAATCCTCCCTAACAGCGTAATTTTAAACATTTTTTTTTTTTTAACTTTCAACATTTTTTTTGGTTGTTATGATAACTAACAAGCCAACCCGTGAACCCTACAAGCCAACCCGCGGACAAGCTAGGGTTGGGATTTTGGGCTTGTTGATGAATAGCACTAGGGCTAGGGTTGACCCTAGCTTGTCAACGGGTTCACAAGCTAGGGCCGGGTTGACCCTAGCTTGCCCCGTTGACAGCTCTAGTACAGTGGTCCCCAAATTGCAAGGTTCAGGAATCGAACCCCTGCCTCCTCCGAGGGAGCGCTTGACTTTTATGTTGGTTTTGAAATGGGTTTTAACAAAGACTTTGATGTTTTGAATAGAAATATTTGGGCGGACCGACCGAAAGGGCCCTGGAAGGAGGGAGTTTCTTTTATGGAACCATCTTTTGGGGACTACCCGATAAATATGGGGGACTACCCATAAGTTTTTGGGAAGATATTAGAATTAATATTTGGTCACCCCTTACAATTTTTGTTTATACCCATTTTACCCTTGATGATAAACTTAGTGATTAGTGATTAGTTAAAAACTGATTAGTGATTAGTGTTTTATAAGTTGGATTGTTTTGTTGTTAACATTTTTTTTGAGAGATAAGAAAAAGAAGAAGAAGGAAATAGGAAGAAGAAGATGGGTGAACCCAAAAATCTTTTTTTGAGTTTAGTAATTATGATATGAGTGATTCATGTGATGATACCTTAGATCTTTTTATTTAAGAGCCACAACAAGAGTATGATGTTTTGGGTACTCATGGATACTTCAAATTTAGTTAATGGTGCTTGAATTGGCCAAAACATTCCTAAAAATGAACAATTTACAAATTGATTTCCGTTTGGTTTACAAAGTTCGGCTACAACATTTGAAGAATAGGTTACCGAACTCATCTGCAAGTGTAGTTCGGTTAATGTTTCTAAAAACACAGGTAGCCGAACTCATCTTTAATGGAGTTTTTTGTTTCAGAGAAAAGTTCGGTTAGGAAAAAAAATTACGACGTAACCGGACTCAATATATAGGTTTTCAGAGAAAAGTTCGGTTAGGAGAAAAAAATTGCGACGTAATCGAACTTTAGGAAAAATAAATTGCGACGTAACCGAACTTTTCTCTGAAAGAAAAACCTCCATTAAAAGTTGAGTTAGGCTAGTTCGACAAAGTTTTTCACATAATTCCTAGCCGAACTTCTCTCAGCAACTTACATTTTCAACTCAATTTAATGATTACTTCTCATTTTTGCAACCAAAAACGAATGACAAGTAATGGGTTTGTTATAATTTTGATTTTGATTTTGTTTTTGTTTTGTTAATGATTTAAATTAATCTATATATAGAGGTGGTTGTGATGGTGGTTCGAGGTGGTCGGTGGTGGTGAGCGGCGTGGGTGATGGGAGGGCGGTGGTGATGGGAGGAGGTGGTTATATATATATATATATATATATATATATATATATATATATATATATATATATATATATCTGTTAAGGGTAGGTTAGTCATTTCCACATTTTAGGACACCTCTTATAATGTAGGGTGGACATTTGTATCACTGGGTAGTCCCCAAAAGATGGTTCCTTTTATGGTCACTTTTTTATAAAATGAAACCTAACACAAATGTCCAATGGGGAAATTAAGCGCAGGCCAAAAAAAAAATTATTCTTATTGTCAGGCCCAAGATTAATTTTAGTTTCTATGACACCCATAATTACATGAAATTTTGAAAAACGTCTGCATAACGGGTTATGCATCCTAATTTTTCAGGGGTATAATTGGCAACGCAACTTGGATATAACATATCTAAAAAACCGCGTCTTGGAATTTTACAAATTTTATATCATTGGAAATCTTTTTAAGAGAGCTACACAACGAGTACAAATAACAATATCAAATTTTTGTTTTTCACGAAAAAATCAGAGGCAATTGTTCTTTTAAGCAAATTTTCGAAAATTTGGTACATAACCATTATGCAACCACCAAAAAGGACGCATAACACATTATGCAAACTCAACAAAAGATGCATAAAACGTTATGCAACCATATTTTGGTTCATGCATCTATTAATTTATGCATAACATATTATGCATCCATTTCCTTGGATGCATAAAAAATTATGCATCCATTTCCTTGGATGCATAAAAAATTATGCATCAATTTTTTTAATTCAATGCTTACAAAAATATGTTGCATAATGCTTTATGCATCCATTTTCTCGACTGCATAACATGTTATGCAGATATTATTATAGGTGCATGGAAAGTTATGCAGCCTTTTTTTTGTTGGTTTCAATACTAACAAAAAAGTAGCTGCATAAAACCATTCTCTGGACTGCATAACAAGTTATGCAGATATTATTGTAGGTGCATGACAAGTTATGCAGCCTTTTTTTGTTGGTTTCAATACTAACAAAAATGTTGCTGCATAACGTGTTATGCAACCATTTTCGGGACTGCATAACAAGTTATGCAACGAATTTTGCAGATGCATAACATGTTATGCACCCAATTCCATAGTTACATCACTATTCACAACTCCATTTCTTTCTGAATGCATGTCACACGCACACCTTGTGCATAGTGAAATGGCAAGTCGCTGACCTTCCGGCCGTCAAACTCACAAAGGAGTTCACCAAATTTTGGATATCCAGATGGTTACCACATTACATATACAAACAAGTAACGTGCGAGTGGCATGCACCCAACTAAACAAGGTAGTTAATAAAACTAAAGTTTGAATGACAAGATTTCACTACAGTGTCAGGTCAACAGAACTAAAATGAAGAAAAAGGAAAAAATCGACATAACTTGGAGAGAAAGTGACGACAAAGCTACCTTTGGAAAAATCAACCAGTAAGCCAGTAAGGTATCAAAATAATCCATCTGCATTTCAGACTACAGATAGGAACAAAAAAAAACTGAATGTTGTTCATCTTCATACACCACCAAAGATTGCAGCACCAACAAACTCCATCTGAAACTCTCTACTGCTTTAATCCCTTGTTTTTCTCAGCTGAACTCAACCATCAGCAGAATCATTACCAATCTCTTCTTGACGGCACAAGATCTAGTTTCACAACATACCCATCCTCTTCTCTAATCAATTGTATAATATTTCTCTATTAACCAACACCAGATCCACTTTCTATTCCTCAATTTCTCACTGTTGCAGCTTGTAATTCCCTTAATCAACTCCAACATGAAACTATATTAATGCAAGTTCAGATTTGAGTTAAACCTAAGCTTCATCTTCTTCAATATCGAACCCAGACTCACCTTTACATCCACAAGAACCATTACCAACTCAGTATCCGCTCCTCATCAAACCCTAATTTCCCTGTTTCAATACCAGATGTTAATGGGGACATCATCAGTGCTTTCAATTAATGGTTCAAATTCAATTCGAACTCATCTTCACATCAAACCCATCTTCGATCTAACAACCAACAACTTGAATTTCCATCAATCTTCACCAAATCTTGTTCCAACCCATTTTCAGTATTGAACAAACAGAGTCATGATTGTAATCCAAATCTATAAACTTATCGGTAAATTAGAAGATATACATGGATCGATCTAGAGAGAAAAGGGGAAAAGAAAACTCATACGAAGAAAATCACAGATAAACGAAAATTTCAATAATTATGGGTTTGGGAGAATTTTTCACCGACAAAATGGGTGCTCCTATGAACTTTTCTGGGCGTGGGTTTCACTGTGGAAAAAATCTGAAGAATGGGTTTTCCTGTAGTTTTCACATGTCCAATTTGATAAAAAGATTGGATTTGGTGAGGCTTTTTTTGGTGAAGCCTTTTCACATAATTCCCTATGTATCCTATTTTTCCATATGTATCTTATTTTTTCAGGGGTATAATTGGCAAGCATACTAGAATATAAGATTTCTAAAAATCCATGCCTTGGAATTTTACAAATTTTATCTCGTTGGAAAGCTACTAAAGAGATCTACACAATGAGTACAAACAACAATATCAAATTTAAAGTTTTTACGAGAACTTCAGAGGTGTTTATCCTTTTAGGCACAGTTTTTGAAAATTGAATACATAGTCATTATGCAAGCCACCACAAAAGATGGATAACACATTATGCAACTATATTTTGCTTTATGCATCAACTAAATTTCAGTTGCAACTAATAAAACGATGTACTCCCTCCATTTCAGAAAAATTGATACTTTCACTTTTTTCAATTTGGTATATTTTTCTTCTCTTCGGTCGGACCTCCCCACCGTGGCAGCGGTGTTTTAGTAATAGTTGGGATAGTTTCTATGGTATTTGGCAAAAAAAATAAAATTTCTTGTCAAGCTACCTGGATTGACAATTAGTTATTCCATTATGGGAAAAATGTATTTAGCAGCCCATAATCAACAGAGCGGTACATGCCTCTCAATGAATTGAAGCCCGTCTTACAAAGCTTAGATCTTAAGAAAGAAGATGTAATGTGGGTTGAAGTTTTAAAGGAAAGTGTACTTTGAAAATTCACATCCTCTTAAAGCTGTAATGAAAACTAAAAATACTTGGATTGGAAAAGTATTTGTACATGCCTTCAATGGGTAAAAAAAATTCTGCATTTGGAAAGCTGGTGATGAAAATCAGATAAAAGTTTTTAAACATAGATGTATTTTAGAAAATCAAAATAAAAATATTACTTCTCAAGTGAATACTTCTAATATTAATGATAAAATGAAGGTTGTTGAGCTGATAGATGAAGACACTAGAAACTGGAGTATAAAAAAGTTTAATACTTGCTTCAATGAAGAGCAAAAGAATGTGATTTTCAATATAAGACATGATGTGAATTGAAAAGGCATTTGATAACGTAAATTGGAATTTTCTAAATGAAGTCTTATTCAAAATGGGTTTTGGTGATGATTGGAGGGCTTGGATTATAAATTGTTTAACATTCTCAAAGTTCTCGGTTCTTGTTAATGGATCGTCTTATGGTTACTTTGGTAGTGAGATGGGGTTACGACAAGGAGATCCACTTTTTCCTTTTGTTTTTACTATCGTTGGTGAAGTCCTAAATTGTATGTTGAGCAAAGCACAAGAAGTTGATTAAATTTCGGGTTTCTCGGTAAAGGCCCCTGAACGAAAAAAAATCACTTACAATTTTCCGATGATACTATTATTTTTCTTGATGCTAAAAGAGAACAAGTTGATGCCCTTCGTTACCTTCTTTTTTGTTTCGAGTTAACTTCCGGATTGAAGATAAATTTTTCTAAGAGTAGCCTATTTGGTGTTGGGTTCGAAGAGGAAATTTAAAATTATGCTAACATGTTAGGATGCATTATGCTATTTTTCCTAGTATCTATCTTGGACTTCTTTTGGGAGACAAAGTGGGAGGAATACAAAAATGGGAAAATATGCTCGAAACTTGTGGGAAAAGAGTTGATTCTTGTAATGGGAAAACACTAGCAACAAGAGGTAAGCTAACTCTCATCAAAAGTTTTTTGGCTAGTCTTCCCATTTATTATCTCTCTATTTTTATTTCCCCATGCTCCACTACTAAGAAAACTGATAAAGTGGTGAGAGATTTCTTTTGGGATGATGCTCCTAATAAGAAAAAAAATTCACAATATTCGTTGGAAAATTGATATAAAATCAAAGGAAAAAGGTGGTTTTGGTATACGGAGAACTAAGCAAGTGAACTCGGCGTTGCTAAAATAATGGTGGTGGCGTTTTGGTTTGGAGAAAGATGCATTGTGGAGGAAGATTGTAGTTGAGAAATTTGGTGAAACCTTTACCGATTGGGAAACTTTCAAACCCAAAGGACCAAAAGGTGGTCGCTTGTGGTTTAATATCTATAAAGAACTTGAAAACTTCAACAAAAATATTAGATTCAAGATTGGCGCGGGCAAGGAAACTAGATTTTGGGAAGATGCTTGACTTGGCGAAGGAATATTATGTGATATGTTTCCATTGGCCTATGAAGCTTCAAGATCCAAGGAGTTTGTGGTGGCTAGTATGTATGAAGTTAATGAAGATGGTATAAGGTGGGGATTTATGTCTAGACAAAGATACTCTCAAACTATTTCAAGTGAAGTTTTAAATATATTAAATCTTCTTTCTTCTATCTCTATTCAATAAGGTGTTTTGGATAACCGAATTTGGGTAGGAAATGATCATGGTAAATATACGGTTGAGGATGGTATTAGGAATGAAGAAAATCAAGATGATCCAAATTTTCCAATCGATGTTGTGTGGAGTCGTGATTATCCTTGCAAACTTAATTTTTTCCTTTGGCTTCTCTCTCATGATAAGATAATGATGACGGATAAGCTCTTAAGAAGGGGTATGGATGTTTTTAGTTTATGTTGTTTTTGTGACGAAAACAATGAAACTAGCTCGCATTTTTTCTATGAATGTTGGAGGACCCAGAGAATTTGGGATTACTTTGTTGAAGGATGCCGGTTTCGTTGGAGTTATAACTCAAATATCATCATAAATGTGAAATCTTGGAAGTTTAATTAGGGAGACGAAAGACTTAGTCGAATATGGAATAACATCATGGTCGCAATATGGTGGTGCATATGGAGAGAGCTAAATGCAAGAGTCTTTGAATACAAAAAAAATAATAATTTGGGTAGCCTCATTAGAAACGTTAAACTACAAGCATTCTTTTGGGCCGAATCGAACATAAGAATGTTAGGTCTAACGGCGAATATGGTAGTAGTTTATTTAGGCCTTCTTGAGATTGTTGTTTGTTGTCTTAGATTGCCGAATTCACCTTCGGCTCTCTCTTATTTTTTGTTTCCATTTGTATTCATTGGGTTGAGGTTCCCCTCTTAAGTAACTTTTCTTTTCAATGAATTTTCACTTTGATTGATCAAACAAAAAGTGGTATGTAACCAGAACAGGTCACTTCACAGTTAAATCAATTCTTTATTATATAAAGGGGAATGATTGTGCTGATGTGTCGCGACCAAAATAAATTTCGAGTTTTCTGGAGATAGAGAATGCCATGTGGCAGCACTGTCAGCAAGTAACTGTACAAAGAGAATAAATGAAAGGATACGTCTTTTGGTCATGACTCATTATCATCCTAACGGAACGCATGAAAAGTTTCAACAAATGATTGTTTGCAGAATATATGAGAAGATAGGTTTCCCTACACGATTTTTGGCTTTACAGACACAAATCTTCAGGTGCATAAATACTCATGCCGAAAACGCAAAACACACAACTCTGATCAACCCCGCTTCTTATTCATCTTCTAAATTTTTTGTAAAACTTTTCCTATTGAGGGTTAACATATTTTGAAAGAGGGGATTGTTTTACCCCTCAGAATGTCTTCACTGAATCTGGATGGTTTTCGATGGTGTAAGAATACAGGTCTTCCAGGACCAGTATCCATGATGTCAGTAATTGGATTCTGATGAGTTGAAAATGAAGTACTTGAATGAGTTGTATGTTTGAAGATAAAGCCAGGGTTTAAACCGTATACCAACTCGCTAAGTGCGGCTTCAGTTTAAGGAACATCAAAGAAATTACAAGGTTTAATTTGTATTGTGATTTTGATGAAAAATTGAATCAAGTTAAGAATAAATATGATTTTTCTTCGATTGTCAATCTGTATTGTTTATAGTTGCATGAAATCCTACAATACATCCCTCACAAGAATTCAACACAATCAACACATTCTTTAATATCAATAACAACACTTTTTATTAATTGAATCTAGAAATTGTACCAAAAGGAAATGAAATCAAGAATACAACACTGTTTTTGGACTTTCTCTCTCCTCTAAACTTTCTTAACACTCTAAAAATTATCTCTCCCTATCTTATGGCTATTCATATCTTTATATAGGGTATTCCATAGTGGATGACAGCTAAGTTGACCTTTATTTTCGGATTTAACTTGCGGTATTTCGCAAGCTTACAAATGTTAAAATTCGCAAACATCCTAAATTTCGCTAGAACATTACACTTTTTTTTCATGTTTACGCTGTCGTCACCTGTTATGTCATTTCTGAAATCACTCTGCGACGTCTTCGCAGCGTTTCTGATAAAGATTTCGCAAGTGTATTGTTGTTGCGATATTATGATCCTACATATTGCCTCTTCTCATGTGTTCTCTGCGAAGGGGAGAATGTCATGAGAATTTGTACTTCAGAATGCCACAGCTGTTCATCTTTCCATATTCTTTTGTACTGACACGATCTTGTATTCTACGCAGTATTTATTACACGTATCTTTTCTTCCACCCATTTCTTGACACGTCTCTTTCAACCACTATTTCTCAACCGTTCACGTCCACTCTTCGCATTAATGAGTTTATCTTCTCTAGAACTCTTCTCTCTATATATACTCTTCTTATTATTCTCTTTTTCTCTTTTCACTTTCTTCTATTCTTCTTTGCAAATTTACAGTTTCTCCGCATATTCCGTTTGTGCTACTGTAAATTTTCATCCTTCTTTTTCTTTTGATCTTCATTCCTTCATTCCCATACTCAGATATGCCTCCAAGCGGTCATAAAGCTAAAACTTCTCTTGAAGGAATTCAAAAGACCTTTAAAGAGAAGGGTTTTACGCTATCCACCATTCCCAATCAAGAAGCTACCTCAGTTCTTTCTGCTAGATTATTTTCTAATCATCATTGTGGTGATAAAGAGATCATAGTTTCGCTGGGTCATATTCTCGCTGGCCTTCCTATCCCTCTATATGATCCTGACCTTCCTTTATTCTATGAAATACTCTCCCATGCGAAGTTCTCGCGGGCAAATATCAGCTAAGTGGGGATTGCATTCGCTTAATACTTGAATTCTCCAAACGTGGCGCCGACAAAGGGTCTCTTTATTCACAAGATGTTAGGGATCCTAAATTTAAGGAATTAGCAATTTTTCCCGAAAAATACACCGCATAAAGCTTCTTTGATAACTATGAACTAATACCTATGAAGAATGTCAAAACTCGCTGGGGTATTCGCTTGAAGAGGAAGGAAAATGTTGATGATGATAAAAAGCTTATGCATGACATTGATTGGCACTCTGGCAAGAATAAAACTCCTCGCCAATCCAAAGATGAAAAGTGGTGCGTCTTTCCACTGATTTTGAGGGGACCTTATATTTCTGGTTCAAATGTGCTTCCTGCGAATCTCACTACTTACCAACCTTGGGAATTTAATTGGCCTGAGAAAGAGGTATGTTTCTTTCATTCGGTCTATTATATTCATTCCTTTTTATACTTATTAACTTTGCGAAATATTCAGATTAACAAGTTAAGAAGAAGCTACAATAGAACTATCAAGGCAAGCACCCTAGAAGCACTTCGCTCGATCACGGATGAAGTAAGAAATACTTTCCTCATTTTTAACAATATTGTTGCCTCTGTTTCTTATCTTCATTCGTGTGTGTAGATTGGCATTGTAGTTGAAGAAGAAGAAGGGTCTAATGCTGCGAAGTCCAAGGGCAAGAGTAAAACTGTTCTTCGCAAGGAAAAATCTACTTCCCCGTCTTCGAAGAAAAGAAAATTCCGCTCTCCCTCTCCCTCAAGTTCCCACTCTGGTGAGAGTACTGATGATGATGCTATGTTCGCAAAGGAAGGTGCCTCTTCTGAGTCTTCAATGGCATAACTATCTAGCATCTTTTCTGATTCCATGCAAGGGATTGGTGATGACAATCTCACCAATACGTGCAAAGCTCTTGCGAATATCTTTGATTCCACTCTACTGGAGGGTGATAGTTCTCTTCGTGGAGTTTCTAGATCAATGACTCCTGACTTTCTGAACTCACTCGGTATTCTGGTATGCTTTCATTTTTTTTATTTCTTCTTCATACTTATAATTCAAAATTATATCTATCTTGATAATTCTTGCTTTCTTTCGCAGTCTGGAAGAGCTTCTTTCGTTGTTGCCTCAGATTTGGAAAGAAGGCGTGCTATTCTTGAGAAGAAGAGTCTTGAACTTTGCAAGAAAAACGAAGAATTGGAAGTTGAAGCTGCTGATCTTTGCGAAAATAATAAGTAGTTGGATTCTGAAAATTCCACTCATAAGGGAAAAATATCTAGTCTTCAAGATGCCAATAAACAACTTTATGGTATAGAGTTTTTCTTCCTTTTCTTCATTATCTTTCCTCATTATCTTTCCCCATATGATTTACCATTTTTACAGACGTTTATGGTCTTTCTGATAAAGCTACCATTCTTCATTCTTTTCCCGAATCCATAGATAATGATACCTTGCTTGAACTCCTTAATAATTCTTTGAATAGTTTTTCAAATGACAAGATTAAGTCACTTTCCCTAGATGAACTCAGATTCAAATTTCGCCTCTTAGAGATTGACCATAGATCCAGCTTGGGCTTAGCCAATAAATTTAAGCGTTTCTATCTTAACTATAAGGAGGAAATTAATAGTTTAAGGATCAATAATAGTAGTATCATAGATGAAAAGGATCGTATTGCTCTCCAAGGTGCTCAAACTCTAGCGAAATTCCATGAAACTCTTATTGAGGTTCAAATTGAACGAGATGAAATTATTCGCCAAAACTCTATACTTAGCGAAAGAGAGAGAGTCAAGTTCACTCATGTCTTCTAATACATAATGATGATGAATTCGCTTGGGCTGCGAAAGTTCTAGATAACGCCAGGAATAATCTAGGTGTAGATGTTAATCTCCATACTGAACACACATCCTTGGTTAGAGATATGATTTCTGACAGAGAAGGTTATTAACTACTCTTCCTTATTTAATTATTTATTTTTTATAAATTTCCATCAAGTTGCCAATTCAATGTTATACTTTCGCAGAGGCTGGAGGGAGACTTCACAGAAGAATTGAAGAACTTGAGGCTGAGAAGGGGAAGCTTGCAAAGGATCTTGCATCTCGCAATGATTAATGTTCTAAGCTGAAGAGCCAATTGAAGATTACTGTTGCGAACTTTAAAAATGATGCTACTCTTTTTCGCAACCAGACTATTAAAATGGTTTGTGATGACAATAAGATTCCACATTCCACATATCCTTATATCTTAGACGAAGTCCCAAAGAACACTCCTGACTTGGTCATCTCTGATAGAGATGCTAGCCAAGAAGAAGAATCTGATGAAGATACAGAAGAAGAAGAATCTGACGCTAGTGAGGAAGGAACAGAGTCTGATGAAGATGATGAAGAATCAAGCAAGAAATGATTTTTGCTTCATTCTTTGACTTTTTGTAATATTTGTATATTTGTCTTTTAATCCTCTATTTTTGTAATCTATCACTGCGAATTCCTTCAATCTTCAATACAAGTTCTATTTCTTTTGTTTCTTCCGGCATGTGTTAGAAAACAATTCTTTCTCGCAATATGATTAATCAATATCATATGGAAAAAATAACATAATCTCATTTTATGCATTCCCATACTTGCCTCTATTATTTGTGTTCAAATGAGAGATTAAGCAAGTTACCTTTTTTCAATAAGATTGTTTCGAAATCTTTGAGTATATGCATTCCCAAATCTCGCAGTAATTTCTGCATAATCTCGCAATCACATATTTTAGAATTTCAACTTTTCTTCTATTCTGATATGGTCTTATTTTTCCTTCCTAAGTAAAGGTCTTATTTTGCCACCTCTTGTCATTGTGACAAAATCACAGGACGTCTTTTCATTTTCATGCAAAAACCCCTTGATCTTGTCTTAACCTTTTTCTCTTATGATTTTTGTTGCGACAATATGACAGGCCTAAATATTCTTGCGAAAATAAAGTTCCATGACATTGTCGTCTTGCGATGAAATCGCAGGACGTCCTTACACTTTCATGTAATGACCCCTTGATCTCATATTATCTTTCTCTTTTGTATTATTGCCTCTTCAAGATTCCCGCACAAATATGACAAGCCTGAATATTCTTGCAAAAATAAAGCCTCATGACATTTGCGTCTTAAGACACTTATCAGCTCCCTAATGGAGGGTGCCGCCCTTATCTTCCCCCTGGTTTCCCCTTCAAGGAGACGTACTTCTGCCATACAAGAATAGCTCCTCCCATCCAGTATTGACAACAACCAGTTATTTTCGTAGCCTCTTATCCCTTTTGCATATATGGCTTATGGTTACGAGACTGCACCTTAAGTGGGGTTTTCTTCAGGCCGAGTGCATCATAGCCAAGACTTTCCAAGAATGGCAAGGTACGCTCCAGATGCCCCGGGCACTCTTGACTCAACCGTGTACCTCGGCGCCTTGGTCATATTCTGCACTCCTTAGGAGAGTCCTTATTACCCTAGTCGCCCAACTCAAGTCATATGCTTAAGTTGAGAATCCAAGGTGCCTCTCCTGGATGGGTTTTTATTGACCCAAAATCTCCATGACTCAGGTTCCAATAGCGGTGTAACCTTTTAGATGAGCCATGTAACGGGTACCCCATTCTATGACGCACTTTAGGTCTTACATTTTCCTCTTGCAAAAAATTTATTTCGCGAACTAGGGTGCACGCCATAGTAGGTTCTCCCCATTCTGATTGTTCTGATTATTCTGGTTTTGCGTTTCAGCTCTTATTATAATTTCTCAATTCTCATCTTTGTCATTCCATAATGTAGTACCAGAATATCGCCACAACGATATTCTCGTAGTCAGAATAACACTTTCACGAGAAGGTCAAATATTCCTATAAGTATAAATGACATTGTTCACAAGAGTGTCGTAAGGATTCTTCAGCAACATTTGGCGAGCGTCACAAGTAAGCTTCATAATAGCTGACGATTGAAGAGACATGTTATGAGAGTGTTGTTTCACGAGGATTACAAAAGTTAGCGAAGATTAATATTAAAAATACCACAATGAGATCGCAGAATATATCCGAAAGAAGGGGAAAACTTAGCTGTCACCCACTATGTACTTTCCTATATAAAGGGTTCAAGTAAGTCCAGAGGAGGATGATGTATTTTTTAGAGTTGAGAAAATCTTGAGGAGAGAGAAACTCCAGAAAAGAAAGTTGTAATTCTGAGTTTGAATATTTTCTGTAAACATTTCTGAGATCTAAATAATAAAAGTGTCGTTTAATTCTTTAATCTTCAACTAGTTTCACTTAGATTTTTATAGGATCTTAATAGGGGTGTAGTGTGGGAAATCCTGCTACTACATTTTGGCGCCGACTAAGGGGACATCAAGATCCAAAATCTCTAATTACAATTTGAATATTTGGAGAAATTGAAGAAATGGATGGAAGAAGGATAAGAAATACATCAGAACCACCAACAACAGTGAGAAGAAGTAAAACACTTGCAGGTGAAGAAACAAGTGTATTAGGAGAATCTTCAAGGATGAGAATTAGGAGGAATAGAACAAGGAATGAAGGGGAAAATTTAATTCAATAACCAAACCAATCAACATCGGTACAAAATGGAAGAGTGGATTATGATAGAGTAAGCGTGCATACATGGAGATCAGATTCAATGAGAGAAGAAACAAATCGACAATTAAGAGAAGAAAATGGAGTAGGAAGAAATCAGGAGGTAGAAGAAGGGTCGATTCATCAAGATGAAGATGAAACAGCAGAGGAATCAGGGCAAAGAATACAGGAAGAAAGAAGGTTAGAGGCGGTGGAACGTGCAAATTTAACAAGACAAAATCATGAGTTGAGAATGGAGAATTTAAGGTTACAAAGAAGAAGATCAAGAAGTACTACTAGATCAAGTTCAAGATCATTTAGAGAAATACCAAGGAGAAATTCTCCCATAAGAAATAATGGAGAAAATGTACAAGAAGAAACTGAAAATCCAAATAGAGGACAACGTCAGGGAGAAGAAAGAGTAAATAATGATTGTAACGATCCACAAGGAGAAACTTTAAATGGAAGACGAAATATTAAAAATCAAAGAAATGAAGGTAATCAAGATGGTGAAGAAAATCACGAAGAAGGTAGAAGAGTATTACATGGCCGAGAGCACGTCAGAAATCAAAGAATTATTGAGAATGAAATAGAAAGACATTATGCTGAATAGGCACGCCTAGCTCACGAGAGAGAAAGACTGAGGGCAGAAATGGAAGAACAGGAGTTTCAAGAAGCAATAAGGCAAAACAATCATGATAATCGAGAAAGAAGACGTACACAAAATCGCGAAAATGGCAATATTCGGGAAGAATATGATAGAATATAGAGAAGGATAGAAAGACAACAAATAGAATTGGCGAGAAATGAAGAAGTTGGTGGAGAAGAAATTAGGAGACAAAATCAATTGCGAATTTCGGATAGAAATGAAGAGGAAAATTGCAGGAGAAGAGAAAGTGCGTTAAAAATACCAATAGAACAAAGCCCAACTGCAAGTGAGCAAATTTTGAGGGAATTAGCAGAAATGAGAGGGATGATAAATAATAGAAGAGAAGGAGGAAGAAGGCAACTTGATAAAGCAATCGAAGAAGCAGCTAGAACTCCCTTCACACAGGAAGTACAACTAAGAGGAATTCCTCCAAAATGCAATTTGCCAGCACTAAACAGTATTTTCGATGGGACTACTTGTTCTATTCAACATGTTAAAGCTTATGTTAGGTGTATGCTGCAGTGGGAGAATCATGATGCTGTTTTATGCAAGTAATTTGCATCCAGTTTGATCAAGAGGCGCTAAAATGGTTTGAGGGATTGCCGAAAAATACTATTACTTCTTTTGATCACTTACAAGCTACATTTTTGGGTGCATACATAAGCAATAACTCTTCACGACCAGGTATCGAAGATGTGTTTGGATTAAAACAGAGAATTGGCGAGAGTCTAAAACATCTAACCATAAGATGGAAGACAATGTGTAGTGAGATGGCGGGAAGAGTAGATGAGAGATATCTTATTTTATCCTTTATTAATGCAATGTTTGCGACCAATTTGCTCTACATACAAATTTTCAGAATCAAAAACACCATCACAATGACTGAACTAAGAGAACTACAATAAGAGTACATTGCTTTGGAAGAAAAAAAAACCGAAATGGAGTCATACCCAATTGCAAACACCAGTTCTGTAATGGCTAATGGAAGTTTGCTTCCCAAAATGATTAATAACGTGGCGAGCACCTCGCAAGTTCAAGCAGAGAAAGTGGCGAATAATGACAAACAAAAACTAGTGGCTATGGGAAGTCGTGATCAAGAAGAATTTGAAAGAGAGAAGAATTATTACAATCGTGGAGGAAATAGTCAAATCCAAAGGCTTGACCAACCTCAAGAAACTTATGGTGGACAAAAGAAAAATAATTTCAGAAATCAGGGGAACATGAGAACCATATGGGAGGAGATTAAGATGCCACCCTTGAATGCTAGTGTAGAAAAATCTGGGAAGCTATCATTTTAATGGAAAATATACCCTCGCCATGGAACATGGGGAAGGAACCACATCCTAACACTCGTAATCAAGAATTCTGTCCTTATCATCATTTTCATGGGCATTCGATAAATAATTGCATAAATGTAAAAAGAATAATCTTAAGAATGATCGATCAGGGGAAGCTAAATCATTTTCTAAAAGGGCATCAACAATCGCAACAATTGCCACCACCACCAGACGATCGCAGAATGACTAATGTAAAAGGAGCAGAAACTTTTGTTATAGAGGTTGGAAATAAAGCAAAGAATTTATTTTGTAATTCTATTATGCATTCTTTCAGAACCATCGAAGATTTCCACGATAATGTCTTAAGTAGAGTCTTTTCCAGAGATATGGATGGAAAAGAAATAATGAATATAGCGAGAATCTCGCCATTAGAAGAGTGGCAGAAACAAATCCTTTCTTTTACAGCACAAGAAATACCAGAGCCTGGCGAGGTGCATGATAACCCATTGGTGGTAAGGTTGGAAATAAAACCAGAACAAGCAGAATAAGAAGAAGAAGGAGGTAAAGAAAATAATAACGAAATGGAGGAGTCTTGGGCCATTGATAGAATCCTAATTGATACTGGCAGTTCCGTAGATATCCTATTCTACCACACCTACAGAACCATGGGTGGGAAAGATGAAGATTTGATACCATCGACATACAGAATCTATGGTTTTAATGGGACTGCCAACAAGCCTAAAGGGGAGATCATAATGAGAATTCCGTTAAGAGGAATGACTTCCAAGATTTTATTCTGTGTTGTCGATATTGAATCACCATATAACGCCTTAATTGGTCAACCTTGGATACACAGGATATTGGGTGTTGCATCTACCTTTCATCAGTGAATTAAATTCCCTCATCCAAATGGTGTTGGAGTAATTAAAGGAGATTGGGGAGAAAGTAAGAAATGTTATGAGATAGATATCAAGTCTTGTGAGGAAAGAGCAGGGAAGAACAACAATTGGAAATACAGAATTAAGCAACAACAGAGAAGTGACAAATTAATGGTTGATTCAATAGAAAAGCATGAAGAAATAACTAACGAGTCCCTCGCAGAAATCAAGCAAAAAATAAAACGCAGCAAAGGTACAGGTATAAAAATCATAAAAGGAGGAAATGACAAGCAACTTGCGGGAAAACACTAAGTAAAAGAACAGATGAGAAGGAAGATGAGAAGAATAAAGTGATAGAAAGATGAAATATGACGAGCAAAGGTAAAGTTGTTTTTTCTGTTTGAGTGAAGAAAATGAAATTGAAAAGTTCAAAAAAGAAAAAGAAAATAAATTATTGAGATTTAAAGCTCGCAAGAAATTTTAAGAAACGCGAATGAAATTTCGCAGAGATTAAGAGAATGAGACAAACCTTTATGGCGTGCAACTTAGTTCGCGAGTACAATTTCGTAAGAGGCAAATGTAAGACCTACAAGCACGTCATAAAGGGGGTATCTCTTTATATGATTCAGGGATAAGGTTATAACGCTACTGGAACCTGAGTCATACAGATGTAGGGGTTAAAGAAAACCTATCCGGGAGAGAGATCTTGGATTTCCAACTTTATAAGGTTATACCCTGGTTGGACGACTGAGAGTCTCTTCCAAGAAGTGCAGAGTATGACCAAGGCGCCGAGGTACACGGTTTATCCAAGGGTGCCCGGGACGGACGAACCTACCCTGGCCATCTTTGGTAAGTCTTGGCTACAATGCACTTGGCCTGAAGAAAACCCCACCTAGGGTGCAGTCTTGTAACTATAAGCCATATAGGCATAAAGGACAAGGGGCTGCGAAAACAACTGGTTGTTGGTAAATCTGGATGGGAGGAGCTAGTCTTGTATGGCCGATGTGCCCTCCTTGAAGGGGCAACCAGGGGGAAGATAAGGGCGGAACCCTCTATTAGGGAGCTGATAAGTGTCTTAAGACGGCAATGCCATGGGGCTCTAAGATCGCAAGATCATTTAGGCCTGTCATATTGTCGCGTAAATTATACAGAGGCAAAAAGCCATAAGATAAAAAAGTTAAGATGAGGTCAAGGGGTTTTTACATGAAAATGTAAAGACGTCCTGCGATTTTATCGCAAGACGGCAATGTCACGAGGCTTTGTTTTCGCGAGAAAACTTAGGCTCATCATATTGTCGCAATACAATAAAGAAATGCAGATAAGACAAGATCAATGGGTCAATACATGAAAATGTAAAGACGTCCTGCGATCTTGTCGCAGAGAGAATACTATGGAAAAGTAAGACCTTTAAGTAGGAAGGCATGATAAGACCATAAAATTGCAAAAATATCAGGGTTTGCGACAATATCGCGGAAATTATGAAATTCGTCAAAATATTCGTTTATTAACTTTCTCATATTGCAGATGAATAATAGAGGCAAGTATGGGAATGAATAGAATGATAAAGATTATTATTCATCACCATATGAGAAATTTATATGGATATTAAGGCACAGATAATTAGCAGATGCAAACTATATTGACCAAGTTATATTGCAAAAAAGAGGTTGTTCTTTCATTCATACAGATAAGGGGGCAAAGAAATTTACACATTAAATTGAATAAAGTTGCAGCAAATTGAAGAAACTCGCGATTAATTACATCAAAGAAAGAAGTTAGACAGATACATTGTTTCACTTATCAACATTGTTATCTTTATCAGATTCTTCTTCTTCACCAGATTTCTCTTCTTCATTATTTTTGTTGGGTTCTTCATCATCGCCAGAATTTGTTTCTTCGTCATTATTCTCTTCTTCACCTTCGTCAAAATCTTCATCAGTATCAGAGATATCAAGATCTTGAACCATTGATGGTATTGCATTTGCAAGATCAGGATACAGAGAATGAGGAATTCCATGATCATCACAAACCTGCCTAGTAGTATTATTACGAGTAATGAGGAGGGATCTGTTAAAATTTGCAGAAGTAATCCCAAATTGAGATTTTAATCGTGAGTATTTATTGTTGCGAGCAGTAAGATCGTTCGCGAGTTGATGATTAATATCTTCTAGTTCTCTCATCCTTACACGGCATCTGTCTTCGGAATCTGCGAGAATAAGGCATCGATAAGATAGAAGTTATAAGAAAGAATAATAAAAAAAAAAACAAAAGGTTAATAGAATAGAGTGGTTAACAACCTTCTTTTTCAGAAATCAAGTCCCTAATTAAGGCTAATTGATCAGCATGAAGACTAGCATTTATACCTAAATTATTCCTAGCATTATCAAGAACCTGTGCTTCCCAAGAATACTCATCATCGCTAGTAATAATAAGGCGAGAACGAACTTGAGTTTCTCTTGCAAGAAGATCTTTATTTTCGCAGAAGAGTTTATCTCTTTCCTTTTGAACTTCGAGAAGAATTTTATGGAAATCTGCTAGAGTTTTTTGCCGTTTTTAATTGCTTGATCTTTCTCGTCAACAAGATCACTAATTCTACTTCTTAATCCATTGATCACTTCTTTTGATTCATGATAAAGACGCCTAAATTTATTAGATAATCCTAAATTGTGTCTGTGTTCAATGGTCAGGAGATTAAACTTAAATTTAAGTTCCTCTATAGAGAGGGATTTAATTTGTTCATCAGCAAAATTACTTAAGGAATTATTAAGGCGAGCAAGAAGAGTATTATCATCTACAGGTTCGGGAAAGGTTTGAAGGAACGTAGCTTCGTCAGTTAGACCATAAACATCTGCAAAAATAATTGCTTGGATAAGATATATAAAACAAAAATATAAAATCTAAAAGAAAGAAAAAGTAAATCATACCATAAAGTTGTTTGTTGGCATTGTTAAGATCCAAAATCTTCTGTTTATCAACTGAAGCTTCAGTTTCCAACAGTTTATTTTTCTCACGAAGCACAACAATTTCAGCCTTTAGTTTCTCTTTATCTTGGCGAAGGTTGACAACCTTTTTCTTAAATGAAGCACATTTATTATCTAAATCAGCAGCAGCAGCAAAAGAAGCTCTCCCAACCTGCAACAGAGTTTTATAAGTACAAAAAATTTGACGAGAGAAATCTGGCGATTTAAGAAACAACTAAGAAAACATACCAGAATACCAAGCGCATTTAAGAAGCTTGGAGTTAGAGTTCCAGAAATTCCACGAAGAGAATTATTATCAGATAAGATTGGAGCATCGCACACTTTGAAGAGCGCTTGAGCTAGCCCATTAAGAGTCTCATCGCCATACTCATTCGCAGTTCCACGAGAAGAATCGCCAAAAAGCATGGACAATTGGGTCATGGAAGAATCAGAGGAAGAAGAATTTTTCACAGAAGGAACTTCTCTAATATCGTCAAATTCTTCGATAAATTCATCATTAGATTTATTACTAACGATTGAATCCAATTGGGTATGTTGAGAAGAAGAATGCTGAGTTTTATTTTTCTTCAAAGGAGGCTCGCTGGGTTCTTTATCACGAGGGGCATAGCTTCTTCCTTCACTTGAAGCAGTAGATTTCCCTTTACGATTAGTTGAAGGTTTCTCCTTAATTTTTGGCTCTAAAGGTGGTAATTCTTCAATTACCTACAAACACAGATAAAGATAAGAAATAGGGGCAACAATATATTGTTAATTAATAAAGGAATATTTCTTACTTCATCTGTGAAAGATCTAAGAGCTAGAAGAGTGCTGGGTTTCCTATATTTCTGGTAATTAAGCTTCATTTTGGAAACCTGCAAGATAATGGAAAAGTTAGCGAGAGTGTGAAGGAATAAATAATAATAGCATAAGAAGATGAGAGAATATACATCGGAAGACCTATCAGGCCAGTTGAAAGTCCATGGTTCATAGTGAGAGAGATTCACAGGAAGTTGGAGAGAACTGGATATATAAGGACTTTTAAGTCATAAGGGAAAAATAAACCACTTATCGTCATTAGAATGACGAGGGCCATCATTTGTATTGGTATGAAAATCAATGTCTTGCATAAGAGAATTTTCAGCAGCGACCTTCCTTTTATGCAAACGAACACCCCAACAGGTACTATCCCTTACCATGGGGAGTAATTGGTAATTTCGGAAGAAATTATCTACAGTATACTTTGCAGGGATAATCGGAATATGTTTATATTTAAGACTTTTATGTTCTTCGAAATATTGGGATCCTTTGCCAGCACCACGAGAGGCATATTCTAGTAATAATCTAATACAATCCCCGCCAAGTTGATACACCGCTCGTGAAAATCTCTTATCAGAAATTATTTGGTAAAAGAGTGGAAGTTCAGGGTTGTAGAGAGGAAGTGGAAGACCAGCTTCAAGTTGACCTAATGAAACTATAATTTTTTAACGAGAACACTTGAAGTTAGAAAATAATTCAAGAGAAAGAACAGATTTGTGACTTTGATCTGGGATTAAAGATAAGTCAAATCCTTGATTTTTAAGTTTTTCTTGCATCAAATTGAAAGCAATAATATTTTTAGCACCAGCAACAACCATTTTGAGAGAATGGGAATGAAAGGAGATTGAAAAAATGGCGAAAGATATTAGATGCGCGATTTGCGGGAAAGCAATGAAATTTGCAGAGAAGAAGAAGGAAAGAGAATGAGAAGAAAGAAAAAGAGAAGAATGAGAGAAGGTATTTATAGCAGAAGAAGTTTCTCGAGAAAATAAAATAGTTAATACAATGAAAGGACGTGAATGGTCAAATAGCAGCGGTTTAAGATGACGTGTCGAAAAATATATGGGTGATAAAATTATATGAAGACAGCTGGTGAAAGGTTTAGAGACGTGTCAGAATAGAGGTGGAGGTGAAAAGATAGGAGATTACAGCAATTTATTCTCACGATCTTCTCTTCTTCGTAGAAAATACATGAGAAGAGGCAAGATGTAGTACCAAAATATCGCCACAACGATATTCTCGTAGTCAGAATAACGCTTTCACGAGAAGGTCAAATATTCCAATAAGTATAAATGACATTGTTCACGATAGTGTCGTAAGGATTCTTCAACAACATTTGGCGAGCGTCACAAGTAAGCTTCATAATAGCTGACGATTGAAGAGACATGTTATGAGAGTGTTGTTTCACGAGGATTACAAAATTTGGCGAAGATTAATATTACAAATACCACGATGAGATCGCAGAATATATCCGAAAGAAGGGGAAAACTTAGCTGTCACCCACTATGTACTTTCCTATATAAAGGGTTCAAGTAAGTCCAGAGGAGGATGATGTATTTTTTAGAGTTGAGAAAATCTTGAGGAGAGAGAAACTCCAGAAATGAAAGTTGTAATTCTGAGTTTGAATATTTTCTGTAAACATTTCTGAGATCTAAATAATAAAAGTGTCGTTTAATTCTTTAATCTTCAACTAGTTTCACTTAGATTTTTATAGGATCTTAATAGGGGTGTAGTGTGGGAAATCCTGCTACTACACATAAAATACATTTTTTGAAATTTTTTGTAACAAATTAGTCACACACTTTTATTTATTTTTTCAATTTTATTTTGATATCAAATTCTAAGTTTCTTACCTTTGCTGTTTTCTGCTTCTGCATCATTGATATTTTCTGCGGCGTACTTGCTTTCTGCGAACGTTTCACTATTTCTTATTTTTAGCAAACATTTACTTCACAACATTTCTTCTTTTCTCTTATCTACTGCATCAACCATCAATATCTCACTTCTCTGCTTTCCTTTGTGTTACGTCTCCAATTCTCTTTATCTGTAGTTTGTTCTACGCATGACTCAACATCAATTTCATAACACTTCTTTCCCTCAATCCAATCTCCTTTTATAATGCCAACTCCGCTCATATGAGGGAACTTGATGCATTGATGAAATGTCGATGCTACGCCTAGAATCCCATGTAGCCAAGGTCTGCCATTTAAGGCGTTGTAAGGTGATTCCATGTCGACAACACAGAACGGGATTTCAGAAGATATTCCTTTCAATGGAATTCGCATAGTGACTTCACCTTTAGGTTTATTAGCGGTTCCGTTAAAACCATAGATTTTGTAAGTTGAAGGTATTAAATATTCATCTTTTCCACCCATAGTTTTATAAGCATGATAGAATAGGATATTCACGGAACTTCCAGTATCAATTAAAACTCTGTTGATTGCCTATGAATCCTCAGCTTCATCATCTTCATCATCACTTGGTTTTGGATTAATCTCTAATTTCACCACCAATGGGTTTTCATGCATTTCTCCACCTTCAGGTACTTTTTCTGCGGTGAAGGAAATAGTTTGTTTTTGCCATTCTTTTAACGGCGAGACCTTCGCAATGTTCATTATTTCTCTCCCATTAGCATCTCTTGCGAAAACTCTGTTCAGAACATTATCATGAAAGTCTTCAATCGTTTTGTATGAATGTACAATAGAGTCACAAAATAGATTCTTCGCTTTTGCTCCAACTTCTATTAGAAATGTTTCTCCTCCTTTTGTCGTATTAACTCTGCGAATTTCTGGTGGAGGTGGTAATGTTTGAGATTGAGGTTGTCCCATGAGAAAATGATTTAACTTTCCCTGATCTATCATCCTGAGAATGATTTTCTTTATATTCCTGCAATCATTTGTTGAATGTCCATGAAAATGATGATAAGAACAAAATTATTGACTTCGGTGACTTGGAGGTGGCTCTTTTCCCATGTTCCATGGTGCTGGTACATTTTCCATCAAGATTATTTCTTCCCATATTTTTTCTACACTAGTATTTAGAGGTGGCATTTTAATCTCTTTCCACATCATCTTATGATTTCCTTGGCTTCTGTGAAAATTTTTCCTTTGACCTCCATATGTTTCTTGCGACTGATCAAGTCTTGGAATTTTGTTGTTTCCTCCTCGGCTATAGAAGTTTCTTTCTCTCTCAAATTCTTCTTGGTAGCGACTTCCCATAGCTACTAAATTCTGCTGACTATTTTCCATTATCCTATTTTGTTGTCCTTGCGAAGTGCTCGCCACCATGTTTATCAACTTGGGTAACAAGCTTGTGTTCTCTGCTTTTGAACTTGTGTTTGCAACTGGGTATGATTCTATTTTATTCTGTTTTTCATCAAGAGCAATATACTCTTCCTGAAGCTCTCGCAATTCAGTCATTGTGATCGTGTTCTTGACTCTGAAAATTTGAATATACAGCAAGTTGGTTGCGAACATTGCATTAACAAATGATAAAATGAGATATCTTTCATCCACTCAACCAGCCATTTCACTACACATTTTCTTCCATCTTATGGTCAAATGCTTCAAACTTTCACCAATTCTCTGATTCAACCCAAATACATCTTAAATACCAGGACGCGAAGAATTATTACTTATATATGCTCCTAAGAATGTAGTTTGCAAATGATTGAAAGACGTTATTGTATTCTTGGGCATCACTTCAAACCATTTCAAAGCCTCTCCTGTTAAAATGGATGCGAAATACTTGCACAATACAACATCATGATTTTCCCACTGTAGCATACATCTCACATAAGCTTTAATGTGTTGAATTTCACAAGTTGTCCCGTCAAAGATGCTAGTTAATGCAGGCAGGTTGCACTTTGGGGGTATTCCTCCTAATTGTACTTGGAGTCTTTGCAGCTTCTTCTATAGCTTCATCCAATTGTCTTCCGCCTCCTTCTCTTCTGTTATTTAACATTCCTCTCATCTCCGCTAGTTCATTTAAGATTTGATCATTTATTCGAGGATTTTGATCCATTGGTATCTTTAATTCTGCTTCTCTTCTTCTACGTTCATGTATATCTTGTCTTGCGAAATTTTGATCTTCTTCTTCATTATTTTCTTCTCGTCATTCCCTGCGATCTCCTCTTTCATCTCCTTCTTGAATTCACATGATTGTACCTCTCATTTTCTCCTCTGCGATTTTGGCCATTCCTTATCAATTCTCATTGTTGCCTTTCATCTCTCCTTTGTATTCTATCATATTCTTCAATAATATTTCCATTATTGCGATTTTTTTCATGTCTTCTTTCTCGATTATCATGATTATTCTGGCGTATTGCCTATTGGAGCTCTTGTTAATCCACTTCTGCTCTCAAGCTTTCCTTTCGCAAGCTATACGTGCTTGTTCGGCATAATGTCTCTCGATTTCATCTTCAATCACTTGTTGGTTTCTTTGAATTTCTCTCCCATGTAATATTCTCCTTCCTTCTTCCTGATTTTCTTCGCCATCTTGATTATTTCGCTCCTAACGTCGCCCATTTTCCTGATTCCTGTTGTTTTGTCCATTTTGAAGAATTTCGCCTTGTGGGATGTAACGATCTTCAATTATTTCTCTCCTTTAGCGACGTTCCTCATTTGGATTTTGTATTTCTTCTCGATATCTTTCTCCAATACTTGTCATAGGAGAATTTAGTATCACTTCACTTCTAATTGATCTTGAGCTTGATCTCGTAGTACTTCTTGACCTTCTATTCTGTAATCTCATGTTTTCCATCCTCAATTCATGATTTTGCCTTGTCAAATTTGCGCGTTCTTCTGCTTCTAACCTCCTCTCTTCGTGTATTCTTCGTCTCAATGCCTCTAATGCTTCAATTCTTTCATCTCCATTAATTATTCCTCCAACTGCTTCCTGGTCTTTCTCTTCTTGGCTACCATTTCTTAATTGTTGCTCTTCTTCCACTTCTTCTGCTGCATCTGATCGCCAAGTGTGTACACTCACTCTATCATAATCCATAATTCTATTTTGTATTGGGATATGCTGAGTTGATTGTTGAACCTGATTTTCTCCATTGTTTCTTGTGTTCATTCTTGAAGATTCCACAATTTCATTTCTTCCTTCTCCAGCAAGTCTCTTACTCCTTCTAACAGTTGTTGGTTGTCTTGAAGCATTTCTTCTTCTAGCCATATTTTCAATCTTAATGAACTGCTGAAAACTATATGAAATTCCTCACCAATTACTCCAAATTCCTTCAAATCACAATTTAATCAGAATTTCTTCAACCAGTCCCTGTTTCTAGCGCCATTATGTAGTTGCAGGAAATCCTACAATACATCCCTCACAAGAATTCATCACAATCAACACATTCTTTAAGATCAATAACAACACTTTTTATTAATTGAATTTAGAAATTTTACCAGAAGGAAATGAAATCAAGAATACAACACTGTTTTTGGACTTTCTCTCTCCTCAAAACTTTCTTAACACTCTAAAAATTATCTCTCCCTACCTTATGCCTATTCATCTCTTTATATAGGGTATTCCATAGTGGATGACAACTAAGTTGACCTTTATTTTCGGATTTGACTTGCGGTATTTCACAAGCTTACAAATGTTAAAATTCGAAAACATCCTAAATTTCGCTAGATCATCACACTTTTCTCATGTTTACGCTGTCGTCATCTGTTATGTCATTTCTGAAATCACTCTGCGACGTCTTCGCAGCGTTGCTGATAAAGATTTCGCAAGTGTGTTGTTGTTGTGATATTCTGATCCTACATTGTTGTTTGCATAATTCAAGTACAATGGTCTCAGTTTTTCTAGAAGGTATTATTCATTGCCGCATTACATAGTTCTTGAATGCATTCATTCGGATGACGATGTATATGGTACATAAGAGCTCTTCAGGCTAATTTTATAACATGTCATTTGTTCGATCAAATATTTTACTGTTTAGCAGGGAGGAGATCAACATTTTTGGGGATAAAAACAATTCCCCGAAGACTTCAAATTAGAGGTATGTGATGGTTTTAGTTTTTGTGGGTTCTCATTTTTATTGAACAACGGGAGTTGAATGCCCATTCACTTTTTGGATAGGTGCTATTTTTTGGTTCCTGATATTGTTGGGTATATATTGGAGACGAGGATGAGACTTTACACGAGGTGGAGGATATTTTGCGGCACTGCTAATGGGTATGATGGAAATAGGTATTTTATTAGATACAATTAGTCAATAACAGCAGTATTTTCAGCCCGGTTCTGCTATGAAGATCTCAAAAATCAAAAGGTGTATGTGATACCTGTTCAAGGTAGAAAAATGTGCCAAAAAAATGAAGGGAAGAGAACATTTGGTTCCGTTCAGGAATTAGTAAAAGAAGGCAAAATCAGTTGTTTGTGGTGTAAATTTTGAAAATGAGTCTTCCAGAAGCCAAATGCCAGTTTTAAGAAGGAAAGTATACGGTACACATTTCTCTTTTCGGTTCACCTTTTTTTTTTAATTATTAAATTTTTAGATATGATATATCTTGATATATGGATATAGGTTAAGAGGGTAGAGTGGCCATAATAACCAAGATGGCAGGAGGAATTGGTGAAGCATCAACGAGGTTATTAGTTAAAAATGGAGTATTTGTTGTGATAGCAGACGTTCAAGATGAATCAGGTGATCATGTTGGTGCATCAATTGCTACAGAGAGATGTAGTTGCAAGCACCGTAATGTTACCGATGAAAAAAGCAAGTGGAACACACTGTGAATTTGTCACTTTAAAAATTGTAAGCTTTCTAAAGAACCATTATATATGTTCCACTCTGACTTGAAATGATGCAGGGATGTCCAACACGGTGAATTTGTCACTTTAAATAGACCCATAATTTTTCATTTGTCAGAATACTACGAAAAAGTGGGGAAAAGTCTAGATGAATGGATTGAGATCACATGTTTGGTCATGAAGGAAGATCCTTTGGACTATAAGATGATTACTAGGGTATGAACCGTGCCGTAACGGTACAGGCTGCTATGACCAAACTATGGTGATCAAAATTTACATTGTAGCATAAATTTCCTGGAATGTACTCTAAATTTTCCTAATGAGTTAGACTGAATCCATTTATTGTTGTCAAAAAAGTAAAAAATATCATCAAAATTTGTCAGTTGTTTAGACTTCTTTAAGAGTCAAGGGTTGTATCAGAAATTCATCAAAATTCTTATAAAGAAATAAAATGTAGTATACATATCAAATCCAGACCCAATTGTTTGCTAAATATTATAATCCATGTGCACCGACCTTTTCTCCAGGTTAATGCATCCAATTTCTGAATTTTAAAATGCGTTTTTAGTTCATTTTAGTTTCTTTAATTACAAAAGTTTTATCTTGGGTATTTTCAACTCAGTTGCTTCACACTGAATTCTTTAGTATCCATCCTTCTAATACAATCACTTTTGCGCATGCCTTTATTTTATTTTTGCCTTTGTTTTAACTTTTAACTGAATACTCCACGTCGATGCCATCGCAGATAGCTCTACGTTATTGTTCAATAATCTCCTAGCTACTTTCGCTTCATTTGTAGAATAATAAAAGAAGCACTGGACTTGTTACCTACCCTGACATCCTTTGATCAAAGTGGAAATGTTAAAATAAACTAATTCTATAAATGAAACATTTACTATTAGAACAACTTTTAGTATGATTAGTTGTACAACGATAAACCGGTCATGAGAGTCCAAAATGCAATTCTCGAGCATCTCTATCTCCCATCCTAGCCTACTTCTCTTCCCTGCTACCTCTAATTGGGTAAATCTTTAATCAACTTAAGTCGACTCGAGCAACAATAAAATTAACAAAAATGTTGCAAAGTAGAGCCTTTTATCCTCATTATCACCTACAACAGCAAACTCTGCCTACTCACCATCCCATCATCGAGGTTACCATATTATTGCATCCATTTGATCCTCATCACCTATGAACAAATTCTCGTGATTATTCATGTCTCTTTGCTAGAGATAGATAACCATATGCAACCAATTTACCGGAATCCAATGAACCATACTAATGAATCAAAACCCCAAATAGTTCCTTAAAAATAGAGCTTTCTTAGAAGTCCCCTACAAAATCAAACGAAAAAAGAATAAAAACCTTCAAAACAGGCCTGAACTCGTCCAAAAAGTGATGCGTAACATATTAAGTAACAACAACATGCTAAGATTCAGCCCATACATGAAATTAAGCATGCATTTGTCTTTGGATTTGTCTACAAATCAGTACCTTGTTAACTCGACACGGATAAGATTTCCTAATCATTTCTTTCACGAATTGATCAAATCTTCTATATAATCTGGAACTATTTTCACCATTATTTCAAAAGCCAATAATATTATATCTTATATTCATCACCATGGGCATTGTGAAGACACGGAAATAGAACCATAACTTAATCAATTAAAAAGATGTAATACATTAAGAAAATTAGTGACTTGGGGATATATTCACATGGAATGGCATGCACTTAAACTCTTGGGTATTTCAATATTCGGATGATGAAAACAGATCTCCATGAACCATAATAACACTTTCCCACCCAGATTTCACAGAATCACATTGTTGACACAGCTGAGGACTATCTGCGAGACAAAATGAATGATCAACTCCCTTTTTTTCTACCGAGTTACTTTTCCGCATAACAATCTCAAAATACCTGATGAAATTAGTTCTAAAAGTTGTAATTTGCCAGCTTGTCACATAAACCCATTTCCTTTCGTAATCCATGTTAATAATCCTTGCCTTTATTTCGACGACCAGTTTAGGAACTGTTGGTCGTTAGCCTACAATTCAAAAATTTAAGCTCTTTCATATATGGGCAACTAACATGCCAACATTAGGTATAATTATAGTTGGTGGAGGTCGCACTTATTAACACAAATGTAAAACTAAACACAACAAATATTTTTCCAAAAGGAGGGGCCTTTAATGGCTGTATCAACATGGGGATAATTAAACATTAGTTATGATAATCTAGCAGGTTACCAAACTAAACATTTGACAAAATTATATGTGCAAGTTTGGCGATGAGCTCAAAATACTTCTTACTGTTTTCATTCATTTATCTTCTGGTGTAAAATCATATAAATCATTGTCTCCTACACTACTTATGATAATGACGAATGACTAATTTGTTTCCCATGCATTTTTGACGATGACAATCCTTAGCCACCATTAGAAGTATTAGAATAACTATCGTTAATTTTTCTTTACCGATCAAAAAAAAAAAAACTATCGTTAACCATGTTTAATGCTTTCTCAATAATCCCAACATCTAAGACTTGGGTTTCAGGCTGAAAAACTTACTATTAGGATTGGGAGAGTAAGAAAAATGAGGAATAAATTATCACCTTTAGAACTTTTGATCAAATACATATCAAATTAAGAAAATCCAAACCCTAATTAATCTCTCACTACGGCATAATTCCAAGCATAACCTCCACCAAATCTATCAAACTAAATTTTGAACCAACAAAACGGGAAAAAATGATGACAACTTATTATAATCCTGAAGAAGTATACTAAATAGACTAAGCAAAAAGAAACCTAATTTATAATAAGAGAATGCATCTACCATGATGACAGAAAACCCCCAAAACAATAGACTGAATCATCATCCTTTTCTTTGTTCTTCCATGTAATAATACAAAATTTCTTAATTTGGATACAATGAGAAATATGCACTTTGTATGTATTTACCCGCATAAGCAAATCTCTTTGTTGTATTTCTTAATTTGGATACAATGAGAAATATGAACTTTGTATGTATTTACCTGCATAAGCAAATCTCTTTGTTGGGTATTGCATCTTATTTCTATGCCTAATGCAGTTATTTTTTTCCAGCCACTGCTTGCCCTGTCTCTTTGCTTGAGAATCTGTATATATCCAAATAACGAAAACATAGTTCAGTCATTTGTTAACATGAAGTCAAACTCCTAATTTAGGAAAATAAGGTCGTATGATACAGAGGAAATTCGATCCCATACGTAATAGATTGACAAACATCTGCTGATCAATTTTGTGTTGATACGAAAGAGAAATAGAGCAACCCCGTAGGATGGTCGCTTGATACACAAAAAAAAAAACTGAAACATACCAAACACAAAATCAAATCGAAATAGGCATAGAAGTCTTACCTTTGCAACAAAATCAGATAAACCAAAATCCAATATATAAGTGAATATCGATCTATTTTAACAAATATTTCTAATAAGATAAGAAATTACCTTAAAATTCTTACTCCCTTTGCAACAAAAATTGTTAAGCAGAACGAAATAAAAGTATTGGGGTTTTCACTTCCCTTTGATAGATCAAACAGAAATTTTCATAAAGATCAGGACTGCAAAGATCGATTGTTCAACCGAAGCCATTTTCTATCCACAATGTCTGCCTAAATTTCAATGCTGACCTCCACGGACTCTTTAGCCCTAGAAAGTAGAAACGGCTAATTCATTGAGTCATTTCCTAAGATGGAGCGAGGAATTAAATGACCTTAACATACGCAAGTAAGACTGTCATGGGAATCAAATAGATGATGGAATCGTGACCTTTCTTTATGACTGCAAAATGTAAATTCATAGATGGTTGAATCGTGACCATCCTTTATGACCCCAAAATGTAAATCCCTGTATGGCTAAATCGTGACCGTCTTTTATGTATTCAAACTTTAGATCTCCGTCCATTAGGTAAAACACCATTGTCCCTTATAATATAGATACTGAAATAATCTTATACTACTTTATGCAAACACAGTCAGTCTATGATTACCGTTTTTACTCTTTATTTTTGATCAATTAATGAACTAGCCCATCCATTTTGGACGGGCTTACGGAGCTTGTTTGTTTATAATTCCATTATGCAGAGTCAAGGCCAAATGGGAGATCAAAATCAAGAAGAAAATTAGAAAAGTAAATGCTGGTCAAATCCATGTCACATGAATATCCCTCACAAACGTCAATTGTTTCTATGGAAATTTTCTTATGATATTCTCCCAATTTTTAAGAGACTCAACAGAAATATTCAACTCCATAGCATAACTTGCAAGAGATGTAACTAAGATGAAGGGTCCACTACACATCTTCTCATAAGCTTTCCTTATGCTAAAGAAGTTCGGAGAATGGTCAATCTGAGCATAACCAATAGCTTGCAGAATGTGCAAGAATGGATGAGAACCCAGAATAAGGAGGAAAATGAATTCTTCTTCAATTAAGTTGTACATTAATCATCCTTATGACCTATATAATTAATATCGGATATCGGTTTATATCGGCTAGGACCGATATACTAGTACAACTTTATATCGGAGATATAATCGTTGAAATATCAGTGTAATATTGGTTCCAAATTTCATATTTATCATTTTTATAACAAACATTTTTCTACATATCACACCTGTTAAGTTATATAGAATACCAAAAAATTAAAATACCACACACACTTGACATTTCTTTGCCGATGCGATATCTTGGGCAGCACCAAGGACTCGAGAAAGCGAACTCGACGCATCAGAGACAAATTTGTAAAATGCCTAGGAAGCGCATATAGGTAAATGCACTAACAACTAAATATAGCATACGTGGGATATAAGGGGACACATATACAGGTGAATCTGTTGTATCGAAAAAACGCATGGAATATTCAAAACGCAAGTGTACCATCCCAGTTGAAGTCAAAGGAATAGTCATCAAAGCATTAAAAAGTATGAGGTTTTCACTCGGTCTCTCCGCCTCATTTTTTTGGGTGGGGTAATTTTTTCCTTCATGAATTCTCAGTTTCATTCATCTCAACTCCAATAAAAATAAATGCATTAAAATGCCTAAAGTGAGCAAGGTGCGTAATGCGCGGTCTTCGCCTTGAAGCAAAAAGCTTTAAATCAAATCTATTTGCCTTATAACTAACAATATATCTAAAATTACGTAACATCATATATACAAGAAGCAAGGACGGAATGAAAATCATAAACTTGATTTGCCTAGTCGGCCGAAGGCCGCCCAAATTTTTCTGGGTTTTATGAGTTATTTTTTGTGAATTTGAGATTTTAATTACATAAAAACAATGAAAATGTTCATGGATGAACACATTTATATAAAATCTAGTTAGTTTAGAAATTAAAATGTCATTCTAAGACAAACAAGTACTTTCATTCTATACGGATAAAACAATTCTATGTGTAATTCTCTAGGAAAATAAATTATATGTTTAATTTGAGAAGTTTGACAAACGTTTCCTCAATTTCCTCTCATGTCATTAACAGTAACTACAGTGTACCGTTAGATCTTAACCTACACATATACTATATGTCATTAGATTTTCCTCCAGATACACCAAGCTTCCTTTCTTTCATATATCAATGGGCTATCATAAATTTTACCTGGGCTAAACAATTACTATGATGAATATAAGTTGGCCTATCGTCAAAGAACTTTGCCGCGCAGAATGACAATGTTTGATTTTTACTTCAAAAACGGACAGAGTCAAATCAGTGAAACTGTTTGGTAGAGAATCGGTGTTAAATGACGTTGTTGTCCCTTTAGTTGTTAACTTTAACCATAAAGTTAATAATCTATACCCGTAAAATGAAACCACATCCAACTTCCCTGCCCCAATTTATTCCTTTCTTCTTTGTTCATACTCTCTCTCTTTTTTTTTTTTAATTCTCGTTTGGTTTCGATCTGTTTCTTAAGATACGGACTGGGTTCGTTCACATGTCGGAAACCCTAACCATGTTACTGGTTCTAGAGGATTCCTCTTGTTTCGGGGTTTTCAGTTACAATTGTTGTTTCAATTGTTTGATATCCTCATATTAATTGATGAGGATTTGTGTTTATCTCTATTTAACACTACTGTGAAATGAAGTAACAATTTTAGTTCTTTCCAATCTTACTTTTTCTCTTTTCACAATTTTTATCAGTGAAAGTCACATACTATAATGCTAGATAGACCAATCAATGGAAACAGACACAATACAAAAATAAAACGCTTCAGGCAACACCTCTCATTGATGAGTCATGAGTATCCCTTGTTAACAAGAAAGGTTAATCAAACTTTTTGGATGCTACAAACGAGTGCCAAGTCTCATTGAATACTTTGGACAACCTTGAAACGTTTTCCCCGGATGTGAAAAATGGAAGGTGAGATGCTATACTGCCTCACTTAAGCCTTTACTAGGACTTAAATTAACAATATAAGTAATGATACAAGACCATATTAACTTACTGTCTTATGATAAATCCAGTTACCCATCTAAATATATACTGCAATGGATCAACATACACAATTTATTTTATGCGACCTTCTGTTGGGTTTTACTCCTTTTGGCCCAAACATGTGGAGTCCCCTTAACCATTCAAGGGAGGAAGTTAGTGGATGCCTTGTTTTTTGGTTTTGTGCACAAAAGGCATCAGGAGACTTGTTTTTTGGTTTCACGGTTTTTATCTTCTTCATTTTGAAGAAAGAGAAAGAGAGGAAGAAGAGAAAGAGTGAGAGAGAGATAGAGAGATTTAAGCCACCATTTTTGGTGAGATTAGATGCATCTTGAAGAGGAGAAGAAAGGGTTCTTGTTGAAGGATCTTTTGGTTGTTGTGGTGGAGAATTGATTGATCAATTTCCACATCTCTTCAAAGGGGGAAAATTCTAGGGTTTGTCAAATCCTAGTAGTAAGTATCTCAAATCACTTCTTGTTCTTAAATTGATAGTGAATCTCATATTATATATGAATGAATTGTTGATCCATCCTTAGGGGTGAGTGTAATTAGGCAAATTGATATCCAAGTGCTATAGGAACCTTGAAGAAGAGTTTGTCCCCAAATTTGGGAGAATTGTGTGTAACCCATTGTTTGATTATAGTGGAAGATTTGCCCGTGGTTTTTTACCCTTCACCTTGGAGGGGTTTTTCCACGTAATTGTCGGTGTTGTGTGATTGCTTCTATATCATCATAGTTTGTGTATTTCCGCATTGTGTTTTCATTGCTCGTGTAGGTTTCGTATTGCGCATAGCGGCTCGGATTTCATAAGCCTCCCCCAACAAGTGGTATCAGAGCTTTTGGGTTGAGCTAATCCTGTGCAATGGCGGAAGCTAGCACTAGTAATAGAATGGTCAATTTGACCGGTGAGAACTTTGTCATATGGAAGGCGAAGATGGAAGACTGGTTATATTGTAAAGATCTCTATGGTCCAATAGAGAGCAAGGGAGTAAGGCCTGAGGCGACAAGTGCAGAAGATTGGAAGGTTACTAATCGAAAAGCAGTTGGTTATATTCGTCAGTGGATTGATGATAGCATTTTTCATCATGTGGCTAGTGAGACACTGGCATATCCTTTGTGGACCAAGTTAGAGGAGATATATGATCAACAGTCTCCTTGTGAAAAAGCTCTTCTATTCAAAAAGCTTGGAAAGCTGTGTTACAAGGAAGGGAGTTCAATGTCGCAACATTTAAATGAAATGAAGGGGATCATGAATCAGCTTACATCTATGGACCTCAAAATTCCTGAAGAGGTTCAACCTTATTTGTTGCTAAATACTTTACCAGACAGTTGGGAGCCATTGAGGAATTGTCTCAATTATTCTGCTCAGACAAGAAGTTGAACATGACTGTTGCAACTAGCAGTTTGCTGAGTGAAGAAGTTAGAAGAAGGTCACTAGACTCATCTCATTCAGAAGCTCTTGTGACAGAAAATCGGGGTAGAATAAAAGACAGAAGACAAGTTGGCCGTAGCAAGTCAAGGGGTAAATCAAAGTCCAGAAAGGAAGTTGAATGTTGGAACTATCATACGAGAGGTCATTATTCAAATGAATGCAGGAAGCCGAAGCAAGAACACAAGAAGGGGAAAGGAAATGATAACCAAGACAATGGTGTTGCAGCTACTGTGACAAATGATGATATCATTGTATTCTCAGATTGTAATGATGTTTGTGTTAGTTTTGCAGGTTCTGATTCAGAATGGATAGTTGATTCAGGTGCATCTTATCATGCTACTCCTCATGAAGATGTATTTACCTCCTACAAGGATGGTGACTTTGGATCAGTCAGAATGGGCAACAGTGGTGTTGCGAAAATTGTAGGAATGGGTGATGTGAAGGTTGAGACCAGTGTTGGCTGTACGTTGGTTCTCAGAAATGTGCGACATGTACCAGATCTTCGTTTGAATCTAATGTCACCAGGAGTGTTAGATGATGAAGGGTACAACAATCACTTGGGTGATGGAAAATGGAAGCTAAGCAAGGGCTCCATGGTTATTACAAGAGGCAAGAAGTGTGGCACATTGTACAAGACACAAGTGAAGGTGTTGAAAGGTGAGTTGAATGTTGTTGACAAAGATTCAATCTCCGAGCTGTGGCATAGAAGACTTGGTCATCTTAGTGAGAAGGGAATTCAAATCCTCACCAAAAGACAAGTTTTGCCAAATGCCAAAGGTATGCAATTGGGTAAGTGTACTCATTGTTTAGTTGGTAAACAAACTAGAGTCTCTTTTCATAAAGCTTTACCCAAGCGCAATTCTGGTATTATTGATCTTGTTCATTCTGATGTATGTGGACCTTTAAGGGTCAAAACACTTGGTGGTGCTGTTTATTTTGTTACTTTCATAGATGATGCTTCAAGGAAGGTTTGGTCATATGCAATCAAGACCAAAGATGATGTTGTTCCTGTGTTCAAGATGTTTCACAGCATGGTGGAAAGAGAAACAGGTAGAACCTTGAAGTGCCTTCGTTCTGACAACGGGGGAGAGTACATTGGGCCACTTGAAGTGTATTGCAATAGCATGGGTATACGTCATGAACAATCAGTGCCAAAGACTCCACAACATAATGGTGTTGCAGAGAGGATGAACCGCACTATTCTTGAGAGAATAAGGTGCATGTTATCTCATTCCAAGTTGCATAAGCATTTCTGGGGTGAAGCAATGAATACTGCTGTGTATTTAATCAATCGATCTCCTTCAAGACCGCTAGATGGAGAAGTAGCAGAAAAGGTATGGAGAGACAAAGAGCCTACTTATGATCACTTGAAAGTGTTTGGTTGCAGGTCATTTGTTCATATCCCAAAAGATCAGAGATCAAAGCTTGACGACAAAGCAAAGCAGTGTGTGTTCCTAGGCTATGGAACAGAGAAGTTTGGTTACAGATTTTGGGATCCAGTTGAGAAGAAGGTTATCAGAAGTAGGGATGAAGTATTCCTAGAAGATCAGACTATTGAAGACTTTGAGAAGATTGAGATGCCAAAGCTTCAAGATGATATGACCTTGGATCCAAATCCAGTTGTTCCTACTCTTGAACAACATGATGATGATGTTGATGGAAATGGCAATGAAGATGAAGCTCATGAAGATGTTCCAGTGGGTGATGTTGAGCAAGAAGTGCAGCAACAACAACAACCAGAAGCTGAGTTGAGAAGATCCAGCAGGACCAGATTACCTTCAACAAAGTATCCACCACATGAGTATGTGATGCTCACAGATGCAGGTGAACCAGAGTCTTATGAAGAAGCTCTCAGTGTTCCTGAAAGTCAGAAGTGGTTGAAATCCATGAAAGAAGAGGTTGGCTCTTTAGATGAGAATGACACTTTTGATTTGGTTGACAAGCATGAGAACCAGAAAGTTCTGAAGAACAAGTGGGTGTATAGAATCAAGACTGAAGATGGTAACTCACAACCAAGGTACAAAGCACGCTTAGTTGTGAAGGGTTATGAGCAGAGAAAGGGTGTTGACTTTGACGAGATTTTCTCACCGGTGGTGAGATTTTCTTCTATTCGGGTTGTCTTGGCAATAACCGCTAGTTTGGATCTTGAGATAGAACAACTAGATGTCAAGACAGCATTTCTTCACGGTGAGTTGGAGGAAGATGTGTATATGGCACAACCCGAGGGTTTTGAAGTCAAAGGCAAAGAGCACATGGTGTGCAAGCTGAAGAAGAGTCTTTATGGTTTGAAGCAAGATCCAAGAAGATGGTACAAGAAGTTTGAATCGTTCATGAAGGAACATGGGTACAAGAGGACGGCTTCAGATCATTGTGTATTCATTCAAAAATTTGTTGATGGTGATTTTCTTACTCTTTTGCTATATGTTGATGACATGCTTATTGTTGGCAAAGATAAGAAAAAGATTGACAAAGTTGAAGTCGAGATCTGAGCAAGTCTTTTGCTATGAAAGACTTGGGTGCAGCAAAGCGTATTCTTGGCATGGAGATCACTCGTGATAGGAAAGCGAGGAAGTTGTGGTTATCACAAGAAAGCTACATTGATAAGGTGTTGCAAAGATTCAACATGGACAAGGCTGAGCCGGTAAGTTGTCCACTTGCAAACCATTTTAAGTTATCTCGTGATCAATGTCCTGTGAATGATGTTGAGAAACGGAAGATGGAGAAAATTCCTTATGCGTCCGCAGTTGGTAGTTTGATGTATGCAATGGTGTGTACAAGGCCGGATATAGCTCATGCAGTTGGAGTGGTAAGCAGATTTCTATCAAATCCTTCTATGGAGCATTGGGAAGTAGTGAAATGGATACTACGGTATTTAAGGGGTACTTCTAATATGTGTTTGTGCTATGGAGGTGACAAGCCAGAGTTAGTTGGTTACACAGATTCAGATTTGGCAGGTGCTCAAGACAGTCTCAAGTCTACATCGGGTTACTTATTTACCTATGCAGGGGGAGCCGTGTCTTGGCAATCCAAGTTACAAAAATGTGTGGCATTGTCTACTACAGAGGCAGAGTACATTGCAGCTACAGAGAGCTGCAAGGAGATGATATGGATGAAGAGGTTTGTTAGAGAACTCAGTGTGAAGCAACAAAGGTTCATCGTTTACTGTGACAGCCAGAGTGCCATCCATCTCAGCAAGAATTCGAGTTTTCACTCGAGGTCCAAGCACATCAATATTAGGTATCAGTGGATACAAGAAGTTCTTGAAGAGAAGGTCTTGTATATTGACAAGATCCATACAGATGACAACGGTTCTGATATGATGACAAAGTCGCTACCAAAATACAAGCATGTGTATTTCTGCAGCAGGGCAGGTTTGGTGGTGATGGGTACCTTGCCATAAGTCGTAAGGGGGAGATTGTTGGGTTTTACTCCTTTTGGCCCAAACATGTGGAGTCCCCTTAACCATTCAAGGGAGGAAGTTAGTGGATGCCTTGTTTTTTGGTTTTGTGCACAAAAGGCATCAGGAGACTTGTTTTTTGGTTTCACGGTTTTTATCTTCTTCATTTTGAAGAAAGAGAAAGAGAGGAAGAAGAGAAAGAGTGAGAGAGAGATAGAGAGATTTAAGCCACCATTTTTGGTGAGATTAGATGCATCTTGAAGAGGAGAAGAAAGGGTTCTTGTTGAAGGATCTTTTGGTTGTTGTGGTGGAGAATTGATTGATCAATTTCCACATCTCTTCAAAGGGGGAAAATTCTAGGGTTTGTCAAATCCTAATAGTAAGTATCTCAAATCACTTCTTGTTCTTAAATTGATAGTGAATCTCATATTATATATGAATGAATTGTTGATCCATCCTTAGGGGTGAGTGTAATTAGGCAAATTGATATCCAAGTGCTATAGGCACCTTGAAGAAGAGTTTGTCCCCAAATTTGGGAGAATTGTGTGTAACCCATTGTTTGATTATAGTGGAAGATTTGCCCGTGGTTTTTTACCCTTCACCTTGGAGGGGTTTTTCCACGTAATTGTCGGTGTTGTGTAATTGCTTCTATATCGTCATAGTTTGTGTATTTCCGCATTGTGTTTTCATTGCTCGTGTAGGTTTCGTATTGCGCATAGCGGCTCGGATTTCATAAGCCTCCCCCAACACCTTCTTGGTACGGTACCCAGTTAATTTTATACGACCGTCCGAAATATAATACATTTGTGAGGAGAAGCAGAATAACGTAACTGCATCATGTACATTTGTGCGGTGCTCGTTACCCCTCTAAATATCTTTCATTTTCTCCTTATATATATATATTATTGTGGGCGTCTTACATTAATCAGATTCCAATGTTGTAGGCCTAACACATAACCTCATAATATGGACAGTCTTTATTTAGGATTCGATGGTTCGTTTCGTTTCAACTAGTGATGAATTACAAATTATCATGCCAGTAACAAGTATTGAGTTCTAGTTTTCTTTCTTATTAACTTCTTTGCGCCTTATCTATTATGATATCTTAAACTCTTATGACCGTGCTTATACTCTCGCATAACAATCATCCCAAGAATACAAACTTCTGCGCTGCTAGAAGTAAAGGATTGGAGTTGTCTTAATTCCATGGCGGCGCCAATGAAAAAGTTTATCGTATAATTCAAGTCTTGTGATCTTCCACTAAACATCTGCATTGTTCTTTCTTTTCACTTTATAATGGAGTAATTTTCGGACATATACCTGTTGTACCTATCCTAATAAATGACGATTTGGAGTGCATCAGCGGGGCGCCATGTTAAAATTATATTCGCCAATATCCCATTACACATTATGTTTTCATAACGTGGTTGACTCCGTCTATCTTCACTTCTCCTATGTAGACAGTTGTGTGATTTATGTTGTTGTCTAAATTTCTTCATAAATACTAAATATAGTTAACAAATGCCATGAAAAAATTGACAAATAATGGGTTTCACGATTTCGTATAAAATAATTTGGGTATCATAACCGAAGGTCTTATAAAATAAATGAGGTACACATGCTCGTCGATCGTATAAATTAAAATGGGTAACTAAGTCCATGAAGATAACATAAACCTAATCTATTTAATATTCATTTACAAATGATCTATATAACTTCATCCGTTCCATCAAGAGTTAATGCAATAACAATTTTTGAGTTGGTGTCTTCTTCTTCGTCTTGTGATGATCCTTTTTTTTCTTATCTTCTTCATATTTAGCCATCCGGTCAACTGGATGATGACAGCTCTGGACAATAGCCCATAGAGATGGCAGTACTTGGCTTTCTTGTAGCTACTAATAAGAATCAGAACCAAATAACCGAGCGACTGCAGAAGCTACCTGCACACACAAAAAATATATTAATGGTATTGAAACAACATAGGAAACATTGCAGTACTGGATATAACTAGTCTAACTAGCTTGGTTATGAGTAAACTTTTGAAGATATGAAAACTTTAGTCTAACTACGATTTAGTACTGAAATGTAAGACCTTGATGCCAGATTTAGGTTTATAACGGAACTTGAACCTTCATATAGTCTTAAGCTTAGCATAGTTTCACCATTTTCAACTATACTGACCTTGAACCTTCATCCACAAATTGTAAAAGGAATTTTTTTGAGTAATAAAATTCTAGAAAGCCCAAACACATTTCTTCAAAGTATGCTCACAGTGTAACACATTCTAATATATAAAGTTCTCTTTGTAATTTAATTTCCTTCTTATGCAAGTGATCAAGTGGAGGATGACTCAAAATGAATTATTGAAATAATAACCTGTTTCAAGAAGAGCGCAGCAGTGATTGAGCCACCTGGAAAAATGCCAGTGTTGACCATATCAGCAACTCCTGATTTCATCGACTCTCAGTAGCTCTCCTCCAACGGCAATCTACAAAACTTCTCTCTTGATATCTCTGATACTGCCGTTACATCCTTTGCTAAATCATCACTCGGAGTTAATATCCCTTAGTAAGAAGATTTTTCAAAATAGAGTGATAGTAAAAAGAAATTAGCTTAAACCCCACCCAAAAAAGGGGAGAAAAGAAAAGCTCTTCCTAGAACTAACTGATTAGTTGCAGGAACAAAACTTCAACCATACAAGATGCTTTTGTTGGTTCTACCAGTAAAATTTATAATAGCAAGACATTAAAGTGATGAGGTACAAAGCGTTGCTAAAAATGTTAAGAACGGAATTGACCTGCAACAGAGGGTCCGTCCAAGAGCCAAAACAAGCCCCAGCCAATGTTGCCAAATCAAGGACTTACAGATATAGTTGTCATTAGGGGGTTAGAAATAATCAAAATATTGATAGAGGAATCAGATTCGAGTATTTAGTATACTAAATACCTTTCTTAGATAGAGGACATAATACGTGCAACAAGTAAAGTTAGTGTTGAATTTATGGTCTTCACCCAACAATGTAACCTATCTCGAAAGATACGGCTCTTTACAGGATGGAGTTTCTCTAACGAAGGCTGCACTTGTTCGTGACTCGGTGAAATTAAAGAGCTCTGTTAGAATGAGTACACTATTTTTTTCTTTCTTATTTTAAGAATTTGTTTGAAGTATCACTCATGTGCACCTTATCGACACCTTGGTTGCAAGCATCTGCTAGTGTAAGTCTCCCTTCGGTATCAGTATTGTTTACCTGCAAAACAGACAGAATCCCATGTCAACAAAGTTTTAAAATGTTCATCTGCAGGTTCAAAGAAAATAAGCAACATCCTCTAGACAGCAAAACAAAGCCCCGAATCACAAATTTCACTCATCAAAAGTACTGTAAAACACAGTTAAGAGCTAGAAATTCCTTAAGCCGGGAGTTGAACTTCCTTTCCATATACATTTCCCTCCAACAAATAAAGGATACCATTCTTACAAAATGTGACTAAGAAGAGAACCATTCTTCATTTGATACATAAAGAGAAAACTACATAAGTTTATGTTCCACGAGTAACCCCACCAGCATTTAGTCATAAAACAACAACACAAAATATGCCTTATACTATTATCGACAATGTTAAGTACACGATACACACAAAATGATAAACCAGTAGATGTAAGAAAGTATATTTGTAATCTCATTGAATGACAAAAGCTAAACAACCCAGTATATACTGAAATATGGGCATAGATAGAAGTGGAATCAAGGGTCACACAACACTATACATAAGCCATTTAGTTATCTGAGAACATCACATTTATTTGTTAAACCACATCTTTTTTAGATGGGAAGTTGAAGAACTACAAGTTATTCTCTGTTCTACAGCAGTTTCTTCCCCTTTCCCATGTCCTATCCTCCTTAAAGCACGATCATAAGAGTTTAATATATCATAATAGATAAGGCGCAAAGAAGTTAATGAGAAAGAAAACTAGAACTCAATACTTGTTACTAGCATGATAATTTGATCACTGCAGTTGAAACGAAACAAACCATCGAATCCTAAATAAAGACTGTCCATATTATGAGGTTATGTGTTAGGCCTACAACATTGGAATCTGATTAATGTAAGACGCCCACAATAATATATATATATATATATATATATATATATAAGGAGAAAATGAAAGATATTTAGAGGGGTAACGAGCACCGCACAAATGTACATGATGCAGTTACGTTATTCTGCTTCTCCTCACAAATGTATTATATTTCGGACGGTCGTACAAAATTAACTGGGTACCGTACCAAGAAGGTGTTAGAAAAAACAATGTTTTGTTTTAATCAAAAAATGCATGGACCATGTTTTGATCCCAAGACCTATTGCTCCCTAGATGTTTTTTCATGTGAATGAATAAAACATTAGTCCCATATAGACTAAAACACTAAGAGTTTTAGACTTAAATAGCATTGGTTTAGCCTTAAGGGTATGGCCCTTTGGGTCTTTAGACCTTTGTGTATGGGGAAAGCCCTAGACTATGGCAAGGTTGCCTAAACCTTATTGCATTTCTTATTGCCTTTCCCGTTCGCACAGAAGCACGCACGCTCGCTCGGCTCGGCGTGGGCGTGGGCGTCGGCGTGGGCGTGGGTGTGTCCGACCCATCCTTTCTTTTTGCTGAAATTTACCACACGCTTCTCCCACACATGTAAAGAATTTTATTCTTTGCCTTCTCGGTTTTGGATATCCGACAGCCACTAGAAGCATCTTTAGTCACACACGGTTAATTCTCACGCGTGAATTCTCTTAACTGTTTTCATCGTAAAGAATCTTTAATCTCACGCGTGTGGACACCTGTGCATCTCACGCGTGTGGACACTGTGCACTGAGAGATTTCTCGTCGAGAAGAATCTTACCCGACAGATGCGTTTTTTACTCGTTATTTTAACGGATGCTTTTTGCTTTTACTCGTCCGACAAATTGAACGCGTGATTTACGGATCTGATCCGTGTCTCAAACGTTCGAATTCTTACCTATAAATACGAGTTAAGGCTTTCAGTTTAAAAAACATACCATTCAGTAACTCTTATCTTGAATTTTCCTTCTTCTCTAATAATTTTCTTTAAACTTAAGTTCTTATTAATATTTGTCTTAAAACTCGTAAAACGTTCAGTTCTTTTTTCAAACAAGTTGTAGTTTAGAAACATAATTTTGTATAACTACCTCTTGATTTACTTAATTTTAGTTCACGTAAATATAGTTTACGTAAACATAAAATTGTTTTTACATTACTCAGAAACAATTTGTATTTTCAATTTGTGTTTTTGTTTTTACTTTTGCTGCCAAGTTCTAAGGGTTCTCTCTGTGTATGCTACACATAGAGGAGAACTAACAGTAGTTGTATCCTGGAGGTAATTTGTTAATTGCTTTAGCATCTCAGAGGAGTAGCAGGCAATATTACCTTTAGCTCAGCGTATCTCATACGTGCCTCTACTAAGTTTATTGATTTGTTTGTTACTACTATCAGTGTAATCTAAGTATTATTTCCCATTTGCATTCGATTATTGTAATTAATTCCAACAATCTAAAGGTAATATTTGCCTTATTGTAATATTGTAATACTGTAATATTCTTTGTTGTAAGAACATGGTAAAGAATACTGTAGAAAAACCACCAAAGTTCAGTGGTAAGGACTTTAAGAGATGGCAGTCTAAAATGCTATTCTTCCTAAACGACCAAAGGTTAGATGGATATGCTTTAGAAAAACCCTCGAGAAAACTTCATCGCCGTGGTAATGAAGATAAATTGGACATGTGGAATAGGAAGAATTATTTGTGCAAGAATCATATTCTTAACTGTCTTGATGACTCCTTGTATGACTTCTATAATGCAAAAGAAGATTTTAATGCTTTTGATTTATGGGAAGCTCTAGAAGAAAAATATCATCTTCAAGTGCTGGAAGTAAGAAGTTCTTGATGGCTAAGTTCTTAGAATACAACATGACTGATTTAAAAGCCTGTGGTAGAACAGTTCGTCGAACTTCAACTCCTCATCGCGAGATTCTTGTCAAGGCTTGACTTTTGATGAAGCTCTACAAGTATCGGCTGTGATTGAAAAGCTTCCACCCTCATGGAGCGAATACAAGAGGAGGCTGCGACACAAGACTCGTGAAATCACCATGGTGGAGCTTGGCAAAAAGATCCAGGTTGAGGAGCTGATGTGCAGCAAGGACAAGAGCATGATGTCGAGCAAAAACATGTCCAACAAAGCTCATGTTTTGGACGATAAAGTCGCTTCAAAGAAAACTCCTGGAGAATCCAAAGAAATGGGTAATAGACGTAACATACATCGAAAACCCAGAGGTAACAATTTTAAGCCTAGAGGTGGTGTCACTAAGCACACCATCAAAGGCGACTGTTTTAATTGTGGTAAACCTGGACATATGGCTAAAGACTGTAAGGCCCCTAAAAGGATCAAATATGATCCAAAACAGAAAAATAAGGCAAACATAGTAGAGGACTCGGGATATTTCACTGGCATGGTGTCTGAAGTCGACCTTGTCTCTAGTATGACTAATGTGAGAGACCGGTGGCTTGATTTCTGGAGCCACCAAGCATGTCTCAGAATTCAGAATGCTTTCTCCTCCTATGCCATAGTAGGAGAGATGATGAGAAATTGTTCATGGGAAATTCTTCCACCGCGAAAGTGGTGGGGAAAGGCAAGGTCGAACCGAAGCTAACTTCAGAAAAACTCGCATTGAATGACGTATTCTACGTCCAGGACATATGCAAAAATCTCATCTCGAAACCATCCTGCTAGGAAAAGGTTTTAAAATTGTTGCTGAGTCCAATACTGTTGTGATTTCTAAGCATGGTGAATTCGTAGGAAAAGGTTATGTTACCGACAACATGATTAAGCTTAGTGTATCTGATTTGAAATTGAATGTTAATGCATCTTCTTCTGTTTATGTTTGTGACTCCTCACATGTTTGACATGATAGATTTGGGCATGTTAATTTCAAATCGCTAGAAAGACTTGCTAATTTAGGTTGCATACCAAAAATAAACTTTGATAAAAAACAAAGATGTGAAATCTGTGTTGAATCTAAATATGCAAGAAAACCATTTAATAAAAGTGTTGAACGTAGAACAGTTCCTTTGGAATTAATACACTCGGATTTAGGAGACTTGAAATCAACACCAACAAGAGGTGGTAGAAAATGGTACATCATTTTTATAGATGATTACTCACGATACTGTCAGGTTCATCTTCTTAGAAGTAAAGATGAGGCCTTAGAGGCTTTTAAGTTTTATAAACTTGAAGTAGAAAACCAAAAAGGAGTTAAGATTAAAACTCTTAGGTCTGACCGTGGCGGTGAGTATGTGATACCCATAGGAGATTTTTGTAAAAATAATGGAATCATTCATGAAACCACTGCACCATATTCACCTGAATCGAATGATGTAGCCGAAAGAAAAAATAGAACACTCATAGATATGGTAAATGCTATGTTGACAAGTTCAGGGTTATCTTCGAACTTGTGGGGGAAGCTATCCTCTCAAGCATGCTATATTTTGAACCGAGTTCCATTTAAAAAATCGATAAAACTCCCTACGAATTGTGGAATGGTAAACAACCTTCATATGCATACTTTAAAGTGTGGGGGTGTTTGGCCAAGGTGGCCATTCCTCATCCCAAGAAAACTAAAATAGGTCCCAAAACAAATGACCGTGTTTTCTTAGGGTATCCCTGAGCATACAATTGCACACAGGTTTATGGTCATCGTTCGACCATAATAATATTGGTCGAATACCATATTGGAATCTAGAGATGCTGTGTTTTATGAACACATATTTCCTTTAAGGTCTGGACCACGGAAAAGGGTCCATGATGACCTCTCGGATGTTCCATCGACTAGTCAAACTCCAACTTTGGAGTATGAGACTGAACCAAGAAGAAGTAAGAGGGTTAGAACGAAACAAGTTTTGGCCTGCATTTTTTGACTCTTACGGTAGAGTCTGAACCCCAAACCTACAAGGAAGCTATGACTTCTCCAGAAGCTCCTTTCGGGAAGAAGCTTCATTAAATGAATGGGAGTCCATTCAAAGAAAACGAAACTTGGGAGCTTGTAGACTTGCCTCCCGGAAGTAAATCCATAGGTTGCAAATGGGTGTTCAAAAGGAAACTTAGAACAGATGGAACAATAGATAAATATAAAGCTAGGTTGGTAGCTAAAGGCTATAGACAACAGGAAGGAGTAGATTTCTTTGATACCTATTCACCAGTCTCTAGAATCACCTCGATTAGAATGTTGATTGCTATTGCTTCAATTTATGATTTGCATGTACATCGATGGATGTTAAAACTGCTTTTCTATATGGTGAATTGAATGAAGAAATTTATATGGATCAACTGAAGGCTTTATAGTAAAAGGTTATGAAAACAAAGTATGCAAGTTAAACAAATCTCTTTACGGTTTAAAACAAGCACCTAAACAATGGCATGAAAAATTTGATCATGTTATGATAACTAATGGTTTCAAGGTTAATGAATCTGATAAATGTGTTTACATTAAATCTGTGTATGATTCTCATGTTATTGTTTGCCTATATGTTGATGATATGCTCATATTAGCAAAGCAACCTTGATATTATTAATACCATTAAAAGCATGCTTAGAGATAATTTTGACATGAAAGACTTAGGCCCTACCGATGTAATCTTAGGGATGAAAATCGAAAGACGTCTGATGGATATAGTCTTAGTCAATCTCATTATGTCAAAACCGTATTAAAGAGATTTAATTATGAAAATTCTAAACCTGCGTCTACTCCATTTGATCCCACTTGTAAATTGAAAAAGAACAAGGGTGAGGGTATTGATCAACTTGAGTATTCTCGCATTATTGGTAGTCTTATGTATCTTATGAACTGTACAAGACCTGATATTGCTTACTCGTGAGTAGATTAAGCAGTATACTTGCAAACCTGGGAAGGATCACTGGAATGCTCTCTTCAGAGTTTTACGTTACCCGAGAGGGACCTCAAACTATTGCTTAAGTTTTGGGAAGTATCCCTGCTGATCGAAGGGTATTGTGATGCCAACTGGATATCGACTTTAAGAGTGCAAATCTACTAGTGGGTACATCTTCTTGCTTGGAGGTGCGTCTGTCTCATGGAAGTCTTCCAAACATACATGTATAGCTAAATCCACTATGGAGTCTGAGTTTATAGCCTTGGAAAAAGATGGAGAGGAAGCTGAATGGATGCGATGTTTCCTGGGAGGAATTCCACTCTGGCCCAAGCCTCGTGTCTTCAATTGCCATCCATCGATGACAGTGAAGCTGCTCTTGGTTGCGCAAAGAACAATGTATACAACGGGAAGTCTATACATATACGAAGAAGACATAAGACGGTGAAACAACTACTCTCTACTGGTATTATCTCGATAGACTTTGTAAAATCCAAAGATAATCTTGAAGATCCTTTGACAAAAGGCTTAACCAGAGAGAAAGTTAAATTTACATCGAGGGGGATGGGACTTAAGCTCATTGAATAAATCACCATGAAGGATACTCAACCTTGTGATTGGATTTCCAAGATCAAGGTTCAATGAGACAACTAATTTATGGTGATATTGAGAAAGCACTATCTTTGTCCCTCCCTATGGTGTAATCGTGCGATAGTGTCCTGCAGAAATTAAGGATGATCTTTTGCGATCTTAATGGGTACCATGGCTTTGATTAAAGCGGGGTGTGGCAGGACACTCTTTATGGACCCACCTTTGTGGATGTTGGAAGTGTGGCCGCTTCCTATGAGAATATGAGATGATTCTCTAGAGACATTCATTAAGTCCGGGATTTTAGCCCACTGCCAAAATGGGCACAACCGCAAGAGCTTGGCAGCTGTTTTCTTCGGTTGAGGCATCAAGTGTGGCTGTTATTTCTGAATTGCATTCTTTGTTGGCGGTTCAAGACATTGCGTTCACCGTATCAACAAGCAGTTCAGGTAACCTCTCACTAAGTTAAGGTTCAATCCTTGGGACACCTTAGCCTATTTTGTTGCCTTATGTTTTATCGTGTTTTATCGACATGTTTTATTATTCATGTGGGGGATTGTTAGAAAAAACAATGTTTTGTTTTAATCAAAAAATGCATGGACCATGTTTTGATCCCAAGACCTATTGCTCCCTAGATGTTTTTTCATGTGAATGAATAAAACATTAGTCCCATATAGACTAAAACACTAAGAGTTTTAGACTTAAATAGCATTGGTTTAGCCTTAAGGGTATGGCCCTTTGGGTCTTTAGACCTTTGTGTATGGGGAAAGCCCTAGACTATGGCAAGGTTGCCTAAACCTTATTGCATTTCTTATTGCCTTTCCCGTTCGCGCGGTGCTTCGCAAGAAGCACGCACGCACGCTCGCTCGGCTCTGGGCGTGGGGCGTGGGCGTGGGCGTGGCGAGGCGGGCGAGGGAGTGGGGGGGGTGGGGGGGGGGTGTGGGTGTGGGTGTGGGTGTATCCGACCCATCCTTTCTTTTTGCTGAAATTTACCACACGCTTCTCCCACACATGTAAAGAATTTTATTCTTTGCCTTCTCGGTTTTGGATATCCGACACCACTAGAAGCATCTTTAGTCACACACGGTTAATTCTCACGCGTGAATTCTCTTAACTGTTTTCATCGTAAAGAATCTTTAATCTCACGCGTGTGGACACTGTGCATCTCACGCGTGTGGACACTGTGCACGAGATTTCTCGTCGAGAAGAATCTTACCCGACGGAGATGCGTTTTTACGTTATTTTAACGGATGCTTTTTGCTTTTACTCGTCCGACAAATTGAACGCGTGATTTACGGATCTGTGTCTCAAACGTTCGAATTCTTACCTATAAATACGAGTTAAGGCTTTCATTTTAAAAAACATACCATTCGAACTCTTATCTTCTCAATTTTTCCTTCTTCTCTAATTATTTTCTTAAACTTAAGTTCTTATTAATATTTGTCTTAAAACTCGTAAAACGTTCAGTTCTTTTTCTCAAACAAGTTGTAGTTTACGTAAACATAATTTTGTATAACTACCTCTTGATTTACGTAATTTTAGTTCACGTAAATATAGTTTACGTAAACATAAAATTGTTTTTACATTACTCGAAACAATTTGTATTTTCAATTTGTGTTTTTGTTTTTACTTTTGTCGCCAAGTTCTAAGGGTTCTCTCTCGTGTATGCTACACATAGAGGAGAACTAAAGTAGTTGTATCCTGGAGGTAATTTGTTAATTGCTATAGCATCTCAGAGGAGTAGCAGGCAATATTACCTTTAGCTCAACAGTATCTCATACGTGCCTCTACTAAGTTTATTGATTTGTTTGTTACTACTATCGTGTAATCTAAGTATTATTTCCCATTTGCATTCGATTATTGTAATTAATTCCAACAATCTAAAGGTAATATTTGCCTTATTGTAATATTGTAATATCTGTAATATTCTTTGTTGTAAGAACATGGGAAAGAATATCGTAGAAAAACCACCAAAGTTCAAGTGGTAAGGACTTTAAGAGATGGCAAGTCTAAAATGCTATTCTTCCTAAACGACCAAAGGTTAGATGGATATGCTTTAGAAAAACCCTCGAGAAAACTTCATCGCCGTGGTAATGAAGATAAATTGGACAGGTGGAATAGGAAGAATTATTTGTGCAAGAATCATATTCTTAACTGTCTTGATGACTCCTTGTATGACTTCTATAATGCAAAAGAAGATTTTAATGCTTTTGATTTATGGGAAGCTCTAGAAGAAAAATATCATGTCAAGCTGGAAGTAAGAAGTTCTTGATGGCTAAGTTCTTAGAATACAACATGACCGATTTAAAAGCTGTGGTAGAACAGTTCGTCGAACTTCAACTCCTCATCAGCGAGATTCTTGTCAAGGCTTGACTTTTGATGAAGCTCTACAAGTATCGGCTGTGATTGAAAAGCTTCCACCCTCATGGAGCGAATACAAGAGGAGGTGCGACACAAGACTCGTGAAATCACCATGGTGGAGCTTGGCAAAAAGATCCAGGTTGAGGAGCTGATGTGCAGCAAGGACAAGAGCATGATGCTGAGCAAAAACATGTCCAACAAAGCTCATGTTTTGGACGATAAAGTCGCTTCAAAGAAAACTCCTGGAGAATCCAAAGAAATGGGTAATAGACGTAACAGACGTCGAAAACCCGAGGTAACAATTTTAAGCCTAGAGGTGGTGTCACTAAGCACACCATCAAAGGCGACTGTTTTAATTGTGGTAAACCCGGACATATGGCTAAAGACTGTAAGGCCCCTAAAAGGATCAAATATGATCCAAAACAGAAAAATAAGGCAAACATAGTAGAGGACTCTGGATATTTCACCGGCATGGTGTCCGAAGTCGACCTTGTCTCTAGTATGACTAATGTGAGAGACTGGTGGCTTGATTCTGGAGCCACCAAGCATGTCTCAGAATTCAGAATGCTTTCTCCTCCTATGCCATAGTAGGAGATGATGAGAAATTGTTCATGGGAAATTCTTCCACCGCGAAAGTGGTGGGGAAAGGCAAGGTCGAATCGAAGCTAACTTCAGAAAACTCTCGCATTGAATGACGTATTCTACGTCCAGCACATATGCAAAAATCTCATCTCGTAAACCATCCCGCTAGGAAAAGGTTTTAAAATTGTTGTTGAGTCCAATATCTGTTGTGATTTCTAAGCATGGTGAATTCGTAGGAAAAGGTTATGTTACCGACAACATGATTAAGCTTAGTGTATCCGATTTGAAATTGAATGTTAATGCATCTTCTTCTGTTTATGTTTGTGACTCCTCACATGTTTGGCATGATAGATTTGGGCATGTTAATTTCAAATCGCTAGAAAGACTTGCTAATTTAGGTTGCATACCAAAAATAAACTTTGATAAAAAACAAAGATGTGAAATGTGTTGAATCTAAATATGCAAGAAAACCATTTAATAAAAGTGTTGAACGTAGAACAGTTCCTTTGGAATTAATACACTCGGATTTAGGAGACTTGAAATCAACACCAACAAGAGGTGGTAGAAAATGGTACATCACTTTTATAGATGATTACTCACGATATGTCAAGTTCATCTTCTTAGAAGTAAAGATGAGGCCTTAGAGGCTTTTAAGTTTTATAAACTTGAAGTAGAAAACCAAAAAGGAGTTAAGATTAAAACTCTTAGGTCTGACCGTGGCGGTGAGTATGTGATACCCATAGGAGATTTTTGTAAAAATAATGGAATCATTCATGAAACCACTGCACCATATTCACCTGAATCGAATGGTGTAGCCGAAAAGAAAAATAGAACACTCATAGATATGGTAAATGCTATGTTGACAAGTTCAGTGGTTATCTTCGAACTTGTGGGGGAAGCTATCCTCTCGGCATGCTATATTTTGAACCGAGTTCCATTTAAAAAATCGATAAAACTCCCTACGAATTGTGGAATGGTAAACAACCTTCATATGCATACTTTAAAGTGTGGGGGTGTTTGGCCAAGGTGGCCATTCCTCATCCCAAGAAAACTAAAATAGGTCCCAAAACAATTGATCGTGTTTTCTTAGGGTATCCCGAGCATACAATTGCACATGTGTTTATGGTCATCGTTCGACCATAATAATAACATTGGTCGAGAATACCATATTGGAATCTAGAGATGTTGTGTTTTATGAACACATATTTCCTTTAAGGTCCTGGACCACGGAAAAGGGTCCATGATGACCTCTCGGATGTTCCATCGACTAGTCAAACTCCAACTTTGGAGTATGAGACCGAACCAAGAAGAAGTAAGAGGGTTAGAACTGAAACAAGTTTTGGCCCGATTTTTTGACTCTTACGGTAGAGTCTGAACCCCAAACCTACAAGGAAGCTATGACTTCTCCTAAGCTCCTTTTCGGGAAGAAGCTTCATTAAATGAATGGGAGTCCATTCAAAGAAACGAAACTTGGGAGCTTGTAGACTTGCCTCCGGAAGTAAATCCATAGGTTGCAAATGGGTGTTCAAAAGGAAACTTAGAACAGATGGAACAATAGATAAATATAAAGCTAGGTTGGTAGCTAAAGGCTATAGACAACAGGAAGGAGTAGATTTCTTTGATACCTATTCACCAGTCTCTAGAATCACCTCGATTAGAATGTTGATTGCTATTGCTTCAATTTATGATTTGCATATACATCGATGGATGTTAAAACCGCTTTTCTATATGGTGAATTGAATGAAGAAATTTATATGGATCAACCTCAAGGCTTTATAGTAAAAGGTTATGAAAACAAAGTATGCAAGTTAAACAAATCTCTTTACGGTTTAAAACAAGCACCTAAACAATGGCATGAAAAATTTGATCATGTTATGATAACTAATGGTTTCAAGGTTAATGAATCTGATAAATGTGTTTACATTAAATCTGTGTATGATTCTCATGTTATTGTTTGCCTATATGTTGATGATATGCTCATATTAGGCAAAGAACCTTGATATTATTAATACCATTAAAAGCATGCTTAGAGATAATTTTGACATGAAAGACTTAGGCCCTACTGATGTAATCTTAGGGATGAAAATCGAAAGACGTCTGATGGATATAGTCTTAGTCAATCTCATTATGTCAAAACCGTATTAAAGAGATTTAATTATGAAAATTCTAAACCTCGCGTCTACTCCATTTGATCCCACTTGTAAATTGAAAAAGAACAAGGGTGAGGGTATTGATCAACTTGAGTATTCTCGCATTATTGGTAGTCTTATGTATCTTATGAACTGTACAAGACCTGATATTGCTTACTCTGTGAGTAGATTAAGCAGGTATACTTGCAACCCAGGGAAGGATCACTGGAATGCTCTCTTCAGAGTTTTACGTTACCTGAGAGGGACCTCAAACTATTGCTTAAGTTTTGGGAAGTATCCTGCCTGATCGAAGGGTATTGTGATGCCAACTGGATATCGACTTAAGAGTGCAAATCTACTAGTGGGTACATCTTCTTGCTTGGAGGTGCGTCTGTCTCATGGAAGTCTACCAAACAGACATGTATAGCTAAATCCACTATGGAGTCTGAGTTTATAGCCTTGGAAAAAGTCGAGAGGAAGTCTGAATGGATGCGATGTTTCCGGGAGGAATTCCACTCTGGCCCAAGCCTCGTGTCTTCAATTGCCATCCATCGTGATGTGAAGTCGCTTCTTGGTTGCGCAAAGAACAATGTATACAACGGGAAGTCTATACATATACGAAGAAGACATAAGACGGTGAAACAACTACTCTCTACCGGTATTATCTCGATAGACTTTGTAAAATCCAAAGATAATCTTGAAGATCCTTTGACAAAAGGCTTAACCAGAGAGAAAGTTAAATTTACATCGAGGGGATGGGACTTAAGCTCATTGAATAAATCACCATGAAGGATACTCAACCTTGTGATTGGATTTCCAAGATCAAGGTTCAATGAGACAACTAATTTATGGTGATATTGAGAAAGCACTATCTTTGTCCCTCCCTATGGTGTAATCGTGCGATAGTGTCGCCTGCAGAAATTAAGGATGATCTTTTGCGATCTTAATGGGTACCATGGCTTTGATTAAAGCGGGGTGTGGCAGACACTCTTTATGGACCCACCTTTGTGGATGTTGGAAGTGTGGCCGCTTCCTATGAGAATATGAGATGATTCTCTAGAGACATTCATTAAGTCCGGATTTTAGCCCACGGCCAAAATGGGCACAACCGCAAGAGCTTGGCAACTGTTTTCTTCGGTTGAGGCATCAAGTGTGGTGTTATTTCGAATTGCATTCTTTGTTGGCGGTTCAAGACATTGCGTTCACCGTATCAACAAGCAGTCGTGTAACCTCTCACTAAGTTAAGGTTCAATCCTTGGGACACCTTAGCCTATTTTGTTGCCTTATGTTTTATCGTGTTTTATCGACATGTTTTATTATTCATGTGGGGGATTGTTAGAAAAAACAATGTTTTGTTTTAATCAAAAAATGCATGGACCATGTTTTGATCCCAAGACCTATTGCTCCCTAGATGTTTTTTCATGTGAATGAATAAAACATTAGTCCCATATAGACTAAAACACTAAGAGTTTTAGACTTAAATAGCATTGGTTTAGCCTTAAGGGTATGGCCCTTTGGGTCTTTAGACCTTTGTGTATGGGGAAAGCCCTAGACTATGGCAAGGTTGCCTAAACCTTATTGCATTTCTTATTGCCTTTCCCTTTCGCGCGGTGCTTCGCACAGAAGCACGCACGCTCGCTCGGCTCGGCTCGGCTCGGCGTGGGCGTGGGCGTGGGCGAGGGCGGGCGGGGCGTGGGCGTGGGAGTGGGAGTGGGTGTGGGTGTGTGGTGTATCCGACCCATCCTTTTTTTGCTGAAATTTACCACACGCTTCTCCCACACATGTAAAGAATTTTATTCTTTGCCTTCTCGGTTTTGGATATCCGATGTCCCACTAGAAGCATCTTTAGTCACACACGGTTAATTCTCACGCGTGAATTCTCTTAACTGTTTTCATCGTAAAGAATCTTTAATCTCACGCGTGTGGACACTGTGCATCTCACGCGTGTGGACACTGTGTACAGAGATTTCTCGTCGAGAAGAATCTTACCCGACAGATGCGTTTTTTATCGTTATTTTAACGGATGCTTTTTGCTTTTACTCGTCCGACAAATTGAACGCGTGATTTACGGATCCGTGTCTCAAACATTCAAATTCTTACCTATAAATACGAGTTAAGGCTTTCAGTTTTAAAAACATACCATTCGAACTCTTATCTTCTGAATTTTTCCTTCTTCTCTAATAATTTTTTAAACTTAAGTTCTTATTAATATTTGTCTTAAAACTCGTAAAAACGTTCAGCTTCTTTTTTCAAACAAGTTGTAGTTTACGTAAACATAATTTTGTATAACTACTTCTTGATTTACGTAATTTTAGTTCACGTAAATATAGTTTACGTAAACATAAAATTGTTTTTACATTACTCTTTAAACAATTTGTATTTTCAATTTGTGTTTTTGTTTTTACTTTTGTCGCCAAGTTCTAAGGGTTCTCTCGTGTATGCTACACATAGAGGAGAACTAACAAGTAGTTGTATCCTCGGAGGTAATTTGTTAATTGCTATAGCATCTCAGAGGAGTAGCAGCAATATTACCTTTAGCTCAGCAGATATCTCATACGTGCCTCTACTAAGTTTATTGATTTGTTTGTTACTACTATCGTGTAATCTAAGTATTATTTCCCATTTGCATTCGATTATTGTAATTAATTCCAACAATCTAAAGGTAATATTTGCCTTATTGTAATATTGTAATACTGTAATATTCTTTGTTGTAAGAACATGGGAAAGAATATCGTAGAAAAACCACCAAAGTTCAAAGTGGTAAGGACTTTAAGAGAGATGGCAGTCTAAAATGCTATTCTTCCTAAACGACCAAAGGTTAGATGGATATGCTTTAGAAAAACCTCGAGAAAACTTCATCGCCGTGGTAATGAAGATAAATTGGACAGTGGAATAGGAAGAATTATTTGTGCAAGAATCATATTCTTAACTGTCTTGATGACTCCTTGTATGACTTCTATAATGCAAAAGAAGATTTTAATGCTTTTGATTTATGGGAAGCTCTAGAAGAAAAATATCATGTCAAGTCGCTGGAAGTAAGAAGTTCTTGATGGCTAAGTTCTTAGAATACAACATGACCGACGAAAAGCCTGTGGTAGAACAGTTCATCGAACTTCAACTCCTCATCAGCGAGATTCTTGTCAAGGCTTGACTTTTGATGAAGCTCTACAAGTATCGGCCTGTGATTGAAAAGCTTCCACCCTCATGGAGCGAATACAAGAGGAGGTCGCGACACAAGACTCGTGAAATCACCATGGTGGAGCTTGGCAAAAAGATCCAGGTTGAGGAGATGATGTGCAGCAAGGACAAGAGCATGATGTCGAGCAAAAACATGTCCAACAAAGCTCATGTTTTGGACGATAAAGTCGCTTCAAAGAAAACTCCTGGAGAATCCAAAGAAATGGGTAATAGACGTAACAGACGTCGAAAACCCAGAGGTAACAATTTTAAGCCTAGAGGTGGTGTCACTAAGCACACCATCAAAGGCGACTGTTTTAATTGTGGTAAACCCGGACATATGGCTAAAGACCGTAAGGCCCTAAAAGGATCAAATATGATCCAAAACAGAAAAATAAGGCAAACATAGTAGAGGACTCGGATATTTCACCGGCATGGTGTCCGAAGTCGACCTTGTCTCTAGTATGACTAATGTGAGAGACTGGTGGCTTGATTCTGGAGCCACCAAGCATGTCTCAGAATTCGAGAATGCTTTCTCCTCCTATGCCATAGTAGGAGATGATGAGAAATTGTTCATGGGAAATTCTTCCACCGCGAAAGTGGTGGGGAAAGGCAAGGTCGAATCGAAGCTAACTTCAGAAAAACTCGCATTGAATGACGTATTCTACGTCCCAGGACATATGCAAAAATCTCATCTCGTAAACCATCCCCGCTAGGAAAAGGTTTTAAAATTGTTGCTTTGAGTCCAATACTGTTGTGATTTCTAAGCATGGTGAATTCGTAGGAAAAGGTTATGTTACCGACAACATGATTAAGCTTAGTGTATCTGATTTGAAATTGAATGTTAATGCATCTTCTTATGTTTATGTTTGTGACTCCTCACATGTTTGGCATGATAGATTTGGGCATGTTAATTTCAAATCGCTAGAAAGACTTGCTAATTTAGGTTGCATACCAAAAATAAACTTTGATAAAAAACAAAGATGTGAAATCTGTGTTGAATCTAAATATGCAAGAAAACCATTTAATAAAAGTGTTGAACGTAGAACAGTTCCTTTGGAATTAATACACTCGGATTTAGGAGACTTGAAATCAACACCAACAAGAGGTGGTAGAAAATGGTACATCATTTTTATAGATGATTACTCACGATATCTGTCAAGTTCATCTTCTTAGAAGTAAAGATGAGGCCTTAGAGGCTTTTAAGTTTTATAAACTTGAAGTAGAAAACCAAAAAGGAGTTAAGATTAAAACTCTTAGGTCTGACCGTGGCGGTGAGTATGTGATACCCATAGGAGATTTTTGTAAAAATAATGGAATCATTCATGAAACCACCGCACCATATTCACCGAATCGAATGGTGTAGCCGAAAGAAAAATAGAACACTCATAGATATGGTAAATGCTATGTTGACAAGTTCAGTGGTTATGTTCGAACTTGTGGGGGAAGCTATCCTCTCGGCATGCTATATTTTGAACCGAGTTCCATTTAAAAAATCGATAAAACTCCCTACGAATTGTGGAATGGTAAACAACCTTCATATGCATACTTTAAAGTGTGGGGGTGTTTGGCCAAGGTGGCCATTCCTCATCCCAAGAAAACTAAAATAGGTCCCAAAACAAGTGATTGTGTTTTCTTAGGGTATCCCGAGCATACAATTGCACACAGTGTTTATGGTCATCGATTCGACCATAATAATATTGGTCGAATACCATATTGGAATCTAGAGATCTTGTGTTTTATGAACACATATTTCCTTTAAGGTCCTGGACCACGGAAAAGGGTCCATGATGACCTCTCGGATGTTCCATCGACTAGTCAAACTCCAACTTTGGAGTATGAGACTGAACCAAGAAGAAGTAAGAGGGTTAGAACTGAAACAAGTTTTGGCCCCAGATTTTTTGACTCTTACGGTAGAGTCTGAACCCCAAACCTACAAGGAAGCTATGACTTCTCCGAAGCTCCTTTCGGGAAGAAGCTTCATTAAATGAATGGGAGTCCATTCAAAGAAACGAAACTTGGGAGCTTGTAGACTTGCCTCCCGGAAGTAAATCCATAGGTTGCAAATGGGTGTTCAAAAGGAAACTTTGAACAGATGGAACAATAGATAAATATAAAGCTAGGTTGGTAGCTAAAGGCTATAGACAACAGAAGGAGTAGATTTCTTTGATACCTATTCACCAGTCTCTAGAATCACCTCGATTAGAATGTTGATTGCTATTGCTTCAATTTATGATTTGCATGTACATCGATGGATGTTAAAACCGCTTTTTATATGGTGAATTGAATGAAGAAATTTATATGGATCAACCTGAAGGCTTTATAGTAAAAGGTTATGAAAACAAAGTATGCAAGTTAAACAAATCTCTTTACGGTTTAAAACAAGCACCTAAACAGTGGCATGAAAAATTTGATCATGTTATGATAACTAAAGGTTTCAAGGTTAATGAATCGATAAATGTGTTTACATTAAATCTGTGTATGATTCTCATGTTATTGTTTGCCTATATGTTGATGATATGCTCATATTAGCAAAGCAACCTTGATATTATTAATACCATTAAAAGCATGCTTAGAGATAATTTTGACATGAAAGACTTAGGCCCTACGATGTAATCTTAGGGATGAAAATCGAAAGATGTCCGATGGATATAGTCTTAGTCAATCTCATTATGCTGAAACCGTATTAAAGAGATTTAATTATGAAAATTCTAAACCGCGTCTACTCCATTTGATCCCACTTGTAAATTGAAAAAGAACAAGGGTGAGGGTATTGATCAACTTGAGTATTCTCGCATTATTGGTAGTCTTATGTATCTTATGAACTGTACAAGACCCGATATTGCTTACTCGTGAGTAGATTAAGCAGGTATACTTGCAAACCAGGGAAGGATCACCGGAATGCTCTCTTCGAGTTTTACGTTACCCGAGAGGGACCTCAAACTATTGCTTAAGTTTTGGGAAGTATCCTGCTGTCTTTGGAAGGGTATTGTGATGCCAACTGGATATCGACTCGGAGAAGAGTGCAAATCTACTAGTGGGTACATCTTCTTGCTTGGAGGTGCGTCTGTCTCATGGAAGTCTTCCAAACAGACATGTATAGCTAAATCCACTATGGAGTCGAGTTTATAGCCTTGGAAAAAGCTGTAGAGGAAGTCGAATGGATGCGATGTTTCCGGGAGGAATTCCACTGCCCAAGCCTCGTGTCTTCAATTGCCATCCACCGTGATGTTGAAGCCGCTCTTGGTTGCGCAAAGAACAATGTATACAACGGGAAGTCTATACATATACGAAGAAGACATAAGACGGTGAAACAACTACTCTCTACTGGTATTATCTCGATAGACTTTGTAAAATCCAAAGATAATCTTAAAGATCCTTTGACAAAAGGCTTAACCAGAGAGAAAGTTAAATTTACATCGAGGGGGATGGGACTTAAGCTCATTGAATAAATCACCATGAAGGATACTCAACCTTGTGATTGGATTTCCAAGATCAAGGTTCAATGAGACAACTAATTTATGGTGATATTGAGAAAGCACTATCTTTGTCCCTCCCTATGGTGTAATCGTGCGATAGTGCTGCCTGCAGAAATTAAGGATGATCTTTTGCGATCTTAATGGGTACCATGGCTTTGATTAAAGCGGGGTGTGGCAGGACACTCTTTATGGATCCACCTTTGTGGATGTTGGAAGTGTGGCCGCTTCCTATGAGAATATGAGCTGATTCTCTAGAGACATTCATTAAGTCCGGGATTTTAGCCCACGGCCAAAATGGGCACAACCGCAAGAGCTTGGCAGCTGTTTTCTTCGGTTGAGGCATCAAGTGTGGCTGTTATTTCTGAATTGCATTCTTTGTTGGCGGTTCAAGACATTGCATTCACCGTATCAACAAGCAGTTCAGGTAACCTCTCACTAAGTTAAGGTTCAATCCTTGGGACACCTTAGCCTATTTTGTTGCCTTATGTTTTATCGTGTTTTATCGACATGTTTTATTATTCATGTGGGGGATTGTTAGAAAAAACAATGTTTTGTTTTAATCAAAAAATGCATGGACCATGTTTTGATCCCAAGACCTATTGCTCCCTAGATGTTTTTTCATGTGAATGAATAAAACATTAGTCCCATATAGACTAAAACACTAAGAGTTTTAGACTTAAATAGCATTGGTTTAGCCTTAAGGGTATGGCCCTTTGGGTCTTTAGACCTTTGTGTATGGGGAAAGCCCTAGACTATGGCAAGGTTTCCTAAACCTTATTGCATTTCTTATTGCCTTTCCCGTTCGCGCGGTGCTTCGCACAGAAGCACGCACGCACGCTCGCTCGGCTCGGCTCGGCTCGGCGTGGGCGAGGGCGTGGGCGAGGGCGAGGGCGTGGGCGTGGGTGTGGGTGTGGGTGTGGGTGTATCCGACCCATCCTTTCTTTTTGCTGAAATTTACCACACGCTTCTCCCACACATGTAAAGAATTTTATTCTTTGCCTTCTCGGTTTTGGATATCCGACAGCCACTAGAAGCATCTTTAGTCACACACGGTTAATTCTCACGCGTGAATTCTCTTAACTGTTTTCATCGTAAAGAATCTTTAATCTCACGCGTGTGGACACCTGTGCATCTCACGCGTGTGGACACCTGTGCACAGAGATTTCTCGTCGAGAAGAATCTTACCCGACAGATGCGTTTTTTACTGTTATTTTAACGGATGCTTTTTGCTTTTACTCGTCCGACAAATTGAACGCGTGATTTACGGATCTGTGTCTCAAACGTTCGAATTCTTACCTATAAATACGAGTTAAGGCTTTCAGTTTAAAAAACATACCATTCAGAACTCTTATCTTGAATTTTTCCTTCTTCTCTAATAATTTTTTTAAACTTAAGTTCTTATTAATATTTGTCTTAAAACTCGTAAAACGTTCAGTTCTTTTTCAAACAAGTTGTAGTTTACGAAACATAATTTTGTATAACTACCTCTTGATTTACGTAATTTTAGTTCACGTAAATATAGTTTACGAAACATAAAATTGTTTTTACATTACTCGAAACAATTTGTATTTTCAATTTGTGTTTTTGTTTTTACTTTTGCTGCCAAGTTCTAAGGGTTCTATCTGTGTATGCTACACATAGAGGAGAACTAACAGTAGTTGTATCCTGGAGGTAATTTGTTAATTGCTTTAGCATCTCAGAGGAGTAGCAGGCAATATTACCTTTAGCTCAGCGTATCTCATACGTGCCTCTACTAAGTTTATTGATTTGTTTGTTACTACTATCAGTGTAATCTAAGTATTATTTCCCATTTGAATTCGATTATTGTAATTAATTCCAACAGAAGGTCGCATAAAATAAATTGTGTATGTTGATCCATTGCAGTATATATTTAGATGGGTAACTGGATTTATCATAAGACAGTAAGTTGATATGGTCTTGTATCATTACTTATATTGTTAATTGAAGTCCTAGTAAAGGCTTAAGTGAGGCAGTGTAGCATCTCACCTTCCATTTTTCACATCCGGGAAAAGCGTTTCAAGGTTGTCCGAAGTATTCAATGAGACTTGGCACTCGTTTGTAGCATCCGAAAAGTTTGATTAACCTTTCTTGTTAACAAGGGATACTCATGACTCATCAATGAGAAGTGTTGCCTGAAGCGTTTTATTTTTGTATTGTGTCTGTTTCCAATGATTGGTCTATCTAGCATTATAGTATGTGACTTTCACTGATAAAAATTGTGAAAAGAGAAAAAGTAAGATCGGAAAGAACTAAAATTGTTACTTCATTTCACAATAGTGTTAAATAGAGATAAACACAAATCCTCATCAATTAATATGAGGATATCAAACAATTGAAACTACAATTGTAACTGAAAACCCCGAAACAAGAGGAATCCTCTAGAACCAGTAACATGGTTAGGGTTTCCGACATGTGAACGAACCCAGTCCGTATCTTAAGAAACAGATCGAAACCAAACGAGAATTAAAAAAAAAAAAAGAGAGAGAGAGAGTATGAACAAAGAAGAAAGGAATAAATTGGGGCAGGGAAGTTGGGTGCGGTTTCAGTTTACGGGTATGGATTATTAACTTTATGGTTAAAGTTAACAACTAAAGGGACAACAACGTCATTTAACACCGATTCTCTACCAAACAGTTTCACTGATTTGACTCTGTCCGTCTTTGAAGGAAAAATCAAACATTGTCGTTCTGCGCGGCAAAGTAGAATCCCTTGGATTTCTTTGACGATATGATATAAGTTTTACTAGTTGTTTTTTTTTTGTGGTGTGGGGTTAAGCCACCCCCACTTCCGTCTCTGTCCCTGCTTCAGATCAGACCATGTTTAAGTTCGAAAAAATGTCATCTAGAATGTCATCTTCACATTTTCTTAATCTTTCTCTTGTATAGTTTGGAAACCCTAATTTAATTTAATTCCTAAATTTCAAATAATACAACATCAACAGAGGACGAACAACAACAACCTTTATGCAACGAGTTCTTGATTCAACAACAACAATTGATGCAAGGAGTTCTACAACGACAACAACAATTTATATTTTCCCTTCTCTAATAGCTCCTGAAGTATAATCATGGTTTTTCTTTCACAAACCTATTTTTGTGTTGATTGATTTCTTATCTGGTTTACCAGTACATGTCTGTTAGACATTTTCCCGACATTTTTGGGTTATATATATATGATGAATCAATATAAATGGTTCCTTTAATCCATAAAAATATTTCCGAACGAGACGAACCGGTTTTTGCCGATATGACCGGTATTGTCCGAGATTTCCTTGAAAATATCGCCTCACTGATATTGTGAAAATCGTCTCGCTCTTGTGACGAAACGCGAAATTTCGCCGATATCTCGGTCGAGATGGCCGAGATTGACTACTCTACTTGTGACCCAAGAATCTCTTTTAAAGATTATCCAAGGATACATCTTGTCTACTTTATATCTTGATTAAGAGTTCACCCAAGGAATAGTCTATAGGATTCAAAACGACCTAGTCGGAAAGTGTTCTTGCCTCTATCGTTAGCTCGGGTAGTCTTCGTTTCTGGAGTTCGCCCAACTTTGAAGTAGAAGTTGTTATATGAGCCAGATCCAGGATGTGCGATGTATATGCCATTCCAAAGCAATCTATTAATCTGCTAATAAGTCATTTTATGGCAGTTCCATCTATCGCTTTATTGTGAAAGACCAAATTGACCATTTGTGCCATAAGTACCTCCATATTCCTCTAAGTAGGATTCAAAAAAAAGGTTGGTGTACCCTCTCCTTTTCAATTAATTGTAATTTAATCCTTCATTTTATCACTAACCAAAGTATTCCCAACTGGCGTACTTAGATACACTTCCTGTAATCATCATGTACTACGACCGGTAATGCATGAATTTTTTTCAACCAAATAACCCAGTGCAGCCGCTAGAAGATTCAATTTAGAGAAAATAACTTTAAGATCTTTGATACGTGAAAACACCGGGGATACCAAAATACACCACCAAATTTTCTGTAGGCAATCTGTATGGACAAACTCAACACAAATCCGAGAGTTAAAACTCAATCAAGGAAAGTGTCCAGGGTTCTCTCTCTCTCTCTCTCTCTCTCTCTCTCTCTCCCCCTCTCTCTCTTTCTCTTGTTGTTAGAACGTTTACATAACTGAATCCGTGAACCTAACTACAAAGAGAGTTCTTAGACGTTACCAAAGACCAATGTCCAAGGATCAATCAAGTCTTATCCAACAAACTAGGTCGGACGAATCTACTTTGATTGATCAACGCACAACCTGTGATATTTCAATTATAAAGATAAACAATATAAAAGAAATAACACAGACACCAGAAATTTTATTAACGAGGAAACCGCAAATGCTGAAAAATCCCGGGACCTAGTTCAGATTGAACAACAAAATGTATTAATCCGCTACAGACACTAGCCTACTACCAATTAACTTCGTTCTGGAATGTAGTTGAGCCCGAACTCAGTCTCCCTCCGATTCAGGTACAGTCGCGCTCCTTACGCCTCTTGAATCCTAGCAGGACCCAGCGCAATTGATTCTCTTAGAAGGAATCCCACCAACTAAGAGTTGCTTTAACCCAATCGAAGACTTTAAACCAAATCTGCCTCTTATAGATTAAGCCTATAACTGATTTCCTGATTTACGATCTAAACGGATGATAAAATCAAACGAAAGATCCAGGTGATGGAAATCGATAGCAACTTGAAAAACGTCTGGCTATCCTCAAAATCTGGACTTATGCAACCCGAAGTGCAGCCTAGATTACTATTCACCTCACAAGTACTCCCTCCATTTCAAAAAGACAGTTCGCTTTGACTTTGTCAAAATATTAAGGAGACCGTAGTAGTTTATATGCATACCCTTAGTTACTTGCCTAATTTATTTCAATAAAAACGTTAGTAATAAAAACTACCAAAAATTATTATGGAATTGTAAATAGAAAATAAAAAAAGAAAGCTAAAAGAAATGAAGGATATATTTGTTACCTTAATTATACAATTTCATTAATATTTTAAATTGGGCCCATTAAAAAAGAATTTATGAATTTAAAACCTTAAAGGTATATTAGAGAGTTCATTCGAACAATATGACTATAAACATAAGTTGGACACAATTTTGAAACAGACCAAAATGGAATAGAGGACGGTCTTTCTGAAACAGAGGGAGTATAAAACTTGCGGAATCACAAAATCTGAGACGAAGAGAACTTTGATGATTACTATCTATCTTTATTGTTGGAGCAAGCTCTACGAACAATCAATATCAGGATACTCAAGTTATCAAAATAAAAGATAACTGGACCTGGCTTCACGAATCCCAGTTTCCAAGAGTTCCCCTTATATAGACTTCAAAGCCTAGGTTGCTTTAGGTTTAAGCTAAGATAGATTTGGAACCAAGCAAACAATATTCACCGTTAGATGAAAGATTTGAATCCTATTCACATAAACAAGATATACACTATGGTTTGGTAAACCGTAACCGAACCGTGTATAAAGACTATGTCCAACATGGTTCGCCGAAACTAGCCAATTTGAATTTTATAATCTTAACACTCATTTTCTTGTTGACAAAGACATTAATCTTGAGTCACAATTATGTGATCAAATGAGTATAGTGTTAACTAGAGAATTGATCAAATGCAAATCACCTCATTGAAATAATTTAATCGCAATTAAATCATAATCGACATAGTTTGTAAATGTACAAGGTACAAATACTTGAACCGTTCATTAGTCGGCTGAGTCACAGTATGCGGACTGGTTTGCAAACTTATAAGCAATTACCTAGTTTCGGAATTGACATAAATTTTCAGTTCACGTACCGGTTTGCAAACTTAGGTGCAACCCTAAGTTCCGGAATCTACATAAATTTTTCAGTTCACGTACCGGTTTGCAAACTTAAGTGCAACTCTAAGTTCCGGAGTCTACATAACTTTTTCAGTTCATGTACCAGTTTGCAAACTTAAGACTTTTACAGGTTCTGGAGTTCACAGATGATTATCAATTTGCATACCAGTTTGGGTACTAAACTGGTTCTAAAACGTAGAACTATATTGGCTTGCATACTGATTTGAATACTTTAACCTGGTTCCCTTACCACAGTTCCAAAATGGTTTGTATACGAATATACATACCTATCTGGATCACGAAACAAACAGATTTTCCCATGATGTACATACGAGTATGCTTAACACACAAATCTGAAAGTCGATATATAGATACTCTGCTACGTGTACAAGTACATGTAATACGACTTCAGACATATAACAGTTTTCTCAGTTTGTAAGACTGATAACACTATCTTGTATTCCGAATATAATAGTTCTATATTTCTCTAAATCAATTCAAAACATTACTGAATAACACCAATGACACATATCACTGTTCCAGACTATTTTTGAATAACAAACTTGAATCATGATTTGGTTCCGAACAATAAATTTTTCTCCATCGAAATTGATCAAGTATGAACAAATGTTAATTAAGCTTAGTCATTGTATTTCGAGAAATTTGTAAACTAAATATTTAGTTCTCGACTCGAAATTATTGTTTGTGCAAGCAAGTCTAATTAGTTATGCAACAGTCATCTCAAGGATAGAAAAGTGAATATAACTTGAGAAATAGGTGGTTCAGTCTTCACTTACCTTTTGTTGATGAAGTTCTCCAAAAGCTTCGGTTGATCTTAGCCTTCAAACGGTAGAACGCAAATGATGACTGGATCGTTTATCAACTATACTATCCTAGATCGAGACTTAACTAATTGTAGACTAGAAACCAAGATATAGTTTTGACAAAAAACTTTATATAGTGAAAAGACGAGGGTACCCAAATACACCAAAATCTTTTATGTATCCTGAAAAAGCGAGGGTCTAACAACCACACCCAATATTTCGTTTGGAAATCTGTATGGACCAAACTTCAATATAATCTTAAGAATAAAAACTCAATTGAGAAATAATATTAAAGAGATTTATCTCCTTCTCAACACAATCAATAGTTAAGCAGAAGCAAGTCCGTAAACCTGATTTTAGTGTGAGGTTTCTTGAAACAAGATTTTGTGATAATCACAACCTATTCAATATCCACCATGTATAAACCTATTTAAGAAACAATCACTAAAGAAATATTTCAACACGGTGTCCACTTGAAACATGGTTAGTCCGGACTGGTCTAACAATGTGAAAATAACAAAAACAATTGTTCAAGATCAATCAAGTCTTATCCAACAAACAAGGTCGGATTTAACCACTATTATTGATTAACGTACAACCTGTATTATTTGAATTATATAAATAAAATATAATATAATGCGGAAAAGAAATAACACAGACACCAGAAATTTTGTTGACGAGGAAACCACAAATGCATAAAAACCCCGGGACCTAGTCCATAATAAACACACACTGATTATAAGTTGTTACACAAATTTCCTACTACCTATTCAGACTAGATGTAATACCTTCTTCAGCTGTATTCTTATAAAACTCCTAGCAGAACACCGATTCTATTTAGGAATTCTTCACACAAATCTTCTAGTAGAACCCAAGGTTCTCTTTAGAAGATATAATAACACGATTGACGATGATGTTTTGTTTGCACAAAACACCGGTTTGATTTCCCTTTAGATATAAATCAAGGTTTTGGAAATCTTGTAGATTAGGGTTTTAACTTTCAATCAGTATGCGTACTCACAAGAAGTCCGTGAACCTGATTTTCGTAAGTGAACTTGGGTGATTCCAAAGATCAATTTACAAGTTAAGAAAACCCTAATAATTCTACAACAAGAACAACTAGATAAATCTAGAGATATCTTGTTTAAAGCTTCTTAAGGATTTTTTCGTGATGCCTCAATAGAAGTTTTTCTTTCTAGTCTCCGATTTCGACTAACAAGTGTTGGTATACGATCGGAAACTGAAATATATCAAAACCTATTTATGATCAACAACTCTTGAATGGTTTTATATCAGAAGAGAAAACCTTAGAATAGACAAGAGGTGAAAAACCTAGATTACAAGTTGTATAATCAATCACAAAGACTTAATCCAACTTGTCTTTGTGATCCCCAATACAAAGACTTTTATCTCACTCTTGTTCACGAAGAACAGAAGACATGGAAACAACCTGCAAATATTACGCCGATTTTCCAAAGGGGATGAAAAAGTGTAAACTTACGAACTCAATATTTATAGTGAAACATAGCTTGAAAACTAAGCAAAGCTATTTTCTTTTTTCAAGACTCTCCTAATTTTGGGAGTCTTTCATAAGTTACAACTCTTGCCAAAATAATTAAGTCATTTTTATAAAAAGGTACGAGGTTTATGTCCATGATGACTAAAGCTATCAGACAGACGCCGTTTAATTTAGGCCCGATCCGAAGGTCGGGATGCTCCGGATGGAGGAGTCATTGGACGACTAGGAAACTTCGAGTAATTCCGTATCTGGAGCCTAAAATCGTCTTTCTCTTATGTTTTATATGTTTTTCTTACGCTTATCTATCTCATAAAATCGATTTTTCTTTTTCGGATTCTTCTCCTCTCCAAAGTCATTCAGTAGACGAAGAAACACATAAGAAAATCATCTGTCAGGTTTTAAAGTTTAACCTTAATGTTCCCCTCGGTGTTAATTTGATGTTCCGAAGAAAACAATTACAAATTTGTTTGTGACAAAAGAAATTTCAACCCTAGATTTGGTTTTTTCTTAGCTATTTATTCTATGAGAACTCTAAACCAATGATTGTTTTTTTTTTTGGGTTTGATTTATCCTTCACCCTCTTATCTAATTCTTCACAGGAATCACAGATGTCTGTCTCGACTACATGGATTCTGATGCTGAAAAGCGTGTGATGGTAACAATTTAAGCTCTTGGTATAAAAGGTACTCATGTGTATTCTTCTTCCGATTTATTATATTTGATTATTATTTACGTTCTATTTGAATGCATATTTATTTAGGGTACCAAACCATCAAATTTAGCGTATTAGGGTACAACTCTTGAGTTCAATCTAATTGCTATGCCTAGGATATTCTCATCCATCAACTGTTGCTGGAGATGATGTTACTCTTACGCCTCTATCCTTTGCTTCTTTAGTGGAATGCACAAATACCAGAGAACATATCATGGAAAATTGAGGAGCTTGCAACTAATGCTTATTATCGGAAGATGATGTGGTTGTTGTTGTATTAATAAATTGATTTGATTGAAGCTATTCTAGGGTAATAGTTTGATCTAATTTGGGTTTGTTTTGTTGTGTGGATTGTGGAAAGGTATCATGGTTTTCAATTGCACAAGTTTTGGATGTGACTGGGTTAGCCCCAAGGTGTACATACTAGTGACATAATGCCGTGTATCCTTACCATGTCTGAGAATGTGCCTTATAAAACTTCCCGCATAATTTGAATATTACGGTTCTTATTCAGTTCATGATGCTCCCCTTTTTTTTTATAATATGTGCAGGTATACATTTAACCAGGTGAGGCGAATAGGTTGATCTTAAGTATTTTGAAAAACATGTTTGGGGACCTGATCCATACTTTCAAGCAAGTAATATTGCACTCTTTTCTCCTTTTAATGCATATCTCTTTAAATACCTTGAGATGGACCTTCTCTACTCTAAGATGCACGAGGAGCATGGTAGAAGAGATGGTCCAACATCTACATTTCTACATTGTAGACTAATACATACAAATTTACATGACTCAACTATCATCGTAACACTTTCCAAGAAGAATAGTATTCCGGTTCCTGATTAAACCCTTTTATTTAATTTAATTAAGGGCTGGAGAGGCTAAGAGGGAGGGGATGCACCGATTCCTGAAATGGAATTTGATTTGTTTCCACCTGCTGCTTTAGGCACGCCTAAAGGTATAATTTTCTCTAATTTAATGATTATTGAGTTATTTAGTTAAACTTAAATTTTGATTTGCCGTCGACCTTGGAAAGTTTCCGTTGTAGTGTACAGAGGCACATACACATAGGCAATAATTTTACTCTACCTCAAGTTGTGGACATCAATTTCTTAATTTTTCCTTCAGTCATACTGTTTCTTTAGATTTAAAAATTAATAAATCTGAGTCAGATGAACCTCCACAGAATTGATCATATCTAATAGGTGTTTGGATGTTTCCGATACCAAGTAGTTGAAGTTGTTTACCCATTCATTTTCTGTAATATCTGCTGATTTCGACTATTTGTGATCTCACTTTTTTCTTCTTTTTCAGGAAACACAAAGCTATCTCCATAATGGAACCAAATCCTACATTATTTGGAGACAACACCATTGCTCCACATCAACCCTGCCGTTAACACTTGAAGACTGTGTATAGAACATTTTCCTTCTACTTCAACAGAGGTATTAGTATCGATTAATTATGTCTCGCTCTCTCCCTCTTTATTGTCTGCTATGGGGTATCTTCCATGTCCATCATTCAGACGAACCACACTGTTACTGTTTGGACTCTATAAACAAATATGTGTCACCAGAATTAGGTTTTTGGATGGATAATTATCACTTATTGGTATTTCTAAAAGGAATTAGGATTCACCACCCCAATACATATGAGGCAAAATGCTCACTTCTCTTAATTGGTTTTTACATCTGACCTTTCAAATGCAAAAAAAACTCCCATTTATGTACAAATTCTCTGTAACACACTATGGAATGATTAAAGGGGTATGCAAATATCATTTTATGTACTATACTTTCATTACTTTATGCATATTTTAACGTTTATCATATATTCTTCTTCGGGAACCACCAAGCTGTCATGAGGTCATGGTAGTGGATGCGATATTTCATAACCACTCTAGCTCAGAGATCTTTGGAGAAAGTTTTAGAGATTTCCGTTGGAGGAGACCTACTGGATACTGGGAGTCGATGCTCTAGAGTTGCTAATATGGTCGACATTGGTAGTCGGTAAGGATGCTGAATCATTACTGCAAAAGAGAATTACATCGTTAAAACAACAGATAACCAGATGGATATCAAATACAACGAAAAAAGATACTATGAGAACAATAATTAGAAAATGACACCTATTAATCCTCTATCCTTCGCCGAGTTAACTTAACAATGGAAATTCATACTCAGAAGAAAAGCAAAACTTTATGATCTTAGTTATCTCTCGAAGATATGAGACGTGGAGAACAAAGATGGGAAGAATGATGGAGACTTAGTCTGTAAACACAAATTCTAGGGTTAGGTCTATTAATCTTTACTCTATCTGATCTCATGTTCTTTACGTTTTCACGTTTTGTTTTTTCCTTATCATCTGGAACAAATTATGCTTGGTCAAGTATTCTTTTGATTGAGAAATTTAATCGATGAATGTTATCATGTCCTTATTTTGATATATGTTGAGGCATCTTATTTTGATGTGTATGCCGCAGTGTTTTGCTTATTAAGATATAATTAGGCTTGACTCTTTTGATTAAGATATTGATATATTATTATATTTATTTATTTTTCTTTGACAAACAACGGGTTACATTATTGGATTTTGTTGTTGGTACATGTCGAAAGATCCACAGAAACAACCGGAAAATAAAATACTTACCCTAGGCATTTGAAATTATTTAGGTTGTTGTACACCTCAGATTTTTGATTAAATGTCATTTTCTACATCACTGATTCACCAAATTACTGAGTGATTTTATGTCATAGGCGATGATTGGTTTGACTCATTTGAATCTATCAGTGGTAGCCTTTTGGATAAGGAGGTAGTCTACTATCCTGTAAGTCATGGTGATATTATTCATCCAATTTTAACCTATGGATATGATTCATTATCTCATTGGTACAATCAGTGGATTACAGTCATGTACATAGCCAACTATGAGTACATAATCAAGTAACATCATAGCTGTCGCTATCATCTACAATTTAAATGACCAAAACGGAGCAGGATATCATTAAATACTTCTATTGTTAACATAGGCTTTGGTATAGTGTTTGTCGAGCAGAGAAATACTTGCTCATAAAAAGAAACATCGAAATTCTATATGTCTCATTAGATATTTATTAGGTTTTGTTTCATCTAAAATTTCTTTCATGTTGCATCTAATGACTAAAATTTTATTCTTCAGTTTATATATTCCTAGATCTAATGAAGGCATCTTTATCTCTTCGTTTTTGATCTGATTTAGTTTGCAAGGAGAAAGGAAAAGGTTTGAACAGGTACATGTTGTCCATGTTTGTGTTTGATTTTTAATTTCACGGCAATAACATCTCTTTGATGTAATGTTTTTTTTATCTGATTTAGTTTCTTTTTGTCCTTTTAATATTCTGATCGCATGGTGTAATCATCATTTCTTCTTCTTCATTACCCCTCTTTTAGAGTGAAATATACACAATTTTTGAGCTGATTAGTTTTTCTTTTATTATAGCCGTCACCTTTAGGAGTAGGATAGTATCCGGAGCTCAAATTACTGAAGAAGAATAAGCCTAAATCTTAATTTGAACGGTGACTCGGTAAGATCGGCAAAATCTCCCACTCTTTGTATCTTAATCTGGAAATTTCGTTTCATGGGTTTTTCTTTATGACTCATAAATTTGACATTTTGATATAAAATATTAATTTTTCTGATGAATTTCGATATCAGTCTAATTGAAAGAAAAAAAATTGGGATCACATGTTATACAGTTGATATTCATTTACTTCCTTGGGAATCAGTTGAAGCTATATTAGATTCTTAGCTGCCCTGGGCATCAGTTCCATGTTTCCGGACAGCGAAGTTGTTCTGAGAATTTAGGCACACATTTTATTCTTTACAATCTCCTAAAATTTAAGGCGCAAACATAGTTTCAAAATTTCCATTGTGCTTAGTTTTCTTTCGTTCCTCCGAGACTATATACTTTCTTTTGGACTGTCATGTGGTTATTAATTACTTCAACCATGGATGGATTGTGGATATATCCCATTGCAGTGTATTTGGATATTCTTTGATCCACAATAGAAGATATGTTTGAATTCTAACTTTAAATGTGAAAGTAAAGATATGTTTGGTGTCCAAATGTGAAACAGGAAGGTCTGCTGAGCCTGAAGACATGGATACACAATTAAGTTTGTTTCAAATTTTATCATCTTTACTCAAACATAAATGACTTATTTTAGCTTTGCCAAAAAATTATGGTATACAAAGAAGAACTAATCTATTTTTCTTCTTTCATCTTTGGACTTTGGTGCAAGTAGTAAGACATCGTTATGGAATGCTCTACTGATAATATTTGGATCTCGCATAAAATTTTACTCGCGTCGGTGCTAATTTTTTTAGATTTTAGTCCATACTAAGGAGATGCATGCAGGGGAGTAACTTATTTTGTATTAAACTTTTAATTAATTTTTTTTGGTATTAGGCGTGCTTTCACAGTATGCTTTGAACTTGACTTAGGTTGAATGACTCTGGATCCGACATTTTTGTTTTTCGAAATCCCTCAAATATAAATGATTATCCCATGTTTCATTGCAGTTGTATAATATACTATCATTTATCCTTAATACAGACTTAAACACCAACTAATATAAAGAAACGAAACAAAATTGAAAAAGAAAAAGATTGTATTTGCTATAATTTTTGTATTGTCCTCTATACTGATACCTAACCGTTGTTCTGTATATACTGATACCTAACCATTATTCTGTATTGGATTATGTTGTCCTTTATACAGAAGGATGACGGCATTCATGCGAGCTACTCGGGAACTTTTCCTAACCTTAAAGGTCAAATTAGATTGCGCCCCCATCAAGATGCGGAGTCTGACAACAACTCCGAAAGATGAAAGACGCAAATCAATGCTCTTTTTTCATGATATCACTAGAAGATATACTTATCAACCTTCCTGTCAAGTCTCTTATGCGATCTAAAGTAAGTTGAATTAGGTAACAATTCGGGAGAAAACCATTTCTTTTTCTGTTACTTCATGCATGAATTTAGGGGTTTCTATCAATTTTTTCAATCTTATTTGCAGTATTTTAACTGACCGTACACAATCGCCAAGATAGACCAACTGATTCAATAATCTTATGGTTAAAATTTTGGGATGGTTGTATTTTGTTATTTTTCAGATTATGAAAATTTGTCTATCTCAATGTGCTGAACTTTTTGTTTGGATCTGTTTCTGGAGGACCTTTTGGTATATAAAGGTAAGATATTTTCAAGTAGTACCCGTTTCTCCTTTCTATTTGTTTAACTTTGGTGAATATAGTATTTTGGTTTCGTCTTGATAGAGACACATAGACAAAGACTTGAAAGCTTATCCAGATTAAAAACTATAATTTGGCAATTGGCTGGTGTAGGATCATGTACTTATATATACATATTATGAAAATTTGGCTATCTCAATGTGATGAACATTTTTGTTTGGATCTGTTCTGGAGTAACTTTTGGTATATAAAGTTTATATATTCTCAAGTAGTACACATTTCTCCTTTATATTTGTTTAACTTTAGTGAATAAACTATTTTTGTTTCGTCTTGATAGAGACACTTAGACAGAGACTTGAAAGGTAATCCAGATTAAACACTATAATTTGGCAATTGGATGGTGTAGGATCATGTACTTATATATACATAGATATAGATATGTACAATTTTATATCCAACCTAGATGAAAATAAATACGTTTGCAATCATACACCACTCTATCGGCGACTAATTGTTTTTATTGTAGTAACAACATTGAAAATAAGGTCACTTGGCACCATCTACAACTTGGAGCACTTACAAGGTGTACAACTGAGTGTGAATTGGCACCATCTCCAGCTTGGAGCAGTTACATGCTATCATTACAAAGGTGTAAAACTGAGTGAGGTGTATATTTTGATCATTTAGATATTATGAGAAATTAAAATATCATAACCGGTGTCTTGAAAAATCCATCTAGGAGATGCCAATAAGGTTGGTTCATTGCCCAGATTTTACTTTGAAAGGTTGGTTTATCTTGAATGGTTTTAACTTTGCTAAAAACAACTACATATGAAAGCATGTTCTTTTTTAGTTTTGGATTTATATATGATATATAGAGTAGGTATATCGGTGACACTTATAACTGACTAATTGTTGTTTATTTATTTTTACACTCTTATTATATGCTAATGTTTATAATATTTCTTTTGACACTCTTTTTACACTCTTATTATATGGAAATAGTATCTACTTCCTAAGATTTGCTATACACACTAATGCATTACTTTCTGAGTAGGAATTTGCGGTATATCACTTACAGGAGCATTGCTTCTTTTCTGACACAGGGTGGCTTGAATATGTGGATTAGTAGATTGCTATATCTGAAAAAGAGAGACACAAAGGATTCTGCACTCCTATACTAGCTCTGAACAAATTGCAATTTTCTCTGAACTATTTCAAAGTTTTCAAAGATGAAACACATAAATCCTTTGTTGTATTTCTTTCACGTAATTTCCAGGTACGTTTTGCTAAATAATTTTTTTTACTAATAACGTTATGTTAATTATTGTATTGGTAAATTTTTGTATATAATTAGTTGTCTTTTATTTTTTGACTAAAACTGCATTTAGTATCTTCGTTGTCCACCATACCGTACTAATGGGATTGTCGTTGCTTTAAGGATATTTTGAAAATTAAGGTGTTAAGTTATTTTAATTTGATTTGATTTGTTTCTTTATTTGTAAGCATATGTTCTTGGCTTGATTCTAATCTTTATCAATTTAATAGTTCCAGGACATTTGAAGTGCAACAAGCGTTGCACTACGGTCTTGAGATGGGTAATATAAACGAGCTCAATCTACTTTGTATTACTTCATATTATATCCCACTTACTTTGGAAATAGTATCTTCTGTCTTGGCTCAAATGGAAGAGCACATGGTTTTCAACCATGTGGTTGTGGGTTCGACTCCCACAGATGGCATATTTACTTGGGATGGTTTGGAAGGCTCTTACATTCCATTATATGATGCTCACAAAGTAGGACTCCAACAGAAGATATGATGTTAGATCAGACTTCAGAGTCTTGGGGAAGGGTAAACCTTCAGGTGACTGCTAAGATTGTTTTCACGAGATAGTAAAGTAGTTCAATATCCTAGCTTTGTTTGTACAACGAAAAGGTAGTTTTGATTTTTTTTTTCAGCTGGGGATTTCTTAACTAAAGAAATTAATTAATCGTCTCTTCTTTTCACTTTTCATTATGCGCACCGATTTTGATTTGTTAATTCTGATGTTAGCTTAATTCTCAGATATCATCGTTACTTTTTCGGGTTTCTTAGAACGCTTCAGTGTTGAGAATGTGATTTATGTTGTATGAGTCATTAAGGATTCCATTTACATACACTATTGGATAAAGTCCACCACTTATGGAGGTAAGTCATAAGGAAATAGTGTAGGATCACATAGGTTGGCAGGTATCCTAGATGACTATTGAATTAGTTACCAATATCATGTAGATCTTATTAAGCATCCGAAAGTACGAATCTGAAATAATAGAAGGTTACTAGCTTGATATCAGTTTTTAAGAAAAATGATGGGAAACCATGAGAAATTATTCACAAAATCCATATAAGAAACTAGATGATTATTCACGATTTCATATTAGATTATTTGGTTGTTTGCGATGCTAGGGTTGTTAGGTTTATAAAAGAATCATTATTTTCCTGAGGTTGTGGTGAAATGATTAGTTTTTATACTCAGTTTACTTGGTGCGTGAGAGCATATCCACTTTAATTTGTTCCGTATGATCGTTTGAACAAAGAGATCTGGGTCAACTTATAGCAGTCCCTACTGGTATCAAAGACCGTGGATTGCTGAAAGTTGATGATATAACGAGTTTTGTCTAAATTGATTCTGGGGATGGTACCCATAAACCATGTGATTCTAGTGTGGTATATGATTTCCAGCGTACTGGAGTCTCCGGTACTACCTTCAAAAAAAAAAAAAACCCTTTTATTACTCAATGTAGTTGAGTAATAGTTCGGTCCCGGAGCTAAATCTTCTCATTTGGATCTATGCATGGTATGTTGTTGTGTCATTTCAGTTCATATGGATTGTTTATGTGATTGGTTCACCCACCTTTTTTTTCTGATTATTTGTTCTCTTGAATAAATTTTAGATTCGTTAGGGAATTTAATTTAAGTGTTAATTTTGAAGTTCTTTGATGGTGTAGAAAGAAGTTCCAGCTATGTTTCGGTTGACTTAACTTGCATGCTTAGATTTCACAAGGCAATAACCATATAATAGGTGGATGTTATCTAATCAGATTGAGTCTTTGAGCCATCACCAATGGATTTAAAGGAGATTTTGTGGAGGCCACCTTTGGGAGAAAATGAGTAGATGATCGGAGGAGTGAAGAGCGTGGATGCGGTCTTCTTCTTGCCACTCTCATGCACCTAGATGTGCTATTTCAAACCTGCCCATCAATGACAAGATTAATTTTGATAAAGAGTTCTTGCAGTAAACGAGTTCAAAACTAATCATCCTAAAAGTTATCATAGTTGACACGTCCCAATTTAACCTTCTTCGCAATTTACGCGTCCAAATGTTACCCTCCTACTCTCTTAAAATAAGCCAAATGTGCTAGAATTATTTCTTGGAACTAGATCCCATGTAATTTTTGCTGAGTGTGTCTTTGAACTTCCTACTAAATCGATGCGTTATTGTATATACGGGAAGCTTACGTAGTAAGATCAGAAAATTCAAAAACAAGAGAGGATTATATGAATATTTATGTTGATAAATTATGATAATTTTGTAATCAATTAGCACGGACTCTCGAATACGAACTAGAATAAAATCAAATGACTCCCTGGCATGAGAATCCTGAGGACGCAGTTGTATGCTCATGGCACATAAGGATATAGCATATAAATTGGTACATTTCAGTTAATATCTTAATTAGGGGAATATGCATGCCATTGAAAATAATAGTTGCATACATGAACTAATAACGAACAAATAAACATGCTGCTTATAATGATTTGAAACCATTATCCAAAAGATTCTTAGGAAAAAGTACATGTACATGTATTGTAATAAAAATAAAAAAAATATTATTCTAAGAGAAACTCACTTCTCCGCCTATATATTAGGGACGGAGGGAGTACGATTTTTCTTTTTCATAATATATATATGTGTTGTTAATTATATAATTTAGTCCGTGTGCAGTATTATGCAACAATGAGATTTTGTAGGGATGTCATCTGCCCAAAAAGCACGCCGTGAGAAAGAAACACGACAGCATAAAGAAGCAGAGGAGGGTCGAGAACTACAGCAATGCAAGAACCACATGAGCTAACTTGATGTACAATTATCTAATGAATTTCTAGAGAATATGGATTGCTTCCCCATTTCATTAGTCAAATTATTTAATAGCCTATCTGACATGATAAGTAATCGTTATACATAATATGCTACGACTCAAGTGCATTAGTTGAGTGGATGAATTTAGTTTGGAGTAACAATACATGGAGAAAATGTATAAGACTCATGGAATTTTTGTTGTATCTATGTATTGTGGTGTTTGCACTAAATTCTTGCCAATAACCTTAAAATATTTGTTTTCCGTTATACTTAAATTGAAGAGTATCCTAGCAAGCACTTTGTCCAGAGGAGGCTCTGCAGAAAATAAATGTGGCCTCGGACGAAGTACTCACCGTGCACTAATCTACTATTTTAAATGTAGATGTTAACGTTTTCATGGTTTCTACTGAGGTATTGGCTTTTATGCTCTTGACACAATTTATCAGCATTTACAAAGTACCTAACACAACCATATATGTATGTGTTAATTTGAAGAATTCATGTAAAATTACTGTCCCAAAAAACTTGGCAAGAATCTAATTAACTATATTTATGGACTTTGTCATGTTCGTAGATCCATGATCCAAAATAATAGCCATCCGACTGCAGGTTAAGAATCTGGGGAGTTCAAGCAGCCAGCCTAACGATTTGACTGGTTAGGAGCATATGAGGGCTAAGTTGACATCGGTTTGGGTTATATACAAACCTAATTTCTCTACTGAATTGTTAATAGGTTTTGTGTTCTTAGATGTGATTAGTATATCTGTTATCGATTGTATGTATTTTTGTCTATGTACAGAATAATTGCATCCTAAAAGTTCATATATGATAGTTCAAAAATTTTTTATCATCCGTCAGATCAGACGATGATGTGGGCACACAAAGCATTATAAAAAAGAACTTTGACTTATCTATGTGTATCATCTTAGAAAAATGGACATTGCGTGCTCTTTATGTGGGTCCAAGTACTGGATTGACGAGAGATTGACCAGATCATCCAAGAAAAAACCAACCTTCAGGTAAAAATACAAATCCCTTTAAAGGTGATGACGCCCTGTCAAGATTATTTTGTATCGTATCAGAGAGTACAATATTTCGAATGTATGCACCAGTCTTGGTTGTAGTCTAGATAAAAGAGCTCTAAAAGGAAAGGGTCCACAATAATTTTTAATAGATGAGAATGTAAATACATGAGTGGAACATTAATACCCGATGAAGGAAGGGAACCATTTTCCGCTGATATTTTTATATGGGTCTGGATCACAGGACTTATGACTTTAACGCAGGGTTTGAACAAAATTCTTTACACGTTCGTTGAGTTAGCGAAGGCCAAAAAAGAACAACAAACCTAGACAAAGACAAGAAAAAAACAACCAAGTTAGACGGGGACAAAATGTAGGTTGGAGGACCTGGAAAATTTTCTTAGTCATGTAATGAAAATACAAGAGGTATGAAGGTGTGACTGTAGTATAATTACAAAGTTATTCTGTGATGATTGTAGTACAATGGTAAAGTTATTGGGTGATAACACCAATGACCTGAGTTTGAAACTCACAAGCATCAAGGTGGGTGCTTAAAAAAAAATAGTCCAAAAAAAAATACAATGCAAGAGATATATGTTCTTTTTGAAATTTGTTTGTGAACTGGAGAACTTTTTGCAAGATCAAGAGTAACAAAACAACACCTATATTTATGGATGATCTAAACCTTTGAGTCATTTGAATCTAAAAAGGAATTGCATAAACATGAGTTTGAAATGAAAAAGTGTACGAAAGATTATGAAAAAAAGAGAGTGTTAAGCTAGAAAAATAAAAAAAACTAAAAAATATTTTACGTAAAAATGAAAACCGAAACATTAGCCTAAGTTAATTCAAAGTAATGCGTCAAATGGAAATACGAAACCAGTATAAACAAAATAAATCCATTATTTAACACTCCAATTCGTAAGAAATCCGAATGTAGTTCCCTAACAATTCCATGTTTAGTTATGTCGGTCAGAATCTCTATGTAAACATACTTAGAAGTATGCTAGTGAATCTAAAATCTCTACAAGTTGAAGGTTTTATTCAAATATATACAAAGAAATTGAAAAATCTATATGCAAAATACTCCCCCACACTTAAACTTCACATTGTCCTCAATGTGTAAAACCGAAAAGTTCTGAATTCTGACGTAACAACAGATAAAACGCAAAAACTGTACAAATTGGTAAGGAATTTGGAAAAACTCCATTTCATAAAAGTTGTTCATATATGTGTTTTCTACAAAGTGTCAAAAGGTAACAGTTTTTAGATAAACGGTCTAATAGTTATGGTCTATGGACTGAACTACGCGCAGTCTGAATTTTTCTGACGAAAAGGTATTTATCATAATTTTCTTCTAAAATAGATTACAGACTCAATGAAATTAAACATGGGGATTAAAAAATGATATGAAAACAATAAAAACAAAAAATAGAAGAGTTTAAGATACAAAACCTATGGGTAGCCTCCCATTTAGCTCTTGGTTTAAAGTCGTCAGCCCGACTTGGCATTCTCCTTATGCTACTCCTCCAGAGGGAGGAAATCTTTAAGATCTATCTCATCCAGATTCACATAAGAAATGTTTTCATAGTATGGCTTCAATCTATGGCCGTTGACCTTAGAAGTAGTCCCATCTCTAAGACTAGTGATATCAACTGCACCATGAGAATAAACATTAGTAACGACATATGGTCCAATCCATCTGGACCTTAGCTTACCAGGAAATAACTTAAGACGAGAATGAAATAAGAGAACTTTCTGTCCCACAACAAAATTATTCCGAGAAATCATCTTGTCATGGAAAATCTTAGTCTTATCCTTGTATATACGAGAACTCTCGTAAGCATCATTACGTATCCCCTCTAGCTCATTGATTTGTAGTTGCCTATGTTTACCCGTTTTATCATACTCTATGTTGCACATCTTTACCTCCCATAAATCCTTATGATCAAGTTCAACTGGGAGATGACAAGCTTTGCCATAAACCAACCGATATGGAGATATACCAATCGGTGTCTTATATGCTATTTTATACGCCCAAAGTGCATCGTTGAGTCTATAACTCCAATCCTTCTGTGTAGTGTTAACTGTTTTCTCAAGGATGGAATTAATCTCACGATTTGAAATTTCATCTTGCCCACTAGTTTGTGGGTGATACGGCGTACCAATCTTGTGTGAAATGTTGTATTTCTTGAGAAGAGCATGAAAGGATTTATTGAAGTGCGAACCTCCATAACTGAAAACCACTCTTGGTGTACCATGTCTAGAGAAAATATATTCCTTCACAAACTCACAAACAACTTTAGAATCATTAGTAGGGGTGGCTTTAGCTTCCACCCATTTTAAAACATAATCCACAACAAGAAGTGAAAAAGCGGGGGTCTAACAACCTCACCCAATATTTCGATTAGCAATCTGTATGGACAAATGCGAATTGTTTTCTAGAGAATCAACTAGACTCAATCAATAGAAATTACTCAAGGAGTTATTATCTCAATCTATCTATTTGATTTACTCAAGCAAATATAATTCGCGAGTCTAATCAAAGAGAGATAACTTGGATGGTACCAAAGACCAATATCCAAGTGTCAATCGATTTAAATCAATAACCAATAGGTCGGATATTCTAATCGATTGAACAACGCACAACCTGTATTATTTCAATTATATAAAAATATAATGCAGAAAATAAATAACACAGACACCAGAATTTTGTTAACGAGGAAACCGTAAATGTAGAAAAACCCCGGGACCTAGTCCAGATTAAACATACACTGTATTAAGCCGCTACAAACACTAGCCTACTCCAAATTAACTTCGGTCTGGACTGTAGTTGAACCCCAACCAATCTCACACTGATCCAAGGTATAGTTATGATCCTATGCCTCTGATCCCAGCAGGATACTGCGCACTTGATTCCCTTAGCTGATCTCACCCACAACCAAGAGTTGATACGACCCAAAGTCGAAGACTTTAGCAAACAAATATGTCTCACACAGAAAAGTCTACAAGACAGATAAATTCGTCTCCCACGAATAAACCTATGAGTTTTGTTCCGTCTTTTGATAAATCAAGGTGAACAGGAACCAATCAATAAAACCATACTTATATTCTCGAAGAACAGCTCAGTTTTATAAATCACCTCACAATAGTCTTAATCGACGCAACAGAAAAAAAAATTGTGGAATCAAAAACGATAAGACGAAGATGTTTGTGATTACTTTTATATCTTGCCTATCGGAGATATAAATCTCAAGCCAATTATTACAATTGTACTCATACAATAGAAATAGCAAGATCAGATCACACAACTACAAGAAAAGTAGTATCGGTCTGGCTTCACAATCCCAATGAAGTATTTAAGTCGTTAACCTGGTTTTAGAAGAAGAAAACCAAAGGTTAAAGGAGAATCGACTCTAGCTTAGCAAACTAGTATCACACATAATGTGTGGGGATTAGGTTTCCCAGTTGCTAGAGTTCTCCCTTATATAGTCTTTCAAATCAGGGTTTGCAATCAATGTTAGCTTAGTAACAAATCATTCAACATTCACTGTTAGATGAAAACCTGATTAGATACAAGCCAATATCTCTCAACTGTTAGATCGAAAACTTAGCTTGACATACATACATGTACTTGACGATTTTGGGTTTGTATAACCGTACCAAAATGTGTACAATAGTTGGTTCAAGATTAGTCAACCAAAATGGTTAGACAAATGATAACTTGCATATCAACTATTCTTCTTCACCATAACTAGTTCAAATAACTCAAATGAACTATTTAGAGAGTTGTTCAATTGCTATGAGATCTTATGTACTACACAAGATACAATTGTAGCAAAAACGATGTGATTCACTCGAATTGATTCATGAACTATAAATCCTCGGTTTGCAATAGCATTCCTTAGATAATTTAAATAAGTTCACAAACATCGTTTTTAGACATAACTACTCAAGTTCGCGGACTGGGTTCGCAGACTTAAGTAACCGGTTGGAGTTCACAAACTCCAGCAGAAATTCTCGGGTTCGAGAACTACGCTCGTTCATGGACTAAGTACCCGAACTGGGTTGACTGCTCAAGTTCCGGTTTTCACTTGATCAACAAAGCTCGCAAACTTCGGTTCAAGTGCATAAGGACTTATACATATATGTGTTACCACAACAATGTTTATATCCCCCAGTGGTTATATTGTCTAAACTCTCATTTTAATCATTAAAACATTCTCAGAGGACGTCATATAGTTGTTATTTACAAACTAGATTTCGTCAGAGCAATATCCAAAGTGATTGAAACATTACATGACTTTCGTCACTAGGCAAATATGAATTCGGCTAAAGCGAAAGCTTTACCAACACACGTTTCTAGAAATAGATAAGCGATATATACTCAGCTCGAAATGTCACATGTGTATATCTTTAGTCTATATAGTAAAATGACTTTTGTCTCAAGATAGGAGATAGAGTAGATAAACTTTTGAGTGATAGATAAGTTCAAGTCTCCGCATACCTTTTAGTCGATGAAGATCCACCGATTCCTTGAGTAATCCTTCATCTTGTATGATGATTTCCATGGAGTTCTTGAGCTCAACTGCACTTTCTATCCTAATCCTAGACCTTAGCTATAGTAGACTAGAAATCAAGACTTTATAGTTTTGATCACTAACATTTACAAACATGCTTGATATAGCAACGCATGCGAGTTCGACCGAGCAGTGCTCTAACAATCTCCCCCTTTGTCAATTTTAGTGGCAAAACTATTAGTACATATGGAATACAAAAAATATATAAATAAACTTTGCAGCTCCTATTCCACATGTCTAATCTTCAAAAATACTCGAAATCTTCGTCACTTCCAAGTAATCCAATGATCCCAAAGGTTGTAAGTTTAACATCATCGTTGTTGAAAATCCGTAGCTATAACAATGAGAAAAGCATCAGTTCTCAATCATTGTTATAATATAGTGTCATAGTATTATTACACAGCGTCAAATTCCAATTGCATCACAACTTCAACAACAATACTATGGTGATACTTTACTCCCCCTTAGTCAATACTCCATCTCACATGGAAACCACTCCCCCTAACATAATGATCTGAAAACCATATGTATTTGTAGTGTGAACTACAATTAATTCTCCCCCTTTTTGTTAATAAAATTGGCAAAGGTACAAGAACGGGATCCTAATGAAATTTACGTAAGAGACATTTCATGACCAAAGGTAAATATGTATCATCTTGTTTAGATGCAATCATAAAGCCGAAGCTAAATGCATTCATCAAGGAGTTTATAAAGACGCAAGATAACCCCTCTAATATTCCACAGCCGCACTCCCCACAAAGATTTGGCAATTAAGTACAACTTCAAAAGAACTCTCCCCTATAATATGTCATTCCCTAAGGAACAACAAGAGCGACCTAAATTTTAAAAGAAAAGAAGGATTTCTTTAGACTCAACAAATTACATACAAGTATGAATTTGGAATCCAACAAGAAATATTCAATCAAATTAACCAAAGCGAACCAAGATTAATTTGACTAAATATGCTCAACACAAGTAAACTTAGGGAGACTTAAAAAAAATCGATTAGATTATTCACAAGAAAACCCATAAATAATCCAACCGGATACAAATCAAACTAATCGCAAAAGTAATCAATTCAATTGGCCACACTCGACAAAAATAAATCTATGGAGTGCTAACTAAATAACCATACTATATGATTGATTTAGTTCATTTGGGTTCAACACAAGAGATTATGGAACCCAGACTAAGATTATCATAACATGACAACCTTAACCATACATGTACTCAATATAAGAAAACTTATGGAATACAAAATAAACAACCACACAAGTTGATTAATTTAGTTCTTAATGCTTAACATATAACATCTCATGGAACAACCAACCATGCCAATAAGAAATCGACTTAGTTGTATCGTGCTCAACATGAGATACACAATGGAGCCTTCACAGTAATATATACAAAAATGGATCAATAATGATCTATAATGTGGAAAACACAAGGATTCATTTTATGTTTCATCACCATTTGCACAATGACACACAATAGACATAATCCTTGAATCACAAAAGATTTTAACCTATCTTACATCAATAATTGACAATATAGGCTTAACTTTGGTGTTTGTCAAAAGTCTATTCATCCTTTTATCAATATTTTCATATCAATTCACGAACAACTTTACGTTTGACAAAATATGGGACAATCAAGTTCACAGACGTAAACACATATATCCCATCAAAATATTGCAATATATAAAATCAAAAGATTGATACTGCAACCATCATCTTACAAACAATCTTAGAATTTTTTAAGCCAAAAAATCTAAAAACAAGAAGATGAAAACATTGGATATAGCTATGTGTAATCATAATAATGGCTATTCCAAAACACTAGTTATTCTTCTAAACAAAAACAAAAAACATTATAAGATTTACTAGATAATGTTAACTCAAACATGTCTACTAGAAACCGATCACAAGCTAAAATTCACGTTCGATAGCTTCACAGGTTTCAAGACTTTTGAGATTGTGATCCATATCATTAACTGCGTCTTCAAAGAAGATATCCTTATTGAGAAGTTCTTTAACATGTGACTTCATGAGACCAAGGTCGCAAGTAACCTTTTTCAACTCACTTCTAACCACATCAAGATCCTTCATTATATCAACAAGTAGCAGTTTTTATTTCTCAAAGTATTTCAGAAAGTCATGAACCACTTCAGCAGACACCATATCCTCATTCTCAATATCTTGATGTGAGTAGGCATAGTAGAATAAGGCATTAGGTGCTCCATTTTCCACAAGAGTTCTTTTTTTTTATTCCTTTTGATTCAACACCAAAACCTTTTACAAGAAATCCCTTTGCAAAACCACCATAGAAAGATGAGGAGGAGGACATTCTTGATAGCCCAGAAAAACCTAGAGTATGCATACGTGACATATGTAGCTTAATAGGTCGGCTATTTAAAGGTTTTGTTTGGATGAAGGACTTTTAGAGTTTCCAAGCTGTAAACTCGAAACGGCAACTCGTGTACATATTCGAACACAGTGCACCCCACAAGAAAAGAACACGAGACAAATAAACAGAAAAATACTAAAAGATATTGCTAATACTTTTTAGGCAATACTGTCTGCTGGCACTAGTTTAGCTATAAACGATAAGAGAAGAGCTCAACTAGGCAAAACACAAATTGCCAAAGTACACCTGACTTTTACACATCTTGCCCATCATTATTTTTTATGAGCAAGTTCCTAACCTTGTGATTAATTAGCACAAGTATGAGCTTTGAGATCATCTAAGTAACTATGGCTATGACCAAGTCTCTTTTTCCTTCTGAATTTTGAGAGAGACTCCTTTTGATTTGAAAAATTATCATAAAGCTTATTGTCATCAAAATATGAGACATAGTTTGAGTTCTTACCAGAAGTATCTTGACTTGAGGAGGAAAACAACCCGTTGAAAATTTCTTTGTACCCTTGAATTATTTTTATCAGGTCATTTCGCATATCATCATTCTCCCTCCTTTCTCCTGGAATTTTTATCAAATCAAGAGACACATTATTTTCAGAAACAATAGCTTTGTTTTTCCTCAGACGATTCTTATTAAGACTTTTGTTATGCTTTTGAACATTTGCGGAACTCATTGAACTGACCTTCCTGGTAACATATACAGGGTATGTATGAAAACCAATGGGTTTCGACATACTAATATCAGTTACACCTTTGAGGATTAATTCTAAGGTGTGTTGAAGTTGAAAAAGAGAATTTTTATTCAACTTAGAGTTTCTCTTCTGTCTAACAGAACCTTTTGCTTCGCAAAATAGACATACATTTTGATCACACGAGTGATTAGGCAGTTTGGTCTTAATATTCTCGTCAGGAGATTCCTTCCTTCCAAATGGTGTATGTTTTCCTTGATCAGAGGAAACTAACATATCTTTCTCAATAGGAATGGACTCCATTTTTACTTCTGATGCTGGAGCATTTTTAGTCATAGCAGAAGAAATTAGTATGTTGGAATTTTCAGAGCATTCTTGAATAGAGAGTTTACTCAAGAGATGTTCTATTTCCAAAGCTTCCTTTTTAAGGTTTGCCTTAAGAGTCATACACGAAGAATGATCTTCAGTATTTTATTTGGAGTTGCAGTCTCTTATCATACCAAGAAGAACATTGACATGTTGTTTCAACCGATTGCATCTATCAGCTTAGATTCTAACAATATTTAGAATCAAATCACCCTATTTAGATGTTTCTCGTTTTCTTCGAGAAATGAACTCCTTTAAAGGATAATCAGGATAACACATGTCACAACCCGTCTGTCTAGTTTGAACACAAGATTCATCTATATTCGAGATAGAGGAATCTTTCTCTTTAATAGAATTAGACGAGACAGAGTTTTTTTTTTTTTTTCTGGTGACGCGTTTATCAGAGATGCTACTCTTATCCATAGAGTCAGATCGCTACAAACATAGACTTGTAAGGTCTTGAACGTGTTTTCCTGCTCTGATACCAATTAAAAAAACGGGGGTCTAACAACCTCATCCAATATTTCGATTAGAAATCTGTATGGACAACTCTGAGTTGTTTTCTAGAGAATCAACTAGACTCAATCAATAGAAAATACGCAAGGAGTTATTATCTAAATATCTCGATTTGATTTACTCAAGCAAATATGATTCACGAGTCTAATCAAAGAGACTGTAGGGACAGAATATCGCAGGATATAAGGTTACGAACATAGTAACAAATACAAGAGAGAAGTGTCGCAAGATAATGCGATAATAGAAGAAACACGGGAGAAGTGTGAAGGGTTTGCGAATATAGAACAAATTCACGATCAGAGGTTGCGATGCTTCGCAAGCTATATACAACTGTACATATTTCACTATATATAGTAGTTCAAATGTTAAATTGGGGGGGTTCTTTAAGTGAGTGTTAGAAAAAGTCTTAGGAGAGAGAACAGAGAAAGTTGTAACTGTTCTAATCTTCATTAACATATTTCTTTGTAATCAGTTGAGAATATTAATCAAAATTGTCATTCTTCATCAAGAACTTCTTAAAGTTTTACAAATTCTACTGAGGGTGTAGTTGTAGGATTTCCTGCAACTACATAATTGGCGCTAGAAACATGGATTGTTATAACAGAAATTTTAAGGAGTTTTGGAAATTTGAAGATCAAATGGAGTCAGTAGATGAAGATTATAAAAGAGAAGAATGTAATATGATCATAAAGATAATGATTGATTAATTTCATAACAACATGAAGGGAAGGATACACAAACGAGATTGTAGAGGAAGAAAGATCATGGAAGTGGAGAAAATAATAACTTTAAAATAATGGGAAAAGAAGAAAATCACATTTTCAGTAGCAGAAATCCCAAATGAAGACTTGAATCACACCTCACCATTAGTAGTCACAATTCCGATCATGCGAGAAGAAAAGAAAACTACAAAATCTATAGAAAAATGGAAATTAAACCGAGTCTTGATTGATACAGCGAGTTCTGTTGATATTATATTCTATCATGCACTTAAGGGGATGGGGATTAAAGATGAAGAGATTACAAATTCAGAATGTCTTATCCATGGATTTGGAAAATCTACAACAAAATCCAAAGGGGAAATAATGTTACGAGTACCGCTGGGAGAAATCGAAACACACATAGTTTTATGTGTGGTAGATATGGAATCTCCATATAATATGCTTATGGGAAGACCATGGATTCATGCGATTAAAGCTGTTGCTTCGACATTATATCAATCAATTAAGTTTCCTATACCAAGCGGAATACAAGAAATAAAAGGGGATCTTGATAGAGCAAAATTTTGTTATCAGATTGAAGTAAAACAGTGTGGATGGAGAGCAAGAAAGAAACAATTTCTTAGAAAACTTGCGAAAGAAGCGAAAAAGGAAGAGGAGTTCAGAGTGTATGCAATAAGAGCAAGAGAGGGAAAAGGAATACCAAATGAGATCCCAGAAAAAGAAGGAGAACCAATGAAAATAATCAAAGAACCAACACCTATGGGAGAGCAAAATCCTAGTTACGTTGCAGCAGAACCAACCAAAGAAATAAATATTGGAATTGAAGAGGAACCTTTAATCTTGCGAATTGGAACTAAGATGGATGAAGAAGAAGAGAAAAGAACTATTGATCTATTACGAGAATACAAAGATATATTTGCAGGTAGTGTAGATGAAATACCAGGAATTGATCCATCAGTGGCGTGTCATAGATTGAACATAGATAAAACCGTAAGACCATTCAAAAAAAGAATAAGAAAGATCTCGCAAAATTATCATGCACAAATAGAAGAATAATTACAAAAGATGCTGGATGCAGGAATCATAAGAGAAGAAAAATACCCAGAATGGATTGCGAATATGGTCATTGTTCCGAAGAAGAATAAAGGGATAAGAATGTGTATAGATTACACTGATCTAAACAAAGCCTGTCCCAAAGATAGTTTTCCATTGCCAGACATACCACAAATGGTGGAATCAGCTGCAGGTCATGATAGAGTCACTTCACTCGATGGATATAAAGGGTACAATCAAATATCACTCGCAGAAGAAGACCAAGAACATACTGCCTTTTTCGCTCCAAGAGGTTTATATTGTTATGTGAAGATTCCATTTGGTCTGCGAAATGCGGGCGCTACGTATCAACGAATGGTCGAGAAGGTGTTCGCAAAGTGGATACATAAAACCTTAGAGGTGTATGTAGATGATATGCTGATAAAAAGTAAAGAGGCCAAAGATCATGTGCAAGATTTGAAGAAATTATTTGAGCAAATGAGAAAATTCAATATCAAATTGAATCCTGAAAAATGTGTAATTGGAGTTGCGTCAGGGAAATTTTTGGGATACATAGTATCAAAGGAGGGGATACAAGTCGATCCATAGAAAGTACAAGCAATTCATGACATGCCAACACCTGCAACGGTAAAAGAAGTAAAAAATCTAAATGGACTCTTGGCTTCACTTGGAATATTTATTTCGCGAATGTCAGATAAATGCAAACATTTCTTCAACATACTTAAGAAGGGAGCAAAATTCAAGTGGACTGATGAATGTGAAAAATCTTTTCAAGGAATCAAAGAATATCTTGCGAGTACATCCATATTACAGAAACCAGAGAAATATGAAGAATTATTGGTATACCTCACAACAACTCAATATGCTTTAAGTGCAGTTCTATTGTGAATAGATGCAGGAATAGAAAAGCCCATTTACTACATCAGTAAAACTTTTAACACAGCAGAGAGAAATTATTCTAAAATGGAGAAGTTAATCTTAGCCTTGGTTTATGCATCATTCAAGTTGCGAATATACTTTCAAGCGCATGTGATAATAGTGGTAACCAAAGTACCGATTGAGTCAGTCATGAAGAACACAAAAAAGATCAGGAAGAATAAAAAGGTGGAATGCACAAGTAAACCATTATAAGATAAAGTACAAAGTGTTATCATCGCAAAAGTCACAAGTTGTCGTAGATTTCTTGGCAGAATTTCCTTTGGAAGAAGATGAGGCGGTAGAATAAATGATGGATATTGAAGAAGAATTTGGGAATCCAAAATACCTATTAACAAAACCAAATAGATGGGAAATTTTAGTAGACGGATCATCCAACAGTGAGGGGAATGGAGTAGGAGTTGTGTTGATTTCACCAGAAGAAGAAAGAATAGCATTCTCATTCAGATTAGAATTTGCATCCATGAACAATGAAACATAGTACGAAGCTGTAGTGCATTTATTGAAGATCGCAATAGAAAATAGGCTCGAAAATATAAGAATAACAAGTGATTCTCAGCTGGTAATTTGTCAAATTAAAGGGGAATATACCACAAATGAGTCTTCTTTGAAGAAATACAAGAAACTTGTTGATGAATTATCTGCGAAGATACCAAAATTAAAATGGAGGCATATAACAAGAAAATACAATCAACTCGCAGATGCTTTTGCATTCATTCCAAGTATGATGACAAACCCTAATACAAGAAATATCAAAATACAGACAATTCAACATCCATCAGTGAATAAAGAAGAATAAATTGAGGAAGCACTTGCGATGGAAGTATAAAGGGAACTACCAGACGACATCGCAGAAAATATCGCAGATTGGAGAAAGGACATTCATGCATATTTCGCAAAAGGGGAAATACCCAGGAATAGACTAGAAGAACATAAATTAAAGAGTCGTGCAACAAATTATGAGTTACGAGAAGAAATTTTATACAGAAAATCTTTCAGTGGACTACCTCTCAGATGTTTAACTCGTGAAGAAGGAGAAAAAATATTGAAGATGTTACATGGAGGAGAAGCTGGTAATCATAGTGGGGGAAGATCTCTAGCTTATAGAGCAAAAATACAAGGATATTATTGGCCTTATATGCACACAGACGCAAAACTGTTGGTGAGACGATGCAAAGAATGTCAACGACATGGGAAAAGAACTCATGCACCAGGGGCACCACTAACTTCTTCAACAAGCTGCTGGCCTTTCGGAAAATGGGGATTGGACATTGTTGGTCCATTTTTACCTGGATCTGGGCAGAGAAGATACTTAATAGTCGCAACAAATTATTTTACGAAGCTCGCAGAAGTAAAATCATTACAACATATTCGCGATAAGGATGTTTTTACATTCATATTTGAGAATATCATTTGTAGGTATGGAGTTCCAGCACAATTAGTATCCGACAATGGGAAAAAATTTGAAGGGAAAAAATTTGAAGGGAAAAATATAGAGATGTTACTCAGTGCTTTTAGGATAAAATGTGGGAAATCAACTCCATTATATCCACAAGCTAATGGACAGGCAGAGGCAACAAATAAAACAATCGCAGATACAATCAAAAATAAATTAGAAGGACATCTCAGAGGGTGGTGCGAGCAAGTGCCTAGTGCAGTCTGGGCATACAATACAACTAGAAGGGAGGCAACTGGAATGTCTCCTTACCTTTTAACATATGGAGTAGAAGCAGTATTGCCAACAGAGGTTGTAATTTCGACAACAAAGAAAGAAGCTTGGGAAAGAAATTTAAGTGCAGGGGTGATATTAAGTGAACTGGATGATTTGGAAGAAAAAAGGGAAAAGGTGTTGCGACATATGAAAATTTATCAGGAAAGATTATCTCGAGAGTATAACAAGAGAGTTATTGAACGTGAGTATCAACCAGGTGATTTGGTCATGCGAGAAACACCTCCTTACCAGAATTGTAGGAAGTGGAGCTTATCGGCTGATAGATCCAGAAGGGAAAGAAATGGGTTTAAGACTTGGTCGACCCTGGAATAGATTGTATTTAAAAAGGTATTATCCATAAAAATCATGATAATTTTGCGAATATCATTTACTCCCACAGAAACTACCAAAATTACAAATTTTAAAATTCTTATTGCGATCAGCTTTCATTAAAGAAAGACGCAAAAGTTTATTTGCGATCAGCTTTCATAGAAGAAAGCCGCAAACTGTGATCAGCTTTCAAAAAAGAAAGAAAGCCGCATAAATTTTACACATGCAAACCTTTGTGACGTACACCCTAGTTCGCGAAGCAACATTTCTCAAGAGGCAAAGTCCTAAAGTACGTCATTTAAGGAGGTACCTATAAGCATGGCTCAGGGGAAACGAAACACCACCACGGAACCTGAGTACATGGAAATAACGGGGTACATAACCCAAAAACGGGGTACCTATCCAGGTAAGACACCTTGGATTCTCAACCTAATCTTGCGATGTAACATGATTTAGGTTGGGCGACTAAGGCATACTGTCTTTCCCAAAAAGTGCAGAAAACAATCAAGGCGCCGAGGTACACGGTTGAGTCAAGATTTCCGGATGGGTTTGAAGCACATCTGCCATTCTTGACAAGTCTTGGAAAATGATGCACTTGGCCCAAACATACCCCATAGGGTGCAACCTCGTAACTATAAGCCCTATAGGCAAAACGGATAATAGGTTGCGAACAAAAGCTGGTTGTTGGAAAAACCGGATGGGAAGCGCTAACCTTGTATGGTTGATGTACGCTTCCTTGAAGGGGAAACCAAGGGGAAGATAAAGGGCAGCACCCTCCATTAGGGAGCTGATACGTGCTATAAGACGCAAATGTCACGAGGCTTTTTGTTCGTAAAAACATAAAGGCTTGTCATATTTGTGCAACAATCGTATTTCTGCGAGTAAAAAAATAAAATACTCGTAGAATTAAATACAAAGAAGTTAAGATGAGATCAATGGGTTATTACATGAAAGTGTGATAACGTCCTGCGATTTCATCACAAGACGATAATGTCACAAGGTTGTATATTCGCAAGTATATTCAGACTTGTCATATTATCGCAAACACAAAAATATTGTTAAGATAAAGTCAAGGGGTTGAGGCATGCAAGTGCATCAACGTCCTGCGACTTTATCGCAAAAGAGGTGGCAAAGTAAGACCTTTACTTAGGAAGGCATGATAAGACCACAGAAACTAATGAAGTCAATTCCGTCAATGTCATTAGAGATTCTTTATATTCTCAACAAAAATATGTATCAAGAATTCCTACCAAAAGAGGCAATTTTATTCGCAATCAAGGACGGATGTTTCATACTCATTAAATTCTTCAAGGATGGAACACTTCTTATACTTCTTCAAGGATGTTTCATAATTCTTATACTTCTTCAAGGGTGTTTCATAATTCTTATACTTCTTCAAGGATGTTCCATAATTCTTATACTTCTTCAACGATGTTTCATAATTCTTATTCTTCTTCAACGATGTTTCATAATTTTCATACTTCTTCAAGGATGTTTCATAATTCTTTAAGGAGGTTTCATACTTCTTATACTTCAAGGGGGAGATTTTTTATTTACTTCGCAACAACCTGAAACTTCGCAATTTAAACGGAGGCAGATATTCTAATACTTACAACAACAATTGATCACCTGAAGAGCAATAATAATGGGAAAGGGAATACTAAGCTAAGTCTTTAAGATATGTTATTTCTCTTCATATGATCAATTTATGCAAATCAAGAAAGTATTCAATTCATTATCGCAAAATATAAAATATACTTCTTAAGGAACATAAACAGTAAGCAGAATTGTTTGTAAAAAGAGAACCAACAGTAACCAAGAGAAAGAGTTCAAAAGACAGAAAAGAGGATTAACGATAACTTGGGAAAATAAGTTTATCATGCTTGATGCTCTTCATCAACACTTTGTGCTGGATCTTTAAGATGAGTAGGATCATCAGCAGTGTTCAATTCTTGCGAAACATTACCCTCTGTAGAGCCTTCAACAGGAACTTCTCCTTAAGGGATAAATTCTTTTTCACCATCAAGTCCTTCATCATCACTCTCGTAATCAAAGTCACTATCAGGATCACGAGCAACTTCATCATCAGATATTTCCAGAGATTCAACTTTCACTGGAGACAAGGATTTTGATAAGAGAATGTTGTTTACGAAGACTTGAGCTTTCAGATGACTTTCACGAAGTAGAGCTTTCTGATGGTTAATATCTTCAATATCTTTGGCATAAGCAAGATGGTTGAATCTCCGATTGGCGAGACCATGAAAATTGATCAAACGAGTAGAAAGCAAAGCATTCTTCTTGCGAAGCTCAGAATAGGTAGTCTCTAATCCAGCTTTAGCATTGCGAAGATTGTTCTCAGATTCTACAAATGAAATAAAATTCAAAGAATCTCTGCGAAAATAACAAAATTTAAAGGTATATCAAAGGCAGTCAAATTTTGATGACTACCTTCTCTTTGTGAAGTATGAAATTGAGCTAAAGATAGACAACAATTCTTCATCTGATCCATAGCTTTGTCAAAACCATCACCAACTAATCCTTCAAGTCTAGATTGAAGCCTTTGATCTTTGGAAAGAAAAATTTATTATTCTTCGCAAGTTTTGCATTAAAGTTTTCTAGTTGGGAATAATCTTCTTTAAGTTTATTCCTCTTAGTGCTCAGGATTATATTCTTATTAAGAAGGGATTTCTTCTCGGCAGAAAAAAAACTTCTCTCTGCATCTGAAGACTTCTTTAATTCCTCAAGTTCACCTTTTAACAAATAAAGGAGATTTTCTTGATCGCAACATTTACTCTGAAGAATATTCAATTGTTGCGAAGAAACGGCCATTATATTCAAATACGAACATCTTTCTTCTGCTAAGGTTTCATTCTCTTCTAATAGGGTTTCTATTCTTAAATCGGCTTTAGTTAAAGAAGAAGTGAGCTTAGATATTTCATCGTTCAAAAAATTTTGATCGTAAATTAGTTGGGTATTCTCTTAGAAAAGGGCATCTAAATTATCAAGAGCACATGAATGAAGACTAGATAAATGGGAAAATTGGTTCAAAAGACTTTCATGCTTGGCTTGAGATTCTTCTGCGTCTGATTCATGATGAAGTACCAACATTCTACATTCCTGGATTGATTCTATGAAGGGGAATGGGTTTTAATGGGTGTTTCAAACATATGAGAAATAGAAACAAACAAAAGGAGAAAATATAAAGATAATAACAATACCTTTTAATGCATCATTCCTCTTACGAATGATTGCACAATCTAGAGAATCATTTTGAAGCTGATGGTTCTCTTTACGAAGATTCTCACACTCCGCTTTCAAAGACTCCTGAGTTTGGCGAAGCAATTCAACTTCTTTTTCCAGGGCTTGACGTGAAATAGAAATATCAGGATTGATGAAGTTGTTGAGCATTTCGAAAAATTCAGACTGCGAGCGAACATTTGAAGACCTCGCAGTATTACTTAAAACATCAGATAACATCTGGAAAGCTGAATAAATTCCGTCTCGAACTTCTTGAGGAAGGGGAGAAGAATTCGAAGGAATAAGAGCAAGTTGTAAATTGCTTGGAGCAACGACACTCAAAGGATTAGGAGATAAAATAGGTTTTTCACGAGAAGGGGTTGAGAAGGTAACTTGCGAAGGTTGATCTTGAAGAAGTGTTGATAAATTGACAGGGGTGGGAGACTGAAAACTGGGTAATGGAGTAGAGGCAGGAGTTTGCGAAGAAGTGCTTTCACGAGGAGGAGAGGGAAATTCTTTATCCATCACATGAAGGAAATCACTGATTGAAATTGATGGCTTGGATTTGATATTACGAGATCTCTTGGTAAGGTTGGATTCTTCACCGACCTACGAATCAAAATGTAGATTAAAAACTGAGGAAACAATATATTGTTTCAGAAGGAAGACAGAGTATTTTAACTACCTTTTGATTCTCGGATCTTCTTCTTCGAGGGTTAGGGTTTGAGCTTTTAGTTGGAGATTTCATTTGAGAAGAAATTTTGCTGAAAGAAATCAAAGTCAAATAATGGATTAAACAGAAATAAAAGAGATAAACAAGTGAAAGATGCAAGAGATAAAAGAAAATTACCTCGGAGAACTCATGATTGGATTAACAGGAAGAGAAGGCAATAACCAAATATGTAATATGAGAAGAAGATGAAGTTGCAGAAGTAAAAAGAGAAGGTAAAAAAGATAAGGAAGGGAATAAAAGGAGTATTTATAAGGTAATAGTTAGGAAAAGACGGTTACAAAAGACGTGTTCGAATTCCGAAAAGAATAAGTAACGGTTATATTCTCACGATCATTACTTCTTCGCAGAAATGACATGAGAAGAGGCAAGATGTAGGGACAGAATTTTGCAAGATATAAGGTTACGAACATAGTAACAAATACAAGAGAGAAGTGTTGCAAGATAATGCGATAATAGAAGAAACATGGGAGAAGTGTGAAGGGTTTGCGAATATAGAACAAATTCACGATCAGAGGTTGCGATGCTTCGCAAGCTATATACAGCTGTACAGATTTCACTATATATAGTAGTTCAAATGTTAAATTGGGAGGGTTCTTTAAGTGAGTGTTAGAAAAAGTCTTAGGAGAGAGAACAGAGTTGTTCTAGTCTCCATTAACATATTTCTTTGTAATCAGTTGAGAATATTAATCAAAATTGTCATTCTTCATCAAGAACTTCTTAAAGTTTTACAAATTCTACTGAGGGTGTAGTTATAGGATTTCCTGAAACTATAGAGACATAACTTGGATGGTACCAAAGACCAATATCCAAGTGTCAATCGATTTAAATCAACAACCAATAGTTCGGATATTCTAATCGATTGAACAACACACAACCTATATTATTTCAATTATATAACAAAATATAATGCGGAAAAGAAATAACACAGACACCAGAATTTTTTTAACGAGGAAACCGTAAATACAGAAAAACCCCGGGACCTAGTCAAGATTAATCGTACACTTTATTAAGCCTCTACAGACACTAGCCTACTACAAATTAACTTCGGTCTGGACTGTAATTGAACCCCAATCAATCTCACACCGATCCAAGGTACAGTTATGCTCCTACGCCTCTGATCCCAGCAGGATACATCACACTTGATTCCCTTAGATGAGCTCACCCACAACCAAGAGTTGCTACGACCCAAAGTCGAAGACTTTAGCAAACAAATCTGTCTCACATAGAAAAGTCTACAAGATAGATAAATTCGTCTCCCACGAATAAACTTATGAGTTTTGTTCCGTCTTTTGATAAATCAAGGTGAACAAGAACCAATCAATAAAACCAGACTTATATTCCCGAAAAACAGCTCAGTTTTATCAATCACCTCACAATAGTCTTAGTCGACGCAATGAAAAAAGATATTGTGGAATCACAAACGATGAGTCGAAGATGTTTGTGATTACTTTTATATCTTGCCTATCGGAGATAGAAATCTCAAGAAAATTAATACAATTATACTCGTACAATAGGAACAGCAAGATCAGATCACACAACTACAAGAAAAGTAGTATCCGTCTGGCTTCACAGTCCCAATGAAGTCTTTAAGTTGTTAACCTGTTTTTCGAAGAAGAAAACCAAAGGTTAAAGGAGAATCGACTCTAGCTTTAGCAAACTAGTATCACACAGAATGTGTGGGGATTATGTTTCCCAGTTGCTAGAGATCTCCCTTATATAGTCTTTCAAATCAGGGTTTGCAATCAATGTTAGCTTACTAACAAAGCATTCAATATTCACCGTTAGAAGAAAACCTGATTAGATACAAGCTAATATCTCTCAACCATTAGATCGAAAACTTAGCTTGTCATAAACACATGTACTTGACGTTTTGGTTTTGTGTAACCGTACCCAAACATATACAATGGTTGGTTCAATAATAGTCAATCAAATGGTTAGCCAAATGACAACTTTCATATCAAAAATATTCCTCTTCACCATAACTAGTCCAAATGACTCAAATGAACTAGTTAGACAGTTGTTCAATTGCTATGAGATCTCATGTACTACACAAGACACAATTGAATCAAAAACGATATGATTCACTCGAATCATTTCATGAACTATAAAGCCATGGTTTGCAAAAGAATTCCTTAGATAATTTAAATAAGTTCACGAATATCATTTTTAGACATAACCACTCAAGTTCGCGGACTGGGTTCGCGTACTTAAGTAACCGGTTGGAGTTCACAAACTCCAACAGAAATTCTCGGGTTCGAGAACTTCCGTCAGTTCGCGGACTGAAACCAAGCTTCAACTCCAGCAGAAATTCTGGGGTTCGAGAACTACGCTCGTTCGCGGGCTGGGTTGACTGCTCAAGTTCCGGTTTTCACTTGATCAACAAAGTTCACAAACTTCAGTTCAAGTGCATAAGGACTTATACATATATGTGTTACCACAACAATGTTTATATCCCCCAGTGGTTAAATTGTCTAAACTCTCATTTTAATCATTGAAACATTCTCAGAGGACGTCATATAGTTGTTATTCACGAAATGGTTTTCGTCAGAGCAATTTCCAAAGTGATTGAAACATTACATGACTTTCGTCACTAGGCAAAGATGAATTCGGCTAAAGTGAAAGCTTTACCTACACAGATTTCGAGAAATATATAAGCGAGATATACTCAGCTTGAAATGTCATATGTGTATATCTTTAGTCTATATATTATAAAACGACTCTTGTCAAGGATAGGAGATAGAGTAGATAGACTTTTGAGTGATAGATAAGTTCAAGTCTCCACATACCTTTTAGTCGATGAAGATCCATCGATTCCTTGAGTAGTCCTTCATCTTGTATGATGGTTTCCATGGAGTTCTTGAGCTCAACTACACTTTCTATCCTAGTCCGAGACCTTAGCTATAGTAGACTAGAAATCAAGACTTTATAGTTTTGATCACTAACATTGACAAACATGCTTGATATAGCAACGCATGCGAGTTCGACCGAGCAGTGCTCTAACAAGAAATATAAAAAAATTTCCATTCGAATTAACAAAAGGACCCATAAAATCAATGCCCCACACATCAAGAATCTCGACAGTGAGAATAGGATTGAGTGGCATTTGATTTCGAGCAGCTAGATTGCCCGTTCGTTGACATCTATCACAAGATTCGCAAAAATCATATGTATCCTAGAATAGGGTTGGCTAATAAAAGCCACTCTCAAGGACTTTGAGAGCAGTACGTTTTGCACCAAAGTGACCACCACAAGCATAAAAATGACAAAAAGATAGAATTGACTGAAATTCAGAGTTCAGTACGTACCTGCGGATAATTTGATCAGCACCATATTTCCACAAGTAGGGCTCATACCACACATACTGCTTGGCTATTTTCTTAAGCTTTAGCTTTTGAAAAGTAGACATTGTACTAGGTACTTGCCTTGTAACCAAATAGTTCACTATATCATCATACCAAGGTGTTGAATCTTCATTTGAGAAAAGTTATTCGTCTGGAAGACGATCCTGTAAGGGAAGTTCTTCTTCGGAGACAATAAGTCGACTAAGATGATCAACAACTATATTCTCAACACCTTTCTTATCTATAATTCCCATATTGAATTCTTGCAGCAAAAGAATCCAACGTATGAGTCTTGGCTTAGCATCCTTCTTTTTCAATAGGTACCATAGTGCTGCATGATCAGAATATACAATCACATTGGCACCCACCAAATAAGCTCTACATTTTTCCAATGCAAATACTATATCCATCAACTCTTTCTCAGTAGTAGAATAGTTGATTTGAGCATCATTTAGGGTCCTTGATGCATAATAAATCACATGTGACCTCTTGTCTACTTTTTGACCCAAAACAACTCTGACTGCATAATCACTTGCATCACACATTAACTAGAACGGAAAACTCTAGTCAGATGATTTAATAATTGGTGCAGTAGTCAAAAATTCCTTCAATTTATTAAAGGCATCTTTGCACTCCTGGTCGAAGTTAAAGGAAACCCCCTTTTGCAAAAATTTGCACATCAGCATTGAGATTTTGGAGAAATCTTTGATAAACCTCCTATAAAAACCTGCATGACCAAGAAACGAGCGAATTTCCCTAACCGAAGTGGGGTATTGTAAGTTCCTAATCAAGTCTATATTTACCTTGTCCATTTTGATCCCTTGAGAGGACACGATGTGGACAAGTACAATTCCATGGTTTACCATAATGTGACATTTCTCCCAGTTTAAAACCAAATTAGTGTCTATACATCTTTTAAGCACAAGTTCAAGATTATTTAAACAAATATAGAATGAATCACCATAAACACTAAAGTCGTCCATAAATACCTCAATGTTGTTTTCCACGTAATCAGAAAATATACTGACCATACATCTCTGAAAAGTGGCAGGCGCATTGCAAAGACCAAATGGCATTCTTCTATATGCAAATGTACCGAAAGGACGAGTAAATGTAGTCTTCTCTTGATCCTCTGGTGCAATAAAATTTGATTGTAGCCCGAATAACCATCAAAAAAGAAACAATGAGAATGTCCTGCTAACCTCTCTAACATCTGATAAATGAAAGGCACAGGAAAGTGATCCTTGCGGGTAGCCGAATTGAGCTTTCTGTAGTCTATGCACACTCGCCATCCTGTTTGAACTCTTATTGGAATGAGTTCATCATCTTGATTTCTAACAACAATGATACCTTATTTATTAGGCACCACTTGCACCTGACTAACCCATTTGTTGTCAGAAATTGGGTAAATCACCCCCACACTTAGTAATTTGAGGATCTTTTTCTTCACGACCTCCATCGTTGGTGGGTTAAGCCTACGCTGAGCATCATGTATTGGCTTTACATCATCTTCCATTAGGATTCTATGCATGCACATGGATGGACTAATGCCTTTGATATCAACAATTGTCCAACCAATAGCCGTTTTGTGCTCTTTCAGAACCCGAAGAAGGCGTTCTTCCTATATTGCTGTGAGATTCTTTGCAATAATGACTAGAATCTCTTCCCCATCACCCAAGTAAGCATACTTTAAGTGATCAGGTATAGGCTTCAGCTTTAATTTAGGTTCCTACACAATAGAAGGTAAAGGAACTTCATCAGTTACATGTAAAGAGATATATGAAATATTACCTGTTTTAAATTCTTATGATGCCGTTAAAGCACCACATGTCTCAACAAACTCCTTGGGAATATCAACTTCCAATTTAGGAATTCCATGGATGTCCAAATCAATGCTATTTTGTAACACAAATTCAAGTTCATCTTCATTTATCAAATCAAACATCTGTTGTGCCAACGATTCAATAACATCAACATAAAATGCATAATGGATATCACTTGGATAACGTATAGCTTCAAAAATATTGAAGCGTATAACCTCTTTGTCAAACTCCATAATGAGTGTCCCAGTATCACAATCAATCTTCGTCTTAACAGTCTTCATAAATGTTCTCCCAAGAAGTAATGAAGTAGACGAACAATTGTCCTCATTTTGCATATCCACAATAAAGAAATCAACCGGAAAGATTAGTTCATTCACTTGCACCAACATGTCTTCCATAAGTCCCTTAGGATATATGTTAGACTTATTATCTAATTGAATGATAATCCCCGTCTCCTTTAAAGGTCCCAGATTCAAAGAATCGTAAACATCGGCTGATATCACGCTTATGGAAGATCCAAATCAAGCAAAGCACGCTCGAACCGTTTGTCACCAATAGTAATTGGCACTGTAAAACCACCAGGATCTTTACACTTTGTAGACGTCTTCTTTAGCAACATAGCTGAAGCACTTTCTCCCACCTGAGTGATCTCGTTAGCAATCAACCTCTTCTTCCTTGTACACAAATCCTTTAGAACTTTGGCATACCTGGGTACCATTTTGATGGCCTCAATAAATGGAATGTTGATATGAACCTTGCTGAAAATATCCATAATCTCCTTGTATAGATCTTGCTTCTTTGACTTGGCAAAACGACTAGGAAAAAGAGGTGGTGTGGTAAAAGTAGGAACTGTGTCCTTAGGTTGGCTAGTTGAAGTTGGATTTTCCTTTGGAATGGTTTCCACCTCTACTTCCTCTTCCAAGTCGTGACTAACCTTTTCTTATTGTTTTGGATCTTATGTTTGCTTCCCACTTCTTAGAGTTATAGCATTGATGTTCGCCCTTGGATTCACAAAAGGCCGTGATGGCAACTTTGCCGAATTCTGAGCTTTTATTTCATTCATGTCTGTAGCCAATTGTCCCATTTGAAGTTGCAAGTCCTTTATAGCCATATATTGTTTCTGAAGGATTGCATCTTGACGCTGAGCATTTGCATATTTCTTTTGCATCATCATTTTCATCATCTCCTCTAAACTAGAACTCTGATTCTGCTGTTGAGGCTGAGGTGGAGGTTGTGGTCGGAACTGTGGTTGTTGAAAACCACTTTGTCTACCATAAGGATTAGGATCTTCAGCTTGCTGATTTGTATAACTAAAATTTTGGTGATCTTTCCAACCTGGATTATAAGTATTAGAGTAGGGATCATACCTTTGCCACTGATTAGGGAACACAACATTCACATGTTCAGACTCTTCTTCATAAGTAGGAATAATCACTGTTTCCCTTCGTTGAACTACCTTCTCTATGTTGTTCATCCGTTGCTCTGACTGTGCATACTCTCCCATATCGCTAACTCTTCTGATATTAGAGTTGTTTCTGGTGTATAATTGTTGAGCATTGGCAGCCATACTCTCAATAAAACTGGTTTCCTGCGAGATTGTCTTCTCAGTAAGTAAACCACCGGCTGTCGTATCAATCAAATTCCTCTATTGAGGAAGTAATCCTTCGTATAATTATTGAATGATAAGTGTTGAGGATATATTATGGTGTGGGAAGCTTGACAACAACCTCTTATACCTCTCCCAATATTCATATAGAGACTCCCCAAACATCTGTAGAATGCCACTAATTTCCTTACGAACGGATGCAGCTTTGGAAGCAGGAAAATATTTCTCCAGAAATAGCTTTTTCATTTCAGTCCATGTTATAACACTCCTTGGAGGAAGACAATACAATCATTCTTATGCTAAGTCTGTCAATGAGAACGGAAAATCTTGTAGCATAGCCATATCTCTGTCTGCGGTCGCATGCCTCAGACTTGTCATTGTGTTCTGGAACTGTTGAAGGTGTCGATTTGGATTTTCACCTAGATGCCCCTTGAACTTTGGTAGATGATGAAGTAGATTCGACTTCATCTCCACTGGTTCAGTGATTGTAATGCACAGTGGTTGCGAATCTAAGCATGAGAATGTCAACTCTCCTAACTTTCTCTCCACAGATGGAGGTGGTAGATTATTTGTACCGCCTACCATTGTTGATGTAGAAAGCTCTTCTTGCAACTGCGGACGTGCTTGTAGTACTGTTCCCTTGCAATTTTGAATTCCACACCTCGGGTAATTCCAATACTTAGGTGCCAGAGATTATGTACCTGAAATAAAGTTCTAAAAAAGAAACTAAATCAAAAACTAAAAATAAAACTAAAAACAAATATAAAACAAAAATAAATAACAACTAAAGCTACCAACTGTTCCCCGGCAGCGGCGCCAAAATTTGATGCGTGTCATAGGTGCCCAAATTAATTCACTTATATTATACTTTACTAATGAATAATATAGTATAAAATAAGGCTCGTTCCCACGAAGAGCAGGGAGTTGTAGTTGTCAAAAATGTCACAATGGGGGAATTTTGTTTTAGATTTTAAAAACTAAATAAATAATAAAGCAATGAAAGTAATTAAGATTGCAAGCAATAGAGAGAAATATGATCAGGGAATCCTTCTTCGTTACTAAAACACCATCAAGTTATTATATTCATCCATTAATACAATTAATCACATATTATTACCAACCGTGGAATAACAACTAGCTCGGTGTTATCCCCTAAATTCCTTATATCACTGAGTACGGAAGCTCTCAAATACCAGATTCTATTCGTCTAAACCACCTAGTAGTAGCTCACTCAAGGTGTAATTTCTACGAATGCTTTATCTTTTGTAAATTATAGATTGATCCTAGTAGTTAGACTCTTAGCTCAAGGTCCACTTTATAGTGTTGTTTATACACACAATCGCTACACCGAATCCCTCTGCAAGGTCTTGTGTTCTCTACTTTTGTATGAATTATTCGACTATTACTTATCTCCTAACTCAATACTAGCATTATGTTAAGAACTTCAAAATAGAGTTATATAATAACTCAAATCATGTCTAGAACTTAGAATTCATCCCCAATCACTAAGAAGTTTAGCTACTCATGGTACTAACAAAACCCATGAGTTTCATATAATAAAATGGTAAAGAAATAGTTACGGTGATGAATTGCTCCAAAACCCTAGCTTTTCTTCTTTTGAGTGCTTCTCCCCAATGGCTTGATTCAAGATTATAATATATTCTTCAAAAATATTATAAGTTCTCTTAAATAGGTATCCAAGTTGTTGTTGTACCCGTGCGCCAAATCCCAGTCGAAATCATATGGAAACTTCCCAAAAACGCACCAAAATCCCACTCATAAACCAACTGGCCGTACCCAAGTCTCTTGAGAATATCCAAATTGGCACATACAAATGATGAAGGCCCATCCCATTAAGTCTTAGGCATGCATTGTATAACTGTCGTATGCAGAGAACTAACAGCACACCCAAATCTTCCCGCGGATACACGAGTCATCGTGAGAAATATTTTTCCCTGGATTCTGTATTTTCTCCCGTAAGAATCACGGACATTTGTCCCTCCGTGAGTTTTAAATTCCCCTGAGTTTTTATTTTTCCTCCGTCAGAATCACGGCTACTCATGCCTCCATGATATATTTCTTTCCCTGGATTTTCACTCCGGTAAATAACTTCCACGGACAGTCTGGTTGCCGTGAAGATAGTTTTCTTCTGAGTTTCAAACTTAAGCCAATAACTTCGCATATACCAGGCTCTCCGTGAAAACTTAAAAGTTTCTGAGATTTTCTTCTTACTCGATCTCCATTGCTCGAATCACTAACTTTACCAGCAGCTCGACTTATATCTTATATCATCACTGCCAACTCCTTCTCGGCTTCCAAGGTAGACTCGATTTCATCAACTGCCATCATCATGGTTTACTCGAGACCAACTCTTAGAAGAACAATATAAGCTCCTTCTTTCACCATTCTCTTTGACTTAACAGACTTCTCCGGAAGTATCACGAGCTCCATTCAAAACCACCATAAACTCACAAACTTGAGTGTACCTATTATCATATCCATCATTATCACCACAGTATTAATCTCTATCTTCCTATCTCCGAAAATGGCATCAATCATCACCTTAAACTGCCATGTTTTGTCTCAAGCTCGAGTTCTTAATCTCTTCTTCAATATCAACTAATAATTACTGATGCAGAAACCATCACTGCATTAGTGCTCTCGGTCCCTATAGAAGTTTTCGTCGTTACTTATATCTATCACTAATTATTCTTCTTTGTTTTCTTTCGACTGCAGACAAGCATCACCATTCACAAATAAACACAGGTCAGCTCCATGTCCATTATTGCCTGTCATCAGTATTCATCGCCTCCATAAACTTAACCCATCCACCATCTCTTTCACTACTGCCATTCGTTAACAGCGACCATCATCCAACAACCACAGCGTACTCCAGTTACCATTAACGAAGGTTGTTATGGCAGCAACACCGTTGACACAGTAGAACCCAAAATACCACGACTCAGGCCAAGCTCTAACCCCACATATCACCGACGAATTCTTGTCAGTATTATTTTCGGCTGTTTACGTGATTGGTAAAGAGAAAGAAGATGGCATCCCCTAACAGAAATAGGGGTGGCTAAATAAATTATGTGTTGCGACAACTTCTCGCACTTTGACTTGCATTGAATGCCCATAAAATCTTCATACAATGTCGGAATGACTCTGTTCTTTCACCTTTGGCTTCGTATTTTTGTCCTCATCGTGATGATATCAAGAACTCCTAGATTTGGATGATTTTCACTTGGTCTTTGGCCCTTCTCCGCTTGTGGATAACTTCTATTATTGTACAATTAAGTGCCAATTCGCTTCTTTGGATGATTCACATACTAAAACACAAATAGAGAAAAAAGAAACGTAATATATAATAATTTGCAAGAATATATAGCAATTACTAGCATGGATTCGACACTAAATATATGCAAAATATGCACTTAACAATTACACATACGCTGATTCCCGAATTCAACAACACATAACCTGCATTAATTCGATCCAAAATGCCGTTGTTAACATAATAATAACAAAGCTCATACTCCCCCTAAAGGTGAGATAGGTAGATTTTCAATCCGCCCGTCTTTGTTATCCCAATCATATGATATGTTACTCCCCCTTAGTCTGTGCTTTTCCTCTTTCATTAGATAAACGTTCAAGCACCATTGTCCTCTTCCCTAGTGACAACAATCAACATAAAATTGATACCAGCATCACCTTTATACTCCATATACTTCTCCCCCTTTTTGTCACAAAAATGACAAAGAAACGAAAAAATAAAGGACAACACGAAAAGGATCTTACAAATCTCAAAATAGACTTGCAACCTGTTGTGTCAAGCACGAGGGTTTTACATACCATTTTTGATAACCAATATCAAAATCGAAACTACAAAGTAATTATGTTTTGATATGTTATCATGGAAATAATTGCCCGAAGTAATTTTCCCAACTAGTTTATCAAACCAAAAATCAACTAAGAAACTTAGTTCCTTTGCTAAACCGATTATATAAATACAACCGCTTCATTCAATAAGACCAAAACAAAGATAAACTCCATTTTTCTCATCAGGTTCTAACTATCCATATAACTTAGACCTTTATATTTTAAACAAGCCAAATACTAGGTTAGTTAACTAGCATTTCCTTGTTTAGGCATTCGGCTAGACTTGAATAAATGAAACCTCCACCTTGATAAGTCTAACTAAGATCAGAATTAACTTAGCTTAGCTTATCCGGAATCGAATTGGACTAAACAAATAATCCCCTCAATATATTCATTCGTTAAGCCATAAATAATCCATACAAACCAATAAATCAACTTGCCTAATTATTCACCTCAACCGGAAGCAATTGAAACAACATATATCATAAAAGTTCCACTATTGCACCGAAATTTTGTAAGGCTAAACAATTGATACCATACAATAAAGAAAAATAAAAATTGTTTTACTTAACTAGAAGTAATTGAAATAACATAAACATTAAAGCACCGCAATTGCACCAAACTTTTGTAAGCCTAAACGATTGATATCACACAACAAAGAAAGATAACAATAGTTTTACTTAACTGGAAACAATTGAATCACACAAACATCCACACATACATAATGGAATAAACACATCAATTGTACTGAAAATTTCGTTTAAGCAAAAGCAATATATATATATATATATATATATATATATCAAATAAAAATAGGCTTTTCTCAAAACAGGAAAACAATTAACTAACAAGATTGTTACCTCAATTTCGCATCCAACTTCTCCAATATGATCGCATATTCTTCTTCCAGGGATAATTGATATCGAAATACCATTATGTTGTCATCCTTCTGCCAAAAACAAAAGAATAACAACAACCAACCTTTACAAGAGAAAGGTTGAAAATCGGTTTTAACAATTGCAAGTAAAAGTTGAAAACCGTCGAAACACATATGCTTTTATGCTAAACCAAAACCGATTCAACATATTGTGACTTTTTCACATATTGTTTCTACAGGAACCCCTCATGATCCTTTGATAAAGCCTACCAACATGGGCAAGAACTTAATCCTGCTAAATCAAAAAGTCACCCAAACCATAAGGGTTCACAACATATTATGAGATCGAATATCAAGGTAATAAAACCGAAATTAAACATCCCATAATCATACATAGAAAATAAATAAAGCATTAAAGTACCGGCTATGTAAATCAAAATCTATCACAAGAAAAATTATAAAAATAACTTTATTCATAGTATTTTTTATTCATAATAGACTTATACAATTAATGAAAGAAATCAAAAATTGAAGTCTATTTTTATAATACAACTCAGTCCTTCATATCAGTGCCACATGAAAATTGATTTCTACTTTCATTCTTCATCTTGTGAATCTCTTCAAGTAGAAAACCTTGTTGCTTGATCAAGACCTCTTACAGGTGAGAAATTTTCGTGAAGGATTCTGCAAGAGCATGTAGTTCTGTCTTTGATTGAACACAAAAGAGTGTCAATGCTTCAATACACTGATCTTTCTTCAGCGTATTCTCTCTTTCCTTTTTGCTAATCCAATATCCCTTTTTGATTTTACTCATAATCTCAAGAGAAGACCCCGACTTACTCTTAGGTTGATCATTTTGATCTATCATATTTTCGTACAAAGATGCTGGATCCAGACTCATGGTTCGAACAAGGAAAGACCACAAAGAAAGGAGGATCTCTTTTTATTTCTCAAACTTCCGAAAATATAATATTCCTAAAGATACGAATATGTCAAATATTTGCAATTACTAGATTTTATTTCCATAATCTACACAAAACGTTCCTTGTTTTTCTTCTTCCTCACTCGAAAATGGCACACAAGGTGAGGAAAGAATTCTAATACCGATCAGATGGTATTAGTATGAGATTTTCTCTCATTAAGGAAATTTGAACAACCAAAGTGTTCTTGATCTAGAATCGTATGAGAAATTCTCCTCTTGCTACCTCGAACTAGCGAAGTATCTTGACGTTGACTTGGGTTGCCTATGCAACTCTTAGTAGTTCTGTTCTTGAGACAGTTTTTGCATCTTATCTTATTTTTCCCTTTACCATTAGGTGATTTAATAACATCGGAACACATGTACATTCTTAAAATGGGTAAATCACTAATGGAAGAGGAAGAAATACGATTAACAACTAATGCAATATTAGATGTTTCCTCTTCTTCAGAATCGTATGAATCAAAGGTCTCATCATGAGTTACAACCATTGACTTAATTCCAGTTTATTTCTTACGATTGGGACAGTCTTTAGAAATATGACCTAACCATTTACACTTGAAGCATTACGGCTGATATTCATCATCTTTTTCATGTTCCTTTTTAACAAGAACTCGATCATGTGGTCGAGAAGATTGGTGAGTATCCTTTATGAATATCTTATTTATTTTCCTTAAGAGATCTCGAAACTGTCTAGTAATCAAAGATAATGATTTTTATATTTTATCATCAGAATTACCTGCAATCTGTTCATCTGAATCATCCAACTGTCTATTGCTTTCCATTGAAACTTTAGGATTTTTTTCATCTTTGAAAGCAATTCCTTTATTTTGAAAAGACTGTGATTCATGATAAAAAAAATATTTAACTTTCCAACGAGTGTGATTCGTGATAAAGTTGAGAGATCATTTGCTTCTATGATTGCATGCCTCTTAGAATCGTATCTTGGAGGCAACGATCTGAGAATTTTGCACACTATATCCTTTTCATAAATAGTCTTTCCAAGGGAAAAAGAGGCATTGATTATCTCAGAGAGTTTAAGATGAAACTCTTCAAAAGTGTCGTTGTCATCCATTCGAAGGTTTTCCAAATCAGATGTAAGAGTTTGAAGTCTAGCTTCCTTCTCTGATGTGTTTCCTTCGAACACGATTTGAAGATTATCCAAGCTTCTTTCGAAGTTTGACATGTTGATACATGATGTTGTATATCACGGCTTACAGCATGTATTATAGCATTCAGACCATCTGAATTCTGCTTAGAAAGTTCCTTTTCTTTTTTCAAAAAATCTACTAGGTGTTTAAGCTCAATATCCGAATTTTATATCTTTGGAAGAATATAACCATCGACGACTAATAACCAAGTATTAAAGTCTCGTGATTGAAGAAAAGATCGCATAACATATTTCCACCATATATAGTTTGTTCCGTCAAATCTTGGCGGTACGTTAATTGAAGTCGATTCGTGAGAACTCGAGTTAATTCTTATAGGATGGATCGCACCAATTTTTTTTATTAGATCTTTTCGTGTTTGCCCGCACTGATACCAATTGAAAAGGCGAGGGTACCCCAATATACCTCAAGCTAAAACGTTTCCTTCTTATAAGTCATTTCTCCGAAAGTGATTGTCTATGGACTGAGTCGAGATAATACAAATAATTGGTTCACACTTTGTGTGATCGTTTATGGATACGAGATCGAGACAATACAACAACAAAGTATGTTTACTTGATACAAAGGTTCGGACTTAACCAAACACAATAGGATTCACGTATCAAGTAAATAGGAATTAACGTTTGTGTAATTTACTTTAATTATAATAAAACAATTATAATGTGGAAAAAGAAAATGACACAGCAAGATTTTGTTAACGAGGAAACCGTAAATACAGAAAACCCCGGGACCTTATCCAGAATTGAATACTCTTAGGATTAAGCCGCTATACAAAATAAACCAACTTCGTATAGTTGATACCAAGCAACTAAACCTATAGTTCACCTAGTTACGACTGTATTCCAACGCCTCTAACCTGTAAACAAGTCACGTACTTGGACCAATTCCTTTGGTTCGTATTACAAACAGTAAAGGAACAACAAATCTATTTGGTATCAACTCTCTTCAACCAAGTGATATGAGTTGCACAAAGGATCTTCTGTTTATCTTAACATAAACTCCTTTGCCAGGTTCTAAGATCTATCTTATGTTCAATCACCAAAATGCAATCGTTAAGATTAAGCCAATCAACACTCTTAATCCAAAGAACTGTGTTGATGCCGATCTTCTCAATTAATCAATCCAATCTACCACAAGGATAAAACGATTATTAATTGGATCCTCTTTTACCAAAACAAGTATTGTGCACACCAAAATTATAAAAACCAAGTCTGAAATATTCTATCTTTTCTTTGTCTTCAAATCTTATTAGATCTTCAATAAACACCTGCACACAACTACTTGAATCCCTTGTGATCAATCTCACACAGAAAAGAGTATGTTAACAATGGATTATCATAGGATCGGCTTTAGATCTAACAACAGTCTAAAGATCCCTGTCGAAACCTTGAACTAGTTTGAGTGAGTCTTATATCAGAAGAGAAGATTCTCAAGCATAAACAAACTAGGTGCAATCAAAGTTCAACCAACGTTAGTCAATCAAATCAATACGAAAACTAAAGATAAACCACAATATCTAGTTTCCCACCAACGGGTCGCGTTAGAGATTCTCAATCCCAAAGAAGACTTTAAATTGAGAGGCCATAAGAGATTTTACCTAATTATATTACTCTCCTCTATGATAGGCAGCTTCACCAGTAACAGAACAACATAGGAAGTTTACTGTCATGAAGGATTAGTTTGCTAGAAATCCAAACTCAAAGTATTTATGGACAAAGAAGTTTGGACACCAAGAAATTTCCAAAACCGAAATTTTTCTCAAGATATTTTTCCATATTAACCCAAATTTGTTTTTCATAATTCCTGTGAATGCATTGTCCAAAAATAATGATCGAAATATCCTTGAAAAATCTTTAACTAGCAAATGCACATTACTAATTCTTATTTTCAATATATAATTAAAAGCCTTAATTAAAAGATTCTTAACTTATTTAAATTTAATCTTGGGATTTACTTCCTTCTTAGTTGTTAAGGAATATCTTTGAACAATAATAGAATACACATTAATACGTGTGTTCAAAGTGTGTCGACATATTACTCTTGCAAGTCCTTTTTCATACTTGCTCACTCGAAACCGATTTACCACACTTTCAAACAAGTTTAAAATTGGTTCATCTGACTTTCAAGAACTATGTGATTGATCAAGTACCACTCAATCACAAACCATGGATGTACCGTTCTACCAAAACAAGTTTCAATTCTACCTCCATGTGAGTACTATGCATAGTTACACTAGCTTACCAAAGATACGGCTGACTAGGTACTAGGATCGGTTCCCCACATATATTTGGTGTCTAACTTGTATGCACTGCACATGTCCATAGGATCGGTTCCCCCTTGCCTAAAAACGTGTTGCACATGTTCATAGGATCGGTTCCCCTTTCTTCTATAAACCTTGTTGTACCTCATACAAGGATAGGTTCCCCCATGTGATGTACTACACCTCTTCATAGGATCGGTTCCCCTTTCCCAAATTTGGTTAGACACTCACAAACCCGATCATACCCCAGGTGATTACTTAAGATCGGTTTCACTAATAAAAGTCATACCAATACATAAGTCACGCCCCATGTGAATAGTTTTACCAAGAGCACACACAAGTCATGAGCGGTTATACTAATCACACATATTGGTCGTTCATTAGATTTACAATAAATAACATCCCCAATAACGCCTGGAGATTTCCTTTTCGGTTCACAACACATATCATGAACTTACTTCCTTAGAATACATGTAAACATTATTCCCAAGGATGAAATCCTCACCTCATACCCATACATAATCACAATAGCATTCATACGATTATGTCGATATCTTATATACAAAGTTTAATGGTTAAGAAAGAAACTTCATATTGTATTCCTTAATACTATGTCTATCTATAGTGTTCATGCTTCGCAGTTTTATGTTTTCAATATGCACGACTTGAAAGATACGTTAGGGAATGAAACAGTTCAAGGCAAATATCACTAACCTAAAGTGGAAGGATGATGTTGTGGTTATAGATCCGTACTTATTCACTTCTTCAAGTTTTCACAATACTTGTAATGTCTCACCCTAATACTTTCAAGCTAACCTATACGAAGTTGACTCTAGTACATTTAAATCAAGCAACTCTTAAATGAGTTTTGGTTCACTAAAATATAACAACCAAACTTGACATACCAATGCTTGGTGGGTTCAACCGAGCTATGCTCTAACACCAAAGGGAAGATGGGTTTATTTCTGGTTCTGAGATTTGAAATCGAGTTAGGGTTTTCTGAGATGTAGATAAAAAAATAGATGCTCATTGGTTTTGATGTGAATTAGAAACATGGGTATGTTTCAGGTTCAAGTTCACATTAAGGTAAAAGTGTTGACGCTGTCGAGGGTTGGTGGTCATGTAGATTTGTAGATGATATTACAAAGAATATGGGTTGTTGCAAAAGAGTTGAATAAAATTGAGCTACAAGGAATGAGCAGGGAATTGTGTTGCTGCATTAGATGCTTTGATTGCAGGTGATGTCAGTGTGGCTGAGAAGATGAGGTCGCATGTAACGGAACTGCAGGTGATTGGTCTGAGGAATGAGGAATGTATGATGCTGAATTATGTTTATTTGAGCTCATTACAGGAGAGAATGGGAAGTTGTTGCCACAGCTGAAGTTGCAGCTGAACTCATGGATAAAATGTTGTTAGTCCTGATATTGTTTTGAGGAGAAATTGAGCTTGTACCTGTGGTGGTGTTTGAGTCCTTGAGGTGATGGGATTGGAAGGTCTGGGTTGCAGTTGTTGTTGCAATCAAGAGGATCTAAAATGATGCTGGTAGTAGGGTGGTATGTAGTGACTAGTACTTGGTATGAGGAAGTGAAGTTGGCAGAGCAGTGGACTGAGCTATTGAGAAGAAATGCAAATGATGGAAGTGATGTAGCGCAGTCATGGTACAACAAAGGGTTATCCTTGTGCAAGCAACATCTTTGGCCAAGACCAGTCAGCTGCAGAGTTAGAATCTGACTCAGCTCACTCAGCCTTTGACTCAGTGACTTTGACTGAGTTGACTCGATGACCTGATCAGTTTGACCGGTAACCTGGTGGACTTTTCTGGTCACCTGAGCTACTTCCGGTGATTTTCTCGACCAACTTCCGGCGATGAACCCAGTTTTTCGGCGACTACTTTTTGGCAAGAATTTTATTGGGTTATTTCTACACATAGTTTTATGGGCTTGGTGGACTTTTTGGTGATGGACTTTAAAGACTATACCTAATTTTAGAAGTTGGAGAAAAGCTACAAAAGACAAAGTCTTATGCTCTTTTGATCACGTATTTTTCTACACTTCTACTTGGAGCTTTGGAGAGTGGCGACTAGGGTTTGCTTTCATTTTATTTTTCATCTTCTTCATTTTATGTTGATTAAGATTATGATGAACTCAAAATCTATGAGTAGCTAAGCACATATTGGTTGATAAAGTGGATTTCACAAATGATATTTGATTCAATGAATTAGTTTTGTCTCAACTTTATTGTTTATAATTCATGGTTTATATTGTCATATAATTTGATTGTTTGTTTAGTGGAGTCCGGAATCAATCCGATTTGCATTCATTTCTAAAGCTATATTAGGGTTTCTCAATACGAAAAAGTTGTTTATCCCTGATTCTAAGTAGTATAATTGTGGGTAATGGTTGTAGTGATATATCCTACTAGTCACAAGTGAATCATAACTTTTGTTAAAACAGATTAGTGCCTTTACACGTTCGTTTGCATTGATTAGTCTATTCAATAAAACCTAACGCTCTTGGGTAGTTAAATCTAATTGTGCTTTTACACTTTAGGTTGCTTTCTAAGTAGAATTAATTTATGCATCTTTTAATGTGTTTGTGATGAAATTAGGGAATTAGCGGAATAAAATTGCGATCAAGGTATCCTAGGACTTTTAATAAATGAGAGATTAAAATACCAATTCTAGTCATTGATGAAAGTACATGTTTGTGAATGATACTATCCCATGACCAATATCTTCCTCTTATTGATTATTTTCATATTTTATTGTTTCAATTTAGTTTCATTACTTTGATAAATAAAAATCCCCCCATTGGTTACTAAGAAACTAAAATTTTAAAACAACAAAAGCCTCTTTATGGGAACGAACTCTTACTTACCACGTACTTCATTTATATATAGTAGAGTGAGAAAGTGAAATTAATTTTGACGCATACGACAGCGATCACTACAGAGGTAGCCAAGTTTAGATTCTTACTCAATCCAAATAAATCTCAAAGAGATTTATTAAGAATGTCGATCTCACATAACTAATCAATCGAATAAATTCGATTCTAGTTGGATCCCAGCCGATCAAGGTTTGTGCAACACAAAGATAAATCTTCTTCGTCTTCAAATCTTCTTTAATCTTCAATTAAAACCTGCAAAACATCACTTGAATCTCATGTGCTCAATCACGCACATAACATAATCTGTTAATAATTGATTATCAAAAGATGTCTTTAGATCTACAAACAGTTCTAAAGATCACGTCGATACTTCGATCTAGTTTGAGTGAATCTTATATCAGAAGAGAAGATTCTCAAGAATAAACAAACTAGGTGCAATCAAAGTTTCAACAACCGTTATTTAATAAAATCAATTGAAAACTAATAACACTGCAATTATCTAGTTTCCCACCAACGGTCGTAAGAGATTTTGCCGAATTTGGGTATTTTCCTCTCTAGATAGACGGCTCCACCAGAAACAACAAAAATATGAAGTTTGCGTGGATCTTAGGATAGTTTGTTATAAGTGCAAACTTAGGTATTTATAGACCAAAGATGTTTGGACACCAAGGAATTTCCAAAACCGAAAATATTCTTAAGATGTGCAATGAATGGCAAGATTCGGGTTTTCATAATTCCATTAAATGCTTGTCCAATATTTTCCGAAATCTCTTAGTAGAAAATCTTCAATTAATAAATACACATTACTAATTTTTATTCTCTAGATATATGCATTTAATTGCTTGTAATTAAAAGCATATTGTAGTAGCAGGAAATCCCACACTACACCCCTTACAAGAATTCATAATAATCAACACATTTTTAAAAGATTAAGAACAACACTTTTATTGATTGATTCACAGAAATATTACCAGAAATGGAAGAAAACAAGAATACAATCACTCTTTTAACTTTCTCTCTCCTAATGACTTGCTCAACACTCGAAAAAGATCTCTCTCTTCCTTATGCTTATTCACCTCCTTATATATGGATTTACATAGTGGGTGACAGCTAATCTGTCCTTTATTTTAGGATCTGACTTGCGATATTCTCGCAAGATTTCTATTGTCAATCTTCGCGAGCACTACAAACATCGCAGAGTCATCACACTTTTCTCATGTTTCTGCAATCGTCATCTGTTATGTCATTCTTCAAATCATTCTGCGACTCTCGCAAAGTGTTGTTAGCTAAACTTCACAAATGTGTCCTTCTTGCGATATTCTGATTCTACATCTTTCCTCTTCTCATGTCTTCTCTGGGAAGGAGGGAATGTCATGAGAAACTGTTCTTCAAAATGCCGCAACTGTTCATTTTTTATTTCGACTTCTTTTTCTATCGACAAGGCTCCATGAATCAAGCATAACCATCAACACGTGTTGAATATTACTTTAATTACTGGCACGTTTTATCATTAACCGGTCATCTTCCTTTGCCTATTTAAAGATGGATCCAGAAGAAATAGAATTTTATTCTTTTGTTTCGTTTTCATCTTCTTCATCTTCATATCTTCTGCAAATCTTCATCATCTGCAAATTTCCTTTTTTACCAAATTTATCTTCTGCTACTGTTCTCTTTTACTTCCATGGAGTCACCAAGTTTAGTTCTTCTTCTTTTTATTCTATTGATTTTGCTGAAACTGATTTTTTTTTGCTGAGATCATCTTGTTTGTTCTTTGTGTAATTCCCATACTGTTTCAGCAAAAGCGCTTCCAGTACCAAATTTACAGTTCCAAACCCTAATATTCCCAAAGGATCGCATCTCATGGTTCTTGCGAAAAAGAGAAAGTCTGTGAATGACAAGGTAGTAAGAAACATGGATCTTTTTAATAACAATATTGTTGCCTCTGTTTCTTATCTGAGTTGTAATTCGCAGGGTGATGGGGATGCCACTAAACCTCCCAAGAAATCTCGCCAAGCTAAAACTTTTGATGTTTCTTTTCCCAAACTTGGTCTTTCAACTTCTTCTTCGCAAACTGAACCTCCACTTCCTGTTTTCGAAAATACCGCAATAAACTCTGATATTTTAACTAATCCTTCTATGGATGAAATACCTATTGCACAACCTGTTGCGAATGAAATCTCTTCCTCCCCTGCAACCAATACTTCTCAAGTTCATTCCACCATAATCTCAACCCTTGATCTGCCTCACACCCTACCCTTAAATGACGTCTCTTTACCAGAAGATGACGATCATCAACTTTCTATTGTTACTACTCCTTCATCTGAGTCTCTTCCTTTCTCTAAGGAAACTGCAGACGGAGTGGCTCTTGCCTTAAAGGTCTTATCTGATCTTTTAGTTGACGCCAAGAAATCATCTATGAACCCTGTAAAATATGGTGTTTGCGAAATTTTAGGTAAATATCTTGGTTCTGATAGGACAGCTTCGCAAATATCCTTAGAGAAGGAAGTTGAAGTCTTGAAGGAGAATCTTCGCCTTGAAAAGAAGAAGTTTCAAAATTCTTCTTTGGATTGCGAACTTCTTCGCAAGAAAAATAATGAATTAAAAGGTATGAATTTCTTTTCTTCTTTCTTAACCTTCCTCTAACCAAATTTGTTCTTTTCATCCTGTTCATTCTTAAAGGCTTTTTTCGCTTGTTAAGCTTTAAACCAGAAACGAATGATGGAGAGATTTCAATTTGAATCTGCCACTGAAGAAATTCGCGTTGATAGAGATAGTTAGATGGATCAATATAACCGATTAGATAATCTTCATACATACTTTATTGATCAAATAGATAATCTTACCAAAGAGAATACTCAATTAGTTCAAGAGCAAAACTCATTAAGCAGCGAAATATCTCGTCTCTCTTATTTTTTGATTAAAGCTAACTTAGAGATGGAAACTTTATCAGATGAAAACAGAAATCTTTCTCATGAAAAGCAAAACCTTTTAAATATGGTGGCGATCGCTTCGCAGAAATTAAGTGTTGTTCAAAAAGTGTGTGATAATCAAGAACAATCTCTTCGTTCGCTGAAAAATGAACTTAAAGAAGTAACTGAATCGTCTATGGCTGAGAAAAATACACTTATTCAAGGTAGAATAACTTTAAGTGTAAAGGTCAATCAGCTTCAAGAACAATATTCCAAATTAGAAGAATCTCACTCTTTATTTGCGAATGAAAACACTTTTCTCATTTCTAAAGAAAAGAAATTAAAATCTCGTCTGGAAGGTCTAGTTGGAGATAAATTTGATGATGCCATGAATCATTGGGAGAATAATTGCTTGGCACTAATTCAAAATCTAATATCTCAAAAGGAAGGTAGTCATTTTGACTTCCTCAAACATCTTTCTTTTGTTAAACTTCTTCGCAATATTTCCCTTGCGAGGTGTTCGCCTGAATGATTTTTGTTTTTACCTTTCGCAAAATCTGAAAGAAAGCTTCAGTATTCCATTTCTACTTTGGATTCTTAACTTGCCAAGGTTCGCAAAGAAAATGGTTTGCTTGCTGCTCACCTTGCTCATTCCCGCGATCGAGCAGAAAGAAAGTATGATTATCTTGAATATTTCAAAAACATGGAGATTAGAAACCGTGACAGAGCTTTCCTTATCCAAGCTCATCTCAGTGCTGAAGTTCTTGTGAATGAGGTTCTGCTTTCCAAATCTATTTCTCCTGTATCATTCAAACCTCTGGAAGTAGATGAGGATGAAATTCCTCGTGCTGGTGATAGTGACTTTGATTATGAAAGTGGTGAAGAAAGCGCTTCCCAAGAAATTTTAGAAGAAGAAGAAGAAATCCCTACTAAAGAAGGAGATGCTGGTGATGAAGCAATTACTAGTGATGATCCAAATGAAGAAGAAACAAAAGTCGACCAGGATAAGGAAAATACTGGCAAAGATGATAAAGTTGGTGGAGATGATAAGGTTGGCGAAGAAGATAAAGCTGGTGAAGAAGACATTGAAGTCTGAGTTCTAGTTTTATTTCCTTGAATTACTTTTTATCCTCTTGTGAATAATGCACTTTGGACCTGTTTTGGAATCAATTTTGCTTTTGGTATTTTAAGAATTTACGAGAAAGATCTTGCGAGAAAGATAATGATATCTTATTTATTAATTACCATACTTGCTTCTCATTATCTTTCTTGTGATATATGATCTGCATGAAAAATGATTAGTACTTTATAAAAGAATTTATTTTATTATGTGGTCTTATTTTTCCTTCCTAGGTAAAGGTCTTATTTTGCCATCTTTTGTATTGCGACAAAATCGCAGGACGTTTCTACACTTTCATGTGGAAACCCATTGATTTTGCCTTAACTTTTTATTCCTTTGTATTTTTGCTGCGAAAATATGACAGGTCTAAATTTTCTTGTGAAATTAAAGCCCCATGACATTGCCGTCTTGTGACGAAATCGCAGGACATCTTTACACTTGCATGTAAGGACCCCTTGATCTCGTATTATCTTCTCTTTTGTATTGTTGCCTCTTCAGGAATGTTGCACAAATATGACAAGTCTTAATACTCCTGTGAGTAAAAAGTCTCATGACATTTGCGTATTTAGACACTTATCAGCTCCCTAATGGAGGGTGCCGCCCTTATCTTCACCCTGGTTGCCCTTTCAACGAGACATACATCGGCCATAAAAGACTAGCTCCTCCCATCCAGTCTTAACAACAACCAGTTGTGTTCGTAGCCTCTTATCCCTTTTTCCTACATGGCTTATGGTTACGAGACTGCACCCTAAGTGGGGTTTTCTTCTGGCCGAGTGCATCATATCCAAGACTTACCAAGAATGGCCAGGGTAGTTTCATACGCCCCGGGCAGTCTTGGCTCAACCGTGTACCTCGGCGCCTTGGTCATACTCTGCACCCCTTAGGAGATCTCTTATTACCTTAGTCGCCCAACTTAAGTCATATGCTCAAGTTGATAATCCAATGTGTCTCTCCTGGATGGGCTTTCATTGACCCCAAATCTCCATGACTCAGGTTCCAGCAGCGGTGTAACCTTATCGCTGAGCCATGCAACAGATACCCCCTTCTATGACGTACTTTAGGTCTTACATTTGCCTCTTGAGAAATTTTATTCGCGAACTAGGGTGTACACCATAAAGGTTCGTCCCATTCTGGATCTTAAATGATCATTTCTTGCGAAATTTTCGCACATTCTTATTTGAATTTGATCTTGATTAATCTCGTAGTAATTTTTTCATAATTTTTTTTTAATACTTACTTTGTTGCATCATACATCATTTCATCAACTATGGATTCTCAAAGTTCCTCACGGGTAATATCTCTTTAAATATAATCTATTCCATGGTCTACCAAGTCTTTGACCAACATCTTTACCCTATGGATCCATCAATTTGTATGCCCCTGTTCCAATTATCTCTTTATAATGTAAGGTCCATCCCATTTTCTCGTTAATTTTCCACCACCTTATCGCTGATAATTTGGCGTCTCGCGAAGAACCAAATCACCTGGCTGAAATTCACGTGGTTTGACATGTTTATTGTATTCTCGTGCTAATCTCTGTTTATAATTCTCCATATGTTGTAAATCTTTTTCTCTCTTCTCTTCTAATTCATCCAGTTTGCTTAGGATCATTCCAGCACTAAGATTCTTCTCCCAGGCCTCTCTTTTTGTTGTGGGTATAGCAACTTCTGTTGGTAACACTGCCTCAACCCCATATGTTAGACCGAAAGGTGACATTCCCGTTGCTTCTCTCCTAGTTGTGTTATAAGCCCATACTGCATTATGTACTTGTTCGCACCATGCCCTATTATGTCCCTCCAACTTCTTCTTTAATATATCTGTGATTGTCTTATTTGTTGCCTCTGCTTGCCCATTAGCCTGTGGGTATAAAAGAGTAGATTTTCCACATTTTATCTTAAATGCATTAAGCAACATTTCTATATTCTGCCCTTCAAATTGCTTCTCATTATCAGAAACCAATTGTGCTGGAATTCCAAATCTGCAAATGATATTCTCAAATATAAATATAAATATGTCTTTGTCGCGAATGTGTTGTACTGCTTTTACTTCTGCCCATTTTGTGAAATAATCTGTTGTGAAAATTAAATATCTTTTTTGTCCAGATCCTGGTACAAATGGTCCCATAATGTCTAACCCCCATTTCCCAAAAGGCCACACACTGGTTGAGGATGATAAGGGTGCTCCAGGTGCATGTATTCTCTTTCCATGTCGCTGACAATCTTCGCAACGCCTTGATACTTGTTTTGCATCTTCATGCATATATGGCCAATAATAACCTTGTATTTTTTGCTCTATAAGCCAAAGATCTTCCTCCGATGTGGTTGCCAGCATCTCCACTATGCAGCATTTTTAACACTTTATCTCCTTCTTCTCGTGTCAAACATCTAAGTGATGGTCCATTAAATGATTTTCTATACAATATCCCATTTCTTAATTCATAATTTGTTGCACGACTCTTTAATTTGTGTGCTTCCAATCTATTTCTTGGTATTTCTCCTCTTGCTAAATATGCATGAAGTTCTGTTCTCCAATCTGCGATATTGTCATTTGGCCCTTCTTCACCACATTCTATTATCATTACATCTATTTCTTCTTCCTCTTCTTTATTGATTGATGGCGATAAAAGTGTCTGTATCTTTATGCATCTCGCAGTTGGATCTATCATCATGCTTGAAATGAAAGCATAAGCATCTGCGAGCCTATTATCCTTCCTTGATATATGCCTCAATTTTATTTTTGGTATTTTCGCTGACAATTCTTCAACAAGTTTCTTGTATTTCTTCAAGGACGGTTCATTTGTTGAGTATTCTCCTTTTATCTGGCGAATGACTAGCTGCGAATCACTGGTAATTCTAGTATTTTCTAATTTCATTTCTATTGCGAATTTTAGGGAATGTACCACAGCTTCATATTCTGTTTCATTGTTAGTGGATGCGAACTCCAACCTAAATGAAAAGGCCATCTTTGTTCCCTCTGGTGAAATCAAGATAATTCCAACTCCATTACCTTCCCCATTTGAGGATCCATCCACCAATATATCCCATCTATTTGGTTCTGTTAACAAGTCTTTTGGGTCTCCTTGTTCTTATTTTACATCCATCGTCTCCTCAACAGCTTTATCATATTCTAAAGGAAATTCTTCTAAAAAGTCTGCAACAACCTGCGACTTTGGTGAAGATAACACTTCATATTTAATTTCGAAATGTCATACTTGTGCATTCCATCTCTCTACTCTGCCTGATCTTTTTGAGTTTTTCATTACTGATTTAATTGGTACCTTTGTTAACATTTTAACTTTATGTGCCTGAAAATATATGCGGAGCTTAAAGGTCGCATACACCAATGCTAGAATTAGTTTTTCAATTTTAGAATAATTTCTTTCTGCGACATTGAACGTCTTGCTGATGTATTAAATTGGTTTTTAAACTCCTGCATCTACTCGCAATAACACAACAATTAATGCATGCGAAGTTGTCGCAAGATAGATTAGAAACTCTTTTCCCGGTTCTGCCTTTTGTAAAATAGATGTATTCGCCAGGTATTCTTTTATTCCTTGAAAAGCTTTCTCACATTCATATGTCCATATGAATTTTGTTCCCTTTTTTAGTATGCTGAAGAAATGTTTACATTTATCAGATGATCGCGAGATGAACCTTCCTAGCGAAGCTAAGAGTCCATTTAGCGTTTGCACATCTTTTACTGTTGCTGGTGTTGGCATATCGCGAACTGCTTGCACTTTTTCTGGATCAACTTGTATTCCTTCTTTGGATACAATGTATCCTAAAAACATTCCTGACGCAACTCCAAAAATGCATTTTTCTGGATTTACCTTGATGTTAAAATGCCGCATCTGTTCAGAAATCTCCTTCAGATCTTGTACATGGTTTTTAGATTCTTTACTTTTTATCAACATGTCATCTACGTACACCTCTAATGTTTTATGTATCCACTTTGCGTTTACCTTCTCTACCATCCTTTGATATGTTGCTCCTGCATTTCGCAAACCAAATGGAATTTTTGTATAACAATATAATCCTCTTGGAGCGAAAAAAGCAATATGTTCTTGATCTTCTTCGGCGAGAGTAATCTGGTTGTATCCTTCATACCCATCTAGAAAAGATATTCTATCATTTCCTGCTGCTAATTCGACCATTTGAGGTATATCTGGTAATGGAAAGCTGTCTTTAGGACAAGCTTTGTTTAGATCAGTAAAGTCTATGCAAATTTTTATCCCATTATTTTTCTTTGGAACCACAACCATATTTGATATCCACTCCGGGTACTTTGCTTGTCTTATAATTCCTGCATCAAGCATTTTCTGCAGTTCCTCTTCTATTTTGGGATGGTAAGTTGTTACAATTTTTCTTATCCTTTGTTTAAATGGTCTTGCATCTTTGTTGATCTCCAATTTATGACATGCAACTGATGGATCTATTTCAGGCATTTCATCCATGTTCCATGCGAAAATATCTTTATATTCTCGCAAGAGATTGATGGTTCTTTCTTCCTCATCTGTATCCATCTTAGTTCCAATTTTCAATATTTTAGGTTCTTCTTCAGTTCCAATATTTACTTCTTTTGTTGGTTCTGCTGCAGTGTAACTTGCTTCAGGTTCTCCCATTGGTGTTGGTTCTTTTATAATTTTCGCTGGTTTATCTCCTTCCTGCGAAATTTCGTTGGGTATTCCTTTTCCTTCTTATGCTCTTATCATGTATATTTTAAACTCCTCTTCTTTCTTTGCCTCTTTCGCCATCTTCCTACAAGCTTTTCGCTTCTTCACTCGTCCTTCATAATTTTTTACTTCAATTTGATAACATAGTTTCGCACCTTCAATATCTCCCTTAATTTCGCCAATCCCGCTTAGCATAGGAAATTTGATGCACTGATGTAATGTTGATGCTAAAACTTTGATTGCGTGTATCCATGATCTTCCCAGCAACATATTATATGGTGACTCATATCCACCACACATAGCGTTATTTGTGTTTCGATTTCTCCCAACGAAATTCTCATTGTTATTTCTCCTTTTGGTTTAGTTGTGGACCTGCCTAAACCATGAATATGATATGTTGGATGAGATATTTATTAATCTTTGTATCCCATTCCTTTGTATGCATGATAAAATATTACATCCACTGAGCTTCCCATATCTACCAAAGTTTTATTCACCGCCCATTCTTCCATAGATTTTTCTGATTTCTCCTTTTCTTTTCGTATAGCTATTACTCTGATTACCAAAGGAGATGTGTGGTTCAAATTTTCTTCTGGTATCTCTGCCGTTGTGAATTTAATTTTCTGCTTTTCCCAATCCTTCAATGGAGTTATTTTTTCTACCGTCATAATCTTTTTTCCTTCAAAATCTCGTTTATGTACCCTCACTCTAATGTTTTCATGAAATTCATTAACCATCGTTTTTGTGATTACATTACACGCCAATCTTCTTTTATTCTCATTAATCTTAACCATCTTTTCTCTAACTGATTTGTTATTTTCTTTTATCATTTTCTCGATTTAAACAGTTTTCACAATAATCTCCATAATCTCTAATCAAACTTTCTTGATTTGATAAACAGGAAATCCCTGTTTCTAGCGCCAATATGTAGTAGCAAGAAATCCCACACTACACCCCTCACAAGAATTCATAATAATCAACACATCTTTAAAGATTAAGAACAACACTTTTATTGATTAATTCACAGAAATATTACCAGAAATGGAAGAAAACAAGAATACAATCACTCTTTTAACTTTCTCTCTCCTAATGACTTGCTCAACACTCGAAAAATATCTCTCTCTTCCTTACGCTTATTCACCTCCTTATATAGGGATTTACATAGTGGGTGACATCTAATCTGTCCTTTATTTTAGGATCTGACTTGCGATATTCTCGCAAGAGTTTTATTGTCAATCTTCGCGAGCACTACAAACATCGCAGAGTCATCACACTTTTCTCATGTTTCTGCAATCATCATCTGTTATGTCATTTTTCAAATCATTCTGCTACGCTCGCAAAGTGTTGTTTGCTAAACTTCGCAAATGTGTCCTTCTTGCGATATTCTGATTCTACACATATATAACCAAAAACCTTAAATTAAAATATTCTCAATTAATTTCGGTACAAGATATCCTTGAGTACTAGGAATATATTTGAACAATAAATGATAAGAGTTACTGTACGTGTTCAAAGTATGTTGACATCTTTTCTCTGTAAATCATCTTTCATTACTTCTTCACGTTCTTCAGGTCTTCGAGTAATACTTGTATGTCTCAACATTCCTAGACTTTCTAGTCTAACCTAAACGAAGTTGTCTCTAGTACATAATCGAGCGACTCTTAGATGGGTTTTGACACACTAAAATATGACAACTAAACTTGACATACCAATGCTTGGTGGGTTTAACCGAGCTATGCTCTAACATATAGCAACACTTGTAAGTTCGACCAAGCAATGCTCTAACAATCTCCCCCTTTGTCAATTTTAGTGACAAAACTATTAATACGTATGGATAACAAAAATAAAATTTTGAAAAAAAACTCCTCGATCCATCATGCCTTGATTTCCTTGGTTTCTTCAACTCTATTTGAACTCTTCGATATTCCAAGTCGTAATGATTCTGAACAAGTTCAACTCAACATCGTTGTTGTTGAAGAACCGATTCCATAGCGATAACAACTTTTGAAAACAAATATTCTCAATTGTTGTTATACAGAAACATAATATTATTATCTTCCCTCCAAAGTTGAATTGTATCTCACTCTGAAGTAATTACTACGGTGATATGTTTCTCCCCCTTAATCAATACTTACATATTTTGTATTATAGGTAAAACCTATTGCTTAAATGATTCACTCCCCCTTACATAATGATCCGTAAACCATATGTATGTAGTATAAAACTATTAAATAATTCTCCTCCTTTTTGCCAATAAAATTAACAAAGGTACGAAAATTACGGGATCATAATGAATTCAACCAAATGATATCTCAAGTTTTAAGGAAGATGGAGATGTTATATAATAACATAGTTAAAATGAAACTCCTGATATCAACTTATTTAGATGATATTGAAAAAGCGGGGGTCTAACAACCTCACCCAATATTTCGATTAGCAATCTGTATGGACAACTCCGAGTTGTTTTCTAGAGAATCAACTAGACTCAATCAATAGAAAATACTCAAGGACTTATTATCTCAATCTCTCAATTTGATTTACTCAAGTAAATGTGATTCTCGAGTCTAATCAAAGAGATATAACTTGGATGGTACCAAAGACCAATATCCAAGTGTCAATCAATTTAAATCAACAACCAATAAGGTCAGATATTCTAATTGATTGAACAACGCACAACCTGTATTATTTCAATTATATAACAAAATATAATGCGAAAAAGAAATAACACAGACACCAGAATTTTGTTAATGAGGAAACCACAAATGCAGAAAAACCCCGGGACCTAGTCCAGATTAATCGTACACTTTATTAAGCCGCTACAGACACTAGCCTACTACAAATTAACTTCGGTCTGGACTGTAGTTGAACCCCAATCAATCTCACTCCGATCCAAGGTACAGTTATGCTCCTACGCCTCTGATCCCAGCAGGATACATCGTACTTGATTCCCTTAGATGATCTCACCCACAACCAAGAGTTGCTACGACCCAAAGTCGAAGACTTTAGCAAACAAATCTGTCTCACACAGAAAAGTCTACAAGATAGATAAATCCGTCTCCTACGAATAAACCTATGAGTTTTTTTTTCCGTATTTTGATAAATCAAGGTGAACAGGAACCAATCAATAAAACTAGACTTATATTCCCGAAAAACAGCTCAGTTTTATCAATCACCTCACAATAGTCTTAATTGACGTAGCGAAAAAATATATTGTGGAATCACAAACGATGAGACGAAGATGTTTATGATTACTTTTATATCTTGCCTATCGGAGATATAAATCTCAAGGAAATTATTACAATTGTACTCGTACTATAGCAATAGCAATATGAGATCACGCAACTATAAGAAAAGTAGTATCGGTCTGGCTTCAAAATCCCAATGAAGTCTTTAAGTCGTTAACCTGGTTTTAGAAGAAGAAAACCAAAGGTTAAAGGAGAATTGACTCTAACTTAGCAAACTAGTATCACACAAAATGTGTAGGGATTAGGTTTCCCAGTTGCTAGAGTTCTCCCTTATATAGTCTTTCAAATCAGGGTTTGCAATCAATGTTAGCTTAGTAACAAAGCATTCAATATTCACCGTTAGATGAAAACCTGATTAGATACAAGCTAATATCTCTCAAACGTTAGATCTAAAATTTAGCTTTCCATACACACATGTACTTTACGATTTTGGGTTTGTGTAACCGTACCCAAACGTGTACAATAGTTGGGTTCAATATTAGTCAACCAAATGGTTAGCCAAATGATAACTTTCATATCAACCATATTATTCTTCACCATAACTAGTCCAAATGACTCAAATGAACTAGTTAGAGAGTTGTTCAATTGCTATGAGATCTTATGTACTACATAAGACACAATTAAAGCAAAAACGATGTGATTCACTCGAATCGATTCATGAACTATAAATCCACGGTTTGCAATAACATTCCTTAGATAATTTAGATAAGTTCACGAACATCGTTTTTAGACATAACCACTCAAGTTCGCGGACTCAAGTTAACCGGTTGGAGTTCACAAACTCCAGTAGAAATTCTCGGGTTCGATAACTTCCGTCAGTTCGCGGACTGAAACCGAGCTACAACTCCAGCAGAAATTCTCGGGTTCAAGAACTACGCACGTTCGCGGACTGAGTTCGCGGACTGGGTTGACTGCTCAAGTTCCGGTTTTCACTTGATCAACAAAGTTCGCAAACTTCGGTTCAAGTGCTAAGGACTTATACATATATGTGTTACCACAATAATGTTTATATCCCCAGTGGTTATATTGTCTAAACTCTCATTTCAACCATTGAAACATTCTCAGAGGACGTCATATAGTTTTTATTCACAAACTAGTTTTTGTCATAGAAATTTCCAAAGTGATTGAAACATAACATGACTTTCGTCACTAGGAAAATATGAACTTGGCTAAAGCGAAAGCTTTACCAACACACATTTCGAGAAATAGATAAGCGAGATATACTCAACTCGAAATGTCACATGTGTATATTCTTAGTCTATATAGTAATATGACTTTTGTCTCAAGATAGGAGATAGAGTAGATATACTTTTGAGTGATAGATAAGTTCAAGTCTCCACATACCTTTTAGTCGATGAAGATCCACTAGTTCCTTGAGTAGTCCTTCATCTTATATGATGATTTCCATGGAGTTCTTGAGCTCAACTACACTTTCTATCCTAGTCCGAGACCTTAGCTATAGTAGACTAGAAATCAAGACTTTATCGTTTTGATCACTAACATTGACAAACATGCTTGAGATAGCAACGCATGCGAGTTCGACCGAGCAATGCTCTAATAATCTCCCCCTTTGTCAATTTTAGTGGCAAAACTATTAATACATATGGAATACAAAAAATATATATATAAATAAACTTTGTAGATCCTATTCCACATGTCTAATCTTCAACAATACTCGAAATCTTCGTCACTTCCAAGTAGTCCAATGATCCCAAAGGTTATAAGTTTAGCATCATCGTTGTTGAAAATCCGTAGCTACAACAATGAGAAAAGCATCGGTTCTCAATCATTGTTATACAGTGTCATAGTATTATTACACAGCGTCAAAGTCCAATTGCATCACAACTTCAACAACAATACTATGGTGATACTTCACTCCCCCTTAGTCAATATTCCATCTCACATGGAAACCTCTCCCCCCTTACATAATGATCCGAAAACCATATGTATTTGTAGTGTGAACTACATATTAATTTTCCCACTTTTTGTCAATAAAATTGGCAAAGTTACAAGAACGGGATCCTAATAAAATTTCCATAAGAAACATTCCATGACCAAAGGTAAATGTGTATCATCTTGTTTAGATGCAATCATAAAGTCGAAGCTAAATGCATTCATCAAGGAGTTTATAAAGACGCAAGATAACCCCTCTAATATTCCACAACCGCACTCCCCACAAAGATTTGGCAATTAAGCACAAGTTCAAAAGAACCCTTCCCCATAATATGTCATTCCCTAAGGAATAACAAGAGAGACCTTATAATTTCAAAAAGAAAAGAAGGATTTATTTAGAACAAATTACATACAATTATGAATTTGGAATCCAACAAGAAATATTCAATTAAATTAACCAAAGAGAACTAAGATTAATTTGACTATATGTGCTCAACACAAGTAAACTTATGGAGACTTAAAAAATCAATTAAATTGATTCACAAGAAAACTTGCAAATAATCTAATTGTCATACTCAACCAAACTAATTACAAGAGTAATCAACTTAATTGGCCATACTCGACATAAGATCGTTCTATGGAGCAATGACTAAGTTAATCTAAAAATAACCACCCTAGTCAATCATGCTCAACATGAGAAAAACTTACGGAGTGCTAACTAAATAACCATGCTAGATGATTGATTTAGTTCAAAATACTCGACGTAAAGTGTCTTATGGAACACAAGTAAGCTAATCACAAAATAATCAACTTTGGTTGTCTAATGCTCAACATAAGTCACAATACGGAGTTTCACAGTAATACACAAAATATAGAACATAGAAGCTCAATTACTGCGGAATTCACAAGGATTCATTCTATGTTTCCATAACCATTTACATAATGACACACAATAGACATAATCCTTGAATCACAAAAGATTTTAACCTATCTTATATCAAAGATTGGCAATATAAGCTTAACTTTTGTGTTTGTCAAAAGTGTATTCATCATTTTATCAATATTTGCATATCAATTCACGAACGACTTTACTTTTGACAAAATATGGGATAATCAAGTTCACGGACGTAAACACACATATCCCATTAAAATATTGTAATATATAAAATCAAAAAAATTAATACTGCAACCATCATTTCCAAAACAAACTTAGAATTTTAAACCAAAAAATCTAAAAACAAGAAGATGAAAAAATATTGGATATAACTATGTGTAATCACAATAATGGCTATTCCAAAACACTAGTTATTCTTCTAAACAAAAGAGAAACAATAGAAGATTTACTAGACATTAAGACCTTTGAATAATTCATTATCGTCCCCGAACTCCTTGTCGTCAACAGCCATGGAAACATAAGGTTCATTAAGAAAGGAGTTTATATCGATGAACCTTCTTGGTTGCTAGATGTTGTCGAACCAGGGCCTTCTAAATCTCATGAGTCTTATACACCAAAGCCTTTATTTGCTGAACCTCCTTTTGCAGCTCCTTCAACACTTCAAGAACATCAGAAAACTTCTGAGAATTTGAAGGAACAGCTCTTGGCTTCCTCATATTCCTTCTTTTTCTTTTCAAGGTTGGAGGCAATGGAGATTTTTATTTTTCCTTCATGATTGATGGCTTAGCAATCACATTACCTTATTTTTTATCAGAATACATCATTCTTGGAGCGTCCATAAGCGTATGGGCTTGTGAGAGGAATTCACAATTAGCTCAACAAGTAGTCTTAAGATAAAGAGAGGTTTTAGAGAAGGAAAAGGAATGTAGGGTTCGAAACCTAAAACAGGTTCGTGGACGATCAACTCTTATCCCTATAAAGAGTAGAATTATCAATAATACCCTTTCTTATGTTTGAAATACAAAAGGAAAATACTTCTAAGAAAAGAGAAAAAAAAACTTTTCCTAAAGCCCGAGAGGTACAAAATCATTGTCTCTTTTGATCAGTCACATGAGATAAGATTTTAAGAACAACACAATCAAGTTGCGTTGTGATGAACTACAAGTTGTCCACCAATTTCCTCTTATAGAAAATCCACAGACTTATGTCTATCAAAATGGTTTGACCATACATTCTTTTCAAATGGCCTTGGTTTTTCCTTGGAAACTAACTTCTTAAACGAAGATAAAATCTTACATACCTCTGCGGTCTTCTGAGCAAGTTTAAGCTTTCTTGCCAGATGATTTGCTCTTCGTTGAAGTTTGTTGACGTGTCTTTGCTTGTGTTTGAACTTGTAACACTTTGAGAGTTCATGACCTTTTAATGAACAATACGAGCATGTCACACTTGAATAGTAATCAGGCTTCTGAAATGTGCAAGAAGCTAGACACATAGTGGATCCTGAAACATTATAAACAGAGTTTCCAAGAAAAGGGTCAACTTTTTCTTCCAGAATGGTTGGATTATCTTCTGAAAGAATATCAAAATTGATATGTGTATTGCTACAATTATCAAAATCAATATTTTCACCAAGAAGTACAACACTTGATTTCCCATCTTCATTAGAGTCATAGTTTTCAGACATTTCATCAAGAGTTGCCGGAAGACCTTTGTTCCCAGTGTATTTTCTACGATTTGGACACTCGTTTTCAAAATGACCAAATCCCTTACACTTAAAGCACTTAGGCATATCCTCATCATCAGTTTCATCAATATCCCTATTTTTAGGAGGAACACGATTATGAGGTTTGACTGATGCCTTAGGCTTATCTCTGGAGAACCGTTTACTTCTCTTCAATAGAAGATCCCTAAACTGTCTTGTGATCATAGAGACTGATTTTTCAAGATCTTCATATGATGAGTCTGTCTCAGAGTGATCATCTTCAGAGATATACACTTTTTTACTTTTATCAAGTAATTTAGTGTCCTTTAATGCTTTGAATGCAACATCCTTAGATTTGGATGAATGTTCATGATCAAAGATCTTAAGCTTTCCAACCAGCGCATTTCTGGAGAGATTATCTAGGTTATTTCCCTCAACGATGGCATGTTTCTTAGCATCGTATCTAGATGGAAGTGATCTGAATTTTTTTATCACAATGTCCTTTTCAGGAATAGTCTTACCCAATGCAAAATATGCATTAACAATTTCAGACACTTTGTGATTAAACTCATCAAATGTTTCTTCATCTGCCATACGAAGGTTTTCCCAATCGGAACTAAGGTTTTGAAGCCTAGCTTCCTTTTCACTGGTGTTTCCTTCAAATACGATTGGTAAGATATCCCAAGATTCTTGCGACTTAGTGCAATTAGACACATGGTGCTGAAGATTTGGGGTAATGGCATGTATGATTGCATTCAAACCGTCGGATTTTTGCTTTGCAGCAAGAATCTCTGCAGGAGTGTATTCAACAATATTCTTTGGAATATTTACACCTCCAACTGCCTCAACGGGAGCATCATAGCCATTAACAACATATACCCATGATTGGAAATCACGTGCTTGAAGAAAAGCACGCATAAAAATTTTCCACCATAAGTAATTTGAGCCAACGAAGACTGGTGGTACGTTTATTGAGATAACACATCTGTCCATAGAGTCAGATCGCTACAAACACATACTTGTAAGGTCTTGACCGTGTTTGCTTGCTTTGATACCAATTGAAAAAGCAGGGGTCTAATAACCTCACCCAATATTTTGGTTAGCAATCTGTATGGACAAATCCGAGTTGTTTTCTAGAGAATCAACTAGACTCAATCAATAGAAAATACTCAAGGATTTATTATCTCAATCTCTCAATTTGATTTACTCAAGCAAATGTGATTCGTGAGTATAATCAAAGAGAGATAACTTGGATGGTACCAAAGACCAATATCCAAGTGTCAGTCAATATAAATCAACAACCAATAAGGCCGGATATTCTAATCGATTGAACAACGCACAACCTGTATTATTTCAATGATATAACAAAATATAATGCGGAAAAGAAATAACACAGACACCGGAATTTTGTTAACGAGGAAAACACAAATGCATAAAAACCTCAGGACCTAGTCCAGATTAAACATACACTGTATTAAGCCGCTACAGACACTAGCCTACTCCAAATTAACTTCGGTCTGGACTATAGTTGAACCCCAATCAATCTCACACTGATCCAAGGTACATTTATGCTCCTACGCCTCTGATCCCAGCAGGATACTGCGCATTTGATTCCCTTAGCTAATCTCACCCACAACCAAGAGTTTCTACGACCCAAAGTCGAAGACTTTAGCAAACAAATCTGTCTCACACAGAAAAGTCTACAATATAGATAAATTCGTCTCACACGAATAAACCTAGGAGCTTTGTTCCGCCTTTTGATAAATCAAGGTGAATAGGAACTAATAAATAAAACCAGACTTATATTCCCAAAGAACATCTCAGTTTTATCAATCAACTCACAATAGTCTTAATCGACGCAGCGGAAAAAGATATTGTGGAATCACAAACGATGAGACGAAGATGTTTGTGATTACTTTTATATCTTGCCTATCGGAGATATAAATCTCAAACCAATTATTATAATTGTACTCGTACGATAGAAATAGCAAGATCATATAACACAACTACAAGAAAAGTAGTATCGGTATGGCTTCATAATCCCAATGAAGTCTTTAATTCGTTAACCTGGTTTTAAAAGAAGAAAACCAAAGGTTAAAGGAGAATCGACTCTAGCTTAGCAAACTAGTATCACACAGAATGTGTGGGGATTAGGTTTCCCAGTTGCTAGAGTTCTCCCTTATATAGTCTTTCAAATCATGGTTTGCAATCAATGTTAGCTTAGTAACAAAGCATTCAATATTCACTGTTAGATGAAAACCTGATTAGATACAAGCTAATATCTCTCAACAGTTAGATCGAAAACTTAGCTTGCCATACACATATGTACTTGACGTTTTGGGTTTGTGTAACCGTACCCAAAGATGTACAATAGTTGGTTCAATATTAGTCAACCAAATGGTTAGCCAATTTATAACTTTCATATCAACCATATTCTTCTTCACCATAACTAGTCCAAATGACTCAAATGAACTAGTTAGAGAGTTGTTCAATTGCGATGAGATCTTATGTACTACATATGACACAATTGAAGCGAAAACGATGTGATTCACTCGAATCGATTCATGAACTATAAAGCCACGGTTTGCAATAGCATTCCTTAGATAATTTAGATAAGTTCACGAATATCGTTTTTAGACATAACCACTCAAGTTCGCGGACTCAAGTTAACCGGTTGGAGTTCACAAACTCCAGTAGAAATTCTCGGGTTCGAGAACTTCTGTCAGTTCGCGGACTGAAACTGAGCTACAACTCCAGCATAAATTCCCGGGTTCGAGAACTACACACGTTCGCGGGCTTAGTTCGCGGACTGGGTTGACTGCTCAAGTTCCGGTTACACTTGATCAACAAAGTTCGCAAACTTCAGTTCAAGTGCTAAGTACTTATACATATATGTGTTACCACAACAATGTTTATATCCCACAGTGGTTATATTGTCTAAACTCTCATTTCGACCATTGAAACATTCTCAGAGGATGTCATATAGTTGTTATTCACAAACTAGTTTTCGTCACAGAAATTTTCAAAGTGATTGAAACATAACATGACTTTCGTCACTAGGCAAAGATGAACTTGGTTAAAGCGAAATCTTTACCAACATACATTTCGAGAAATAGATAAGCGAGATATACTCAGCTCGAAATGTCACATGTGTATATTCTTAGTCTATATAGTGATACGACTTTTGTCTCAAGATAGGATATAGATTAGATAGACTTTTGAGTGATAGATAAGTTCAAGTCTCCATATACCTTTTAGTCGATGAAGATCCACTGGTTCCTTGAGTAGTCCTTCGTCTTGTATGATGATTGCCATAGAGTTCTTGAGCTCAACTACACTTTCTATCCTAGTCTGATACCTTAGCTATAGTAGACTAGAAATCAAGACTTTATAGTTTTGATCACTAACATTGACAAACATGCTTGAGATAGAAACGCATGCGAGTTCGACCGAGCAATACTCTTACATATATCACATAGTAATAAATACTTAGCGTTCATCCTAGGAGATTAAAAAGATACAAGCATCCCCTTTATAATTCCACAGACATACTCCCCACAAATATATAGCAATTAAGCACAAGTTCATTTAAGAACTCTCCCCCATTATATGTTATCCCATGAGAACAACATGAGTGACCTTACTTTTGTGAAAAAAAGAATTTTGGCGGACATTAACAAATCACAAGGATTTGTATCCATGGTATCGACATAAATTAGTCTCAAGGCCAGTTACGAACAAAGAGACAATTTTACTCGATTTTACACAACATAAGAGAATTTTACGGATTGTGTCAAGCAGCGAAACACATAAGTGTGAACAAGAAGATCAATATTGCGAGAAAAATCTCAAAGAGTTTGTTCTATTCTCCATTTATAAAAACATAATAGATTGAACTTCTGAGCATATATGAAATATTAGCTCGATTCACGAGAACGTAAAGGTATAAATATTTCATAAGAAATTTGTAATAAGTAAACCAATAATTATTACATACTGCAAATTCATCTTCCAACAACTCTAGAATTTAAATAAATAAATATAAAAACATGCAAGATGAAAAATGTTGGAAATAGCTATGTGTAATCAAAATCTTTGCTATACCAAACCTTTTTTTATCTTTCTCAAGAATAAAATCCTCAAAAGAAGTTTCCTAGACAAACAAAAATAGAAACAAAATCATATGTAGTCTGCGACTTGCGTTTTGAGAGAGTCGAGGCCTTCAGAGGCTTTTCCAAGTTCCGAATTGAGAAGTTTGAGATCCCTTTTGGTAGCATACAATTTATCAAACACTACTTTGATGTCACTCATAATGTTTCCAACCAAATACCGAGACATTTGAACCAGTCTTGACCTTATGTGTTCTTGAGAAAAGTAACATGATATTGTGACAGGATTATCGTAGAACTCAACAATACATGTGCGATCAACACCCTCCATTTTCTTGTTATCTTCCTTTATGTTGTTTGATAACTTAGAAGCATCCATGGTTCGTGAACGTTCGTGATTTATTCAAGCACCTTTGAATATAATGCAAGGTGAGAGAAACTTATAAATATCACAGTCTCTTGAGGAACCTTTGAATCATAGTCTTTGTATATCACAGTCTTTGAATATAATGAACCTTATAAATATCACATTCTCTAGGTTTAGAACCCTAGAGGAAGAGATATTTGTTTTAGAATCTTCTTGGAGAGGCTTTGACTCAATATCTGGTCCGGTATCGGAACTTAACGCACATGGGTCCGTGAACACAAGAATTATGTCCGGACTCATTTAAACAGACAAATATAATCAAGTTTGTTCTTAGCTCAACAGATAAAAATCTAGAGCATAAGAGATAGTTGAGATTGCAAAAACAAAGATGAAAAACTACTAGTGTATTTAAAAACAGAAAATACAGTACATAGTACCAAACCATCATGTGTCAAGACGAATGTCATTCTTGAACGAATTTTGCTTCTTCCTTTTTCATGATTCACGAAGAGGCAAGATTTACCATAATAAAATTATTGTATGGTAGGCATTCATCAAATGCCTATCATGAACAACAATGATTCTTTGGTAAACATTCATGATTTTTACCTCTTTTAGTAAATAAACAGTTTTCATCTTCAAGGGAAAAGGATGTTGAATTCTTACCTGTATTTGGCATTCACCTGGCCTTCCTGAAGTTCTTGATTTTGCTAATATTTTTTCTAAGATAAGAAATAGTATGTTTAACCTTAGTGCGAAGGTTCAAACCCGTATTACTATTAGTTTCTGAGATAGGTTCCTTCAGTGTCCATACAGAACTTTTTCTGTCGTGTATGATCCAATTTGAATAAAATGGCATATTGTATGTTGTGTATCTTATTTTTTGCACACGACTGATAGTATGCCGCATAGTGTCTCACTACCAACCACTCCTTCGCATGAAGGAGTGTATGAAAGACTTTAGGGTGGAAGTGGGATAAAAGACCCCTATAATAGGCCTAATTCGCTATAATCAGTATTCACTACTTCATTTTGAAGCAGTGATACTACCTATATCCATTACTCAAAGTTCAAGTTTTACTTGTGACTTCCTTGAAAGCTCACATTAACATAAATCACCAATTGCTACTTGCTGCTAATTTTTTTGACATAACCGCCCAAAAATTCTAACTATACCTATACATTTAAACAACAGTCACTTAGTATGCATCCTAACAAATAAGTATTCGGTCATATTATATGAACACAATCACACAATTGTAATATGTAATAAAACATGAACGATAATAGAGAGTGAATAACAAGATCAATTGATTAATAAATTAGTATATTCATGACTTCAAGTTACATCCTTAACCAATAAGAAAAATAGCTACTAATAAATGTACTAAAATCTATGAAAAATATTATAAACGTGCCATTAGTTCAATCGTAGAGAAATCTCCGAAATCATCAAAAATTCCAATTATAATAAGAAATGTCTCTTAAATATTATCCAAGTATTAGAAGTGCTCACTCCCATGTCAAAAGCTCGCCAAAAAACCTTAAGCTATGGCGAAAAAACTCGTTCGAGAGAAGCCCAAAACTCAACTCATTCTTCCCTTCTCGCACGGGCCTAATCAGTCCCAACAACCAATAAAAACCAAATCTATATAGGTTTTCCATGTTTTGCTCATAATTTATTTGTTATATATTGGGATTGAATAAATCTTGGCTTGCTAGAATCACATGTTAATTTTCTACAAGATGGAGGTAGTGAATCCTCGTATGCTCGGTCCAGGTAGGCCGAGCAAGTTGTTTTTATTTTTCCCCTTTATTTTTTATGCATATTCATCACTTCACTTGTTGTTGGGTTATCCCACGCCTACAATACTTCACTTTTTCACCGTTTTTAGATCTATTTCCATTGATATAAAAAAAATCACCTAATAAAGACATAAAAGAGAAAACAAGAATAAGTCAGTACAATTTATAAGACATTTAGCAAATATAGGTTTGGATTTGATACTAAAATATAGTAAATAATGCACTTATTAACAATAGTGTGCAATTTTATTTTGCAAGTAAAAAAATTATGCCACTTGTAGCAATATGCGGTAAAACATCAGACTTGTACAGTCGGCCTCAATAGGCCCAGCAAACTGTCTTACCAACTGATGCCACTGTCAATCTAGGAGAAAGGTGTGCCATACTGCACGAAATAAGTCGGGACGTATAAAATGCAGGGAAGCATTTTATTTTATTTTTGCAGTCGTAGATCTAGAAGGCAATAACCATGACCCCCTCATCGGCTCGGAGACATGTGAATATCTGGCGCAGAAGGCGCTACATGAAGAAAGAAAAAAAGTATCGCTAGATTCGCTACATGTTAACCTCGAAAGAACACAAAGACACAGACCCACCGCATCCACCAGGTAGATATGGGTTCCATTTCAAATCAGACCCGACAAGCGCCAGTCCAGCTCGATATTATCCGGAATTAAAGTCGATATTATCCTCAATGGTTTGCATAGTCTCACCTAGATAGTCGAGGATAAATTAGTGACAGTCACAACACACATCGAGGTCACAACGAGGGAGCCATTTTTACAGAGTAATCAGAAGAATTCAACATGAAACGTCCACATGTAGTAAAAATAACAAAGGAAGAACGACAGCACCAACAAAGTTCCAGTACGACTAGAATTCAGAAAGGAAAAATGTTACGACTCCAACACTTACTACTCATATATTCCTTTCTCAGTTTTCTTGTTAGCTTCTTTAATTAGTTTAGTTTTCTTATTTACTTGAACTTCTTAAACTCGGCATCTTTATTGCTTGAGTATCACATTTAGTAGGATATAAATACGTATCTCTGAGTTGTAATGATTATCAATTAATACAACCAAGTTTATTAAAGTTTAGTTCTTCTCAAAAGGCTAGTGGCTGACCCCCAATCAAAGGGTTTATCCGGCTCTTTGAGTTCTTAAACCATCTCTCCAGTGTTAAAGGTTGAGAACCCTAACACCTGGATCAGAGCAGGTTTTGATCAAACACCATAAAATTCTACCAATTTTTTTTCAATGGGTCATGACTATACTGATAATATGAAGACTGTGAGTGATGGTATAACCGAGATGTCTAAAAACCTCAATACCTTGATTACTGATTTGGCTAAACAACATCTGACCGAAGCTGAGAAGAAGAAAACTGATGCGGTTGAAAAGAAACAGTAGAGGGAAGAAAAACGTGTTGCTCGCAAACAAGAAATACTTGAGAATAATGAAGTTCTTGCCGATGCAATTGCTACTAGTGTTACAAAAGCTTTCACTACTTTATCTACCACTTTATCAACAAGTATTTCAACAGCTTTATCTGCTCATCTCTCTTAAAACTTATCAACTGAACTCGCAAATTCCTTAAAAACTGTTTTCCCTGATTATATTCCTCAGCCTCGTACTAATGGTGAGGGTCATGGTCATTCTTGTGATACAAATCCTCCACCTCCGCCTGCCAGACCGAGTGTGATTAACCTCAAATTTCCTTATTTTGATGGTGAAGATCCTGATGGCTGGATTTTCAACGATGATAAATATTTTTCAGTCCATTCAGCTGATGATGCTCTAAGGATCACTATTGCTGCTGCAAGTTTAAAAGGTGACGCTAATGTATGGTATAGATTTTGCAAACCAAAGTTACCATTGTCACATGGGCTGAATTTTGTTCTCATGTCCGTGCTCGTTTTGCTCCTGCTAAGTTTGTTGATGCTAGGCTAGCCATTAGCGCAATTGAACAAAAAGGATCGGTGAGAGAACATATTCCTGACTTCGAACGACTACTCAACTTTGTTTATTTTCCAGAGGATTATTTGATTAGTTGTTTTATTCGTTCTTTGAAACCTCACATTGGAACCACTATTAAACTTTTATCTCCACAAACTTTAACTGAGGCTTTCACTAAAGCAATCCACCAAGAAGAAGATTATGCAGCTGGTCATAAGGATGTTACTTGACAACCTTATCGTCCTCCTCCATTCAGATCAGCGGCCACAGTGCAACCGACTCCTTACAATAAATCTTTTTTGCCTCCTGGTGCTAGACGATTAACTATAGCTGAACAACGAGAACGCCGAGCTCAGGGCCTATGTTTCAACTGTGATAAAGTATATACACCCAACCATATATGTGAAAACCCACGGCTCACTTTGTTGGATGTTGATGATGTTGAACCTGATATTTCTGTTACGCCAACTGAAGAAACGACTGTTTTTGATCCGGTAGAAATTTATGAATCCAACCCTGCCATCTCTTTCAATTCTTTAATGGGATATCCATTCCTTAGAACAATGCGCATTACAGGGTTTACTAAAACTCAGCCTATCACTGTGTTAATTGATTCTGGTTCTACACATAATTTTCTTCATCCTTCTTTGGCCAACCAATGTGGTTATCCAGTGCAATCTCCAGAATTACCACTCAGTGTTACTGTTGGATATGGTGGTAAGATAGGTACTCGTGGTATTTGTCTTGAGGTTCCATTCTATCTTCACCAACAGCATTTTACGATTGATTTTCATCTACTGGACATTAGTGGATGCGATGCAGTTTTAGGAGTTCAGTGGTTGAGAACTTTAGGATAGATTAAATGGGATTTTACAAAGTTAACAATGCAGTTTCGCATTAATGGCACAACTATTTCTCTAACTGGTGACAACAGCCCTTCTGTCATGATTATGGAGGCAAATTCAATGCAGCGTTTATTACACACTGAAACACATGCAGTTTTTATTCAACTATCTGCTTCATTAAATCCGTCGCCTGCTTCAATTCTGACAGTTGCAATATCCGCTGTAATTTCCAGGTTTGCTGACATTTTTAAAACTCCTACATCTCTTCCACCAACCATAGCTCATGATCATAAGATCCCATTATTACCGGATTCTGCTCCAGTAAATGTAAGGCTTTACAGATATCCTCATTTTCAGAAGAACGAGATTGAGAAAATTATATCTGAACTTCAAGAAGCTGGATTTATACGACCAAGTTCAAGTCCCTATTCTTCTCCAATACTTATGGTCCGTAAGAAGGATGGATCTTGGCGAATGTGCGTGGACTATAGAGCTTTAAACAAAATAACATTAAGGATCGTTTTCCTATTCCAATGGTTGATGAATTGTTGGATGAACTATTTGGTGCTGCTGTTTTCACAAAATTGGACCTTCGATCTGGATATTATCAAATTCTTCTTCATGGACAAGATATTTCAAAAATATCTTTCCGAACTCATGATGGTCATTTTGAATTCTTAGTTATGCCTTTTGGACTGTCTAATGCTCCTGCTACATTTCAGAGTTTGATGAACCACATTTTCAGACCACATTTGCGTAAGTTTGTTCTTGTTTTATTTGACGATATCTTGGTTTATAGTAAGAATATGGACGAGCATATTGAACATTTGTCTATTGTGTTTGATATCTTACGAACAAATAGTCTGTTTGTCAAAGAATCCAAATGCACTTTTGCGCAATCCACAGTTGGATATCTTGGCCATGTGATTTCAGCTATGGGTGTGTCAGTGGAGACTGATAAGATTCAGTGCATTCTTTCATGGAAAGTTCCTTCAACAATCAAAGAATTGTGTGGTTTTCTTGGTTTAGATGGGTATTATCGAAAGTTTGTCAAAGATTATGGCAAGATTAGTGCTCCATTAACAAAATTACTTAAAAAAGATATTTTTTTGTGGTCTGAGGAAGCAACTACAACTTTTCGTTTGTTACAGAAAGCTCTCACTACAACTCCAGTACTTCAGCTACCTGATTTCACGAAAGAGTTTACTTTGGAATGTGATGCATCTGGCAACGGCGTTGGTGCTGTTTTATCTCAACAACATGGTCCACTTGCTTTTTACAGTAAAGCTCTCTCTGGTAAAAATCTCAATCTTTCAATTTATGACAAATAAATGCTTGCCATTGTCTCAGCAGTCCAAAAATGGCGACCTTACTTACTTGGAAGACATTTTAAGATCCTTAATGATCATCGCAGTCTTAAATATTTCCTTGATCAAAAACTTTCTTCCATGGAGCAACAGAAGTGGCTATCTAAGTTACTTGGATACAATTATGAAATTATTTTTCGTCATGGTAAACAAAATATTGCAGCAGATGCACTGTCAAGAAATGTTAGCACCAATTTTCATATTTCTATACCATTTTTTTCTGGGATCGCTGAAATTAGTAATGAATGTCATGATGATACTGATCTACAACTTATTATTCAACAATTACAACAATAGGGGACTTCTAAGGTACATTTCACTTACATTGATGGTATCTTACGTTTTAAAGGTCGTATTGTGGTTCCTTCTTCATCTACTTGGTGCACTAAATTACTGGAGAATTTCATTCTAATCCTATGGGAGGACATTTTGGTTATTTGAAAACTTACAAGAGGTTGCATCACAGTTTTTATTGGAAGGGAATGAAAGCATTCAGTTAAAGAATTTGTTTCCCAATGTGATACTTGCGATGAGCAAATCTTTCCTGCATTCTTAAAAGAAAATAATTAAGTTTGAAATTATTCTATTGGTCTTATTTTGCCTTCCTAATTAAAAGTCTTATTTTGCCAATTTTTCTTTTTTGCGACAAAATCACAGGACATCTCTACATTTGCATGTAAAAACCCATTGATCTTGCCTTATCCATTTTTCTTTGAATTTTTTGCGACAATATGACAGTTCTAAATCCCCTCGCGAGAATAAAGTCCCATGACATTGTCGTCTTGCGATGAAATCGCAGGACGTCTTTACATTTTCATGTAAAAACCCATTGATCTCATCTTAACATTTTATCTTATGGCTTGTTGCCTCTGTATAATTTACGTCACGCGACAATATGACAGTCCTAAATGTTCTTGCGATCATAAATCCCCATGACATTGCCGTCTTAAGACACTTATCATCTCCCTAATGGAGGCTGCCGCCCTTATCTCCCCCCTGGTTGCCCCTTCAAGGAGGGCACATCGGCCATACAAGACTAGCTCCTCCCATCCGGATTTACCAACAACCAGTTGTTTTCGCAGCCTCTTGTCCTTTATGCCTATATGGCTTATAGTTACAAGACTGCACCCTAAGTGGGGTTTTCTTCAGGCCAAGTGCATCATAGCCAAGACTTACCAAGAATGGCAAGGGAGTTTCGTACATTTTCAGGGCACTCTTGGCTCAACCGTGTACCTCGGCGCCTTGGTCATACTTTTCATTTCTTGGAAGAGATTCTCGGTCGTCTAACCAGGGTATAACCTTATATAGTTGGAAATCCAAGATCTCTCTCCCGGATAGGTTTTCTTTAAACCCAACATCTGCATGACTCAGGTTTCAACAGCGGTATAACCTTATCGCTGAATCATGTCAAGAGATACCCCCTCATATGACGCGCTATTAGGTCTTACATTTGCCTCTTGCAAAATTTTATTCGCGAACTAGGGTGCACGCCATAAAGGTTCGTCCCATTCTTATGTCTCTGCGAAATTTTATTCGCGTCTCTCGCGATCTTTTCGCGTTTCTTCATTCTTTCATTTCTGTCAATTCTTTATATAATCTTGAATAATCTCGCGATTACACTCGCAGACTCGATAAAAATTTGTTTTGCTCATTTCTGTGAGTTGAAATATTCTTTAAAATCTTTTGAAATCTTAGAAATATTCTTTGAAATCTTGCGATTGTATCGCATTTGTTAAACCAAAAATCTCTTTTTGTAAAAGAAATATTCTAGAAAAATCTTTGAAATCTTCTTTCAAATCTTGCGATTTTATCGCGTTTTTTGGAAGTTAAATCAAAAAAATTGAAATCTTAGAAATCTTTGCAATAATTTCATGTTCTGTAATCTTTAAAATCTTTGAAATTTTTTGAAATCTTTAAATTTTTGCGAATATATCGCTCTTGTCAATCAAATCAAAAATCTTTGAAATGTTTTGAAATCTTAGAAATCTTTAGAAATCTTGCGATTGTATTGCTCTTTGTAAATCTTTGAAAATTTTGGAGATCTGTAAATTTTTTGCGATGATTTCATTTTATTTTTAAAATCTTTGAAATCTTGCGATGGTAAAAAATCTTTGAAATCTTCTTTAAAATCTTGCGATTGTGTCGCATTTTCGAAAATTAAATCAAAAATCTTTTATTTTCTGTAAATAAAATATTCTAGTAAAATGGTACTTATCTTTTGCGGCTTGCTGTTGTCTTTTGCGAAGTTAATGACTTGCTTGCTAAATGAAAAGGAATGAGAAATGAATTTTTGATATGCTTTTTTCATGTTCTCGCAACATGCCAACTGGGCTAATCCTCTCTTGCAAAATGTGTCTGCGATGGTGTGCTTAGTGAAACACTTCTTTTTGTTGTTCCATCTGTGTTGGCTTCTGTTTTCCCCTCATATTTTTCCTTGCGAAATTTTTATTCGCCTTTATGGCTGGAATTGTCCCTGCTTCGTTTTAATTCATCGAAATTCTGCATTTATTTTTCTCATTCTTCGCCCTTTGATGATTTTTATCATCTTCTGCTTTGGTGGGATTCATGCTGCGAAGTAAACATCTTGGGAAATATTTATTCATGCTGCGAATGTTCGCCAAGTGATCATTTCTTCTTCACGTTGGTGGGATTCATGCTGCGAAGGTTCGCCATGTAAACGTCTGCGAAGGAAATGTTTACGGTATAAACATTTGTGATGCAAAAATTCTTTGTAAAAGGGGAATCGAACCTACGACCATGAACACGCACTCCACTGACTTAACCAATTGTTCAAGAACTGTTACGCGAAATTATTGCAAAATATTTCTCTCATCATAAGTTTGTTTTTACTTGCTTTCATTCATTTTTGATTGTGCTTCACGTACCGGCACCATCTTGGTAACTCGTAGCCTCTTCTAACTTTTCAGTAATATTGGAAGTAATCTTCTTTGCTGATGAGAACATCGCCAGACAAATACGTAGCCTACTTTGGTCCCACATAACACCTTTTGTAGCAAATTGAAAATCAATGACACCCATCCGCACTAGCAATGACACCTTTTGTATTATTAATCTTTTATGCTCGCTGCAAATTGATTCATAACACCTTGTAGTCACATTATAGTCACATTCTTTTGTCTTTTCTGAATTAGTCTTATAGTCTTTAATTTTCATATTGTAGTCTTGGTTCTACTTTTCTTCTTTTGCTTTGGTGGTGTTGCTCGTAGCCTCTTTTGTTGCGTTGCTGGAGTTGGTGATGAAGTTTGTTGCGATTCTTCTACTAACAAAGAATATTGGATTGTCCAACTTGCTGCTGTCAAAATTGATTTGGCTAGAACCTGTTCTTAATATTTAAGCTTCATTCTCATTGTTAAGTTGATCGTTGTTCTTAAAATGTAGTTGCAAATTGCGATGTTTTTTTTTTTGCGAGATTGGTTGATCTTCCTGCCAAATTAATTCATTTCTTGCTGATTGTTGACAATTTGAAGTGATCCCGTTGTTATTGTTAATTGTATTCTTCACGAGTGATTAGTCTCCATCATACATTTTTCTTCGAAAATCCATATTGACAAAATTTTGCCTGGAATCGCAAACGATCATTAAATTTGGTTAGAAATCTATAGAGCATTAAGATGAGTAATTTCTCCCTACAAAGAATGAAAATTTCCAATGAAATCTTCTTAACTTTGTTTTTACGAAATGTAAATCTCTAATCAACAGAAACTCTCGAAATTTGATATTTTTAGAAATTCATTAAACAAATTTGTAAAACGAAGTTTGGTTACTACAAATTCGTAGCAAAACATTTTTAGATTCAAGACTTCCATAATAAATCAAATTTCTATAAAAATCAAAGTTTAGATTTTAAAATTTCTATTTTTCAATTTGTGCTTTGAAATTCCCAGATCTGAAAAATGAAACAAAGAATAATAAAAGTGAGAAGAGATTTGTCCTTTTTGATGATTTGTTGACACAATTTTGCTGATATTTTCTCATCCGCCACTTAATATATCTCCTCTTATCTATTTGCTGTATAATCATGATCTTTCGTTGTAGCTTCCATATTTGATCTTGAAAATTTTAAATCCAGTGAAATCCAATTCTAATGATAACCAATTTATTTGAATCTTCTTCAATTTGACAAGTAGTTGTCCCTGTTTCTAGCGCCAAAATGTAGTTGCAGGTTTTCCCACAACACACCCCTTGTAATATCTTGATAATAATCCCTTAATCTAAACTAATTTGATATTAAAAGTATGCTTAAAATTCTAAAAAATGTAAATAGACACACGGATTTTTACATGGTTCGATCAATTTGATCTACATCTATGGTTCTTCACTATGATTGTTATAATTTACATTTGATTTTACATTGATAATCTCCATTAATGGAGTTCTAAATCTAATTTTGGGGAAGAAGATGATAAAGAAAAATAAATTTTCTCTCTCTAAAAATCTCTCTGGAAAATATTTTCTCTTTCTCATAAAAATTGTCTCTCTCTTCAAGACTCTCTCAACTATAAAAAAAATACATCATACTTTCCTGAATCTATTGGATCTCTATTTATAGGAAATTACATAACGGGTTACAACTAAGCTGTCCTCTAATTTCGGATATCTCCCGCGATATTATCGCAGTAGCTATATTATTCCTTCTCGCAAGCATCGTAACCATCGCCAGTCAATCATGTTCCTTTTGTGTTTCTTTAATCGTCAACTGTTATGTCATTATTTTGTGACACTCGCAAAGTGTTGTTGGAGAACTCGTTGTGACGCTCGCAGAAATGTTGTTAATCTCGCCAAAATATTGCTGTGGCGATATCCTGGTACTACAATTGCAGTCCAGTTGGTCGCAACTGCTGCAATCCAGGTTTGTGGATCGAGATCTGCAAAAACAATAACCTTCGGAAACAACTAAAACTGCACCACTACAAAGACCGATGAAACCGCTCTCAGGACGTTCGGTCCACATTGAAAGATATTTTAAAAAAAAAAAATCTTCATCAAAATTTTTGCTGGATGTTCGATCTGCAACATGACTTGATCCAGTTTCGTTTTTCAATCGTAGTCAGTTTGATCCCGGTGATGCAGATCAGCCAATTACATATCATCAGTCCAAAGATCGCAAATAAAGCCACCAAAGTGACTCACCGCAAAAATCACCAAGATTGTTGTCAAGATGCTCGATCCGCAGCATGTTCAAGCCACCTGTTCGAGTTTGCTGTATGACAAATCCGCTACTGTCATGATCGCAGAGGTGACAAGTTGCCAACATATCTAGGTGCTTGAATACCCAAGGGAAAACCTCCAGAAAAGCATCTCAGAAAATTCCAGAAAGGCCCACAAAAGTGCAGCAAAACCATGGTGAAAGGTCCATAAAGAAACATCAATGGTTCTTGAAAAAAACGTCAACTGTTACAACACCCGTTACAAGGGAGAAGCGGCAACAGCTGCGATATAAAAGATCACATTTACGAAAACCGTTACAAGAAGCCTTCATATCAAAGACGACATTTTTGGGAAAAAAGAAACCTGTCACCAAACGTGCGGGGAAAGATCACTTAAAAAATAAAATAAAAAATAAAATAAAAAATAAATATATATATATAGTCGGCGGCTTCCTCACCCACTTCATCGTCCGTGTTCACCTACTTCATATCCCCGTCACCCATGTCAGTTTTTCACTCACCCACTTTTCCTTCTCAGTCACCCACATTAGAGTTTCGGTTAACCCACTTCAACGAAGGTCTTGTACACCCACTTCAATCAGTTATACGGGCAGAGCTTCGATGCTTCAGGTTATATCAATTTTCGATGTTCTTCGCATAAGGACCGTTGATGCTAGGTGATGCATCAAACTTCGATGTTTCGAGCTACATCAAAACTCAATTTTCTGGAAAACTTCAATGCTTCAAGTTTCATCAAAACTTCGATGTATCTCAAATCATGATCGTCGATACATTTCACGATAACAAGGCCGGCGACAAGACCCGGCGTCTAAGTCCGGTAGCAAGGGCGGCGGCGACAGCGAACGGCGATCGTGGCAACGCGACGATCTGGTCGGTCTGATTAATCGGCAAGCTATAAAATCGGCGATTAATCGGGAAATGTTAAGATGTATCTCGGCCAAACTTATTATCGTGGCCCTGATCCTATGCTGCGTGACGCAATTTAATTTGATAGCCCTGGATTTTTTAGCCCACATTCGTTTGGCTGAAGGATTTATACGCCCCCACTAGGGCTTGGTCTTAAAATTTGTTTCGTAAATATCTTCTTCATCCCACGCCCGAATTGGATGATTTTTGGCTCGTTGCGATCACGTTTCAATATCCAACGTCGTGAAGGTAAAATTTTACAATTGGAGAAAAATATTTTTGGGGTGAAATCACGACATCAACATATTTGGGGCATGGCGCTAACCAACCAATTCTTCGATAACTTCTTCTTCGTGCATCCAAACTGAGTGATTTTCGGCCCGTTGAGATCGTATGTCAATTCCCGTCATCGTGAAGGAGAAATTTCAATTTTCGGAGGAAATTAAATTTTTAGAAATTTGAAATGACAGCGCCAGACACGGTCACATTCAATCACCACCGAAAATACTGCAGTCCAGTTGATCGAACTGCTGCAGTCCTTTTCCACATAACTATTATAGTCAGTTGATCGAACTATTGTAATCCAGTTTCACAGCAACAGCTGCTGGCCAGTTGATCGAACTGCCGTAGTCCTTTTAAATTCCTACCTACAGTCCAGTTGATCGAACTGCTGTAGTCCGATTTTCCCAAAACTGTCTCAATAAAGTTTTCCTCACCATCGCTTTGATCAGTTTTATGCATAATCGTTACAATACAGCTAATCAAGGCTGCTAAAAGACAGATTCGTGGCAATTGTCTTCATTCGATTTGGACTTAAGCTGGTGCATTCATCCTGAGACAAATCAATTACTAAGTCGAGACGAGACGCTAAGGCAACTATACTAATCATCGTCTGGAATGCAACAGTGACGAACAAAGTTCCACTGCAGCAACTGCGTTCAGATAGAATGCAGGAACTGCGAGCAAGGCTGGACTGCATCAGCTGCGATCAGCTGGAATGCAACAGCAACGATCAAAGTTCCTCTGTATCAGCTGGGTTCATGGATCATAGAGAAATGAGAGCATAGCTGGACTGCAGTAGTAATAGATTAATAAAGCTACTTTGCATCAACAACGATTATCGGACTGCAGCAGTGCTTGAGGGCCCGGACTCAAATAGTTCGATAAACATAGGTATAAAAGTTATAAATAAAACTAGATGCATCGGGCGTCCAATCGAAAGTGTCACCAGATCGCATCGATTGCGTCCAACTAAGTACTGAATTCGCAGTAATCGGATGCATCGGTTTAAATCCAACCGAGTGCAGCAGTTGCTTTTAAACTGGAATACAATAATTCAATCAATATAACTATGGCAGTTTAACATTTCTGATTGTAATAATTGCGTAAAAATATTATGGTGTATGCTAGCCCCCTCTTAATCCTGCAATTCGTTGGAGGATTAAGAAGTTCGGGTCACCAATAATAGTACCATCATCAAGATACCAACCCTGTAAGGATAGTGTGCACTGCTCATTTATCTTCGTTATAAGCTGATGAAGCACCAAAGCAAACAACAACGGACCCAACGGGTCACCTTGTTGCACCCCTGTCGAGGAATAGATATGATAATCTCCCACATATAATCTTGCTTGGGTTGACCATATAAATAATCCACCCATGGGGATATAGATGGACAAAGTCTACGAATCGCAAGAAGCATGGATGTGCGGTCAACTAGTTTGAAAGCGTTGGTGAAGTCTACAGTTAGCATAGTAAGACTAGGGTCTAAATGGTGCTTACTAACATACCTGTTCACTGCATGTAAAATGGCCTCCGCTCCTCCTGAAACCCCCACCCAAAACTGAAAGTCCTGTAAGTAGGCCGCCATGTCCTTGCCAACTCCCTTCATAGCCACCTTGGATACAAGACGACGCTAAATTGTCCCAATAGCGATAGGACGAATACTATTATCTGGCTTAAGAAGTGGAGTTAATGGTGCTGACGCAATAAAATCTGTCAGAATAAGTGGGCATCTACCACAGATTAATAACCCTTGTTATTGTCGTGACTAGGTCAACAGCCACAGGAGAGCCTTCCCCACAAAAGGCATCCAATAAGTGTTGTGCCCGGAGGCCATCCTTGCCACATGAAGTCCCCTTAGGAAACGATTTAATGCAGCTTAGGACAGTTCCCTCTTTAGCTAGTAAAGGCGTCTCAGTTAACGGGATAGAAGGACAGTTCCCTTAGGACAGTTCCTTCTATCCCGTTAACTGAGACGCCTTTACTAGCTAAAGAGGGAACTGTCCTAAGCTGCATTAAATCGTTTCCTAAGGGGACTTCATGTGGCAAGGATGGCCTCCGGGCACAACACTTATTGGATGCCTTTTGTGGGGAAGGCTCTCCTGTGGCTGTTGACCTAGTCACGACAATAACAAGGGTTATTAATCTGTGGTAGATGCCCACTTATTCTCGATTGCATTTTATTATTGTCAAAGACCATTAACTCCACTTCTTAAGCCAGATAATAGTATTCGTCCTATCGCTATTGGGACAATTTAGCGTGCCTTGTATCCAAGGTGGCTATGAAGGGAGTTGGCAAGGACATGGCGGCCTACTTACTGTGACTTTCAGTTTTGGGGGGGTTTGGAGGAGCGGAGGCCATTTTACATGCAAAGGAATGTGTATGTTAGTAAGCACCATTTAGACCCTAATCTTACTATGCTAACCGTAGACTTCACCAACGCTTTCAAACTAGTTGACCGCACATCCATGCTTCTTTGCGTTCGTAGACTTTGTCCATCTATATCCCCATGGGTGGATTATTTATATGGTCAACCGGCAAGATTATATGTGGGAGATTATCATATCTATTCCTCGATGTGGGTGCAACAAGGTGACCCGTTGGGTCCGTTGTTGTTTGCTTTGGTGCTTCATCAGCTTATAACGAAGATAAATGAGCAGTGCACACTATCCTTACAGGGTTGGTATCTTGATGATGGTACTATTATTGGTAACCCGAACTTCTTAATCCTCCAACGAATTGCAGGATTAAGAGGGGGCTAGCATACACCATAATATTTTTACGCAATTATTACAATCAGAAATGTTAAACTTCCATAGTTATATTGATTGAATTATTGTATTCCAGTTTAAAAGAACGCTGCACTGATCGGTTGATTTAACCGATGCAGTCAGCTTGCTCGCGATTTCAGACTTAGTTGACGAATCGATGCAGTCTGGTGACACTCAGCTTGGACGAATCGATGTGTCTAGTTTTATTTATAACTTTTATACCTATGTTTATCGAACTATTTGAGTCCAGTCCCTCAGCAGCTGCTGCAGTCCAGCTAATCGTTGTTGATGCAGTGTAGCTTTATTCGTTACTGCTGCAGTCCAGCTATGCTCTCATTTCCTGCAGTCCAGCTGAACCCAGCTGATACAGAGGAACTTTGATCGTTGCTGTTGCATTCCAGCTGATCGCAGGTTTGATCGTAGTCCACCTTGCTCGCAGTTCCTCGTGATTATCCCCAACGCAGTTCTTTGCGGTGGAACTTGTTCGTCATTGTTGCATTCACGACTCTGGCGGACGCAAGCTCCAGCATTGCTCGCAGCTCCCAGAATGATCAGTTAACAGAATTCTTTTCTGATGGAACTTTGTTCGTTGTTCTTTGCGTCCACCGGGGTGCGGAATGCGATCAGCCTTGCTCGCGGTTCAAGTAGTCCGGATGAACGCAGCTGCTGCCAATGGAATTTTGTTCGTCGTTCTTGCATTCCGGTGATCACAAACGTGCGGTTCGGGGCCTTTGCCCCATTCTGCCGGTCCACTTTGAACGCAATTGCTGCAGATGGAACTTTGTTCGTTGTTTGCATTCCACTGATCGCGAATCGATGCATACAAGATATGCTCGTTGTTCCCTTGATCAACGACATACTGCTGCAGACCAGCTTCACTCAATACTGTTATCGCTCACTCACGGTACCACTCCACTCAACTGTTTCCCGCCAATCTCCCAATCACAATAGCCTCGCTTGGGGGCATCTTGATTATGATTTCCGCACCAGTCACCTCAGTATCAATAATCCACACTTGGGGGCGAATTCTATCATTGACTAAGGAAAACGGAATTTTCTTAACCCCCAACAAGTTGGAGGTTAAGAGGGGGCGATGTTTGTACCATAAGTAAAAATACCACTTAATGGGCCAAATTGATACTTGAATCATCTTTTGGTCCTCATTTAAGCCCGCTAACCAGTCAACCAAGGAAACCCACCAGTCTGCACAGACCGGTCAATGGTCAAAATCAGTCAATAGTCAAAATCGGTCAACCGTCAAAGTCAACATCCGGTCAAGGTCAATGGTCAAAGTCAACGGCCAGTCAATGGTCAAAAGTCAAATGTTGGTCAACTATCAAAGACAGTCACATCCCTAGCCAATTTTCAGTCTTGCAGCTAGCAACGCTGCTAATCATGCTGCTAGCCGTCCTTCATCCAGTTTGCCATTCAACCATCTTCGACCCGACCCCTCCATCAAGCCTGCTGACCCAATTATGTTGTCAACCAGCATCCATCCAAACTGCCAGCCGCCAGTCCAGCTTGCTAGCATGCAGAATTTATCATGAAGCATAAGTGTGTTGTTTCATACATAAATCACCATGAAAGCATGCAGCATTAATTCCGGCAGTTACACACAGAATTGATGATGAAGACATAAATCAGCAGTTTCATGCAGAATTCATGGTGGGAGCATAAATGGGCAGTTTCGTTTAGAATTCATTATGGGAGCATAAATGGGCAGTTAATGTAATTTATGTTTACATTTAGATATGGAACTGTATAAATAGGGGAGAGGAGAAACCAGGAGGGGAGGTAGCCAATAGGAGAGAAAACAGAATGTAATACAATTATCAATAAAAAAAGTACTCCCCAAGGGGATTCACCCGTGGACGTATGCAACCATGCCGAACCACGTAAAAATCTGTGTCGCTTTGGTTCGTTCTCCAATTCGCCTCCAACCCTAAAAACATACCAAAACTATCCATTCTTTGTGTTTCGTGCCCAAAGGTGATTTTGGATACAAACACCCTTTTTACACAGAGTCGGGGTCAAACAAGACCCTTACTGATCCACGAACGAAGAAGAAGCAAGTAAACTAGACCCTTACCGGCCTAAACAACTAAACAATGTCGACACATCATCCAAACATTTGTTTCGGTACCATGCTAAAGTCTATGAGCCTAACTAACTTTGAAAACCAGCTTATAAGGTTGGGGTTGTCCGAAACATGTACACTTCAAAAATCCAGGGAGTCTAAGAGATGTCAGACTGTACTTAACACCACAATATGAAAATAAGGCCAAGTCTTATGGGATAGATATCTAGATGCTAGATTTCCCAACCACGTCAGCCTGGGAAACCTCCTAAGTCTTATGGGGTGGCGAATCTAGCAGCGGAACGCTGAACAGTACAACGTCAAACGCTGAACAGTGCAGCATCCAGGTGAACGCTGAACCGAACAAGCTCAAAATTTTACCAATTAAATCAACTTCACTAGTCCATGCATGCATCGATCGTGTCTATCAATCTATCCATCCATCCCATCAATGTTGCATTTGAATATTAAAATGAAATGCTAACTAGCGTATTCCAGGGAAGAAACCATTTCAACATAGTGATGTCATCGAGTGATTACTACTCCTCCCTCCGTCCAAGTTTACTTGCCTAAATTGAATTTTGCAAAAACTTGAAAGAAATTCAAATTACTTCCACATACACCATCAATCTTCCAAATTACTTGTTTCATATACAAATTTTGACATCCTAGTTTTTGTTTCTTTGTTGATAATTAGAAAATTTTAGTGGGAAATATAGAAATTTTTTGGTACAAATTTGCTAAAAAAAACTCAATTTAGGCAAGTAAACTTGGACGAAGGGAGTACTAAAATATAATAAAAAGTTAAATGGTTACGATGAGGAGGAAGAAAACACCCTACTGCTAGAGTACTCGAGTACTACTCTAAAATATAATAAGAAGTCATTAGATTTATATCAAATCCTATCTATCGTATTTACTATCAAACAGCTCTCAAAAATCTAACTTCTTTACTCAAAAAAAAAAGTGACGTTGTATGGTTCAGCGTTTTTGCGCGGATCCCTTAGAATATTCCTCCAGCGCTGAACCGTTCAGCGTTTTGACCACTTTTTGGATGCTAAATGATTCAGCGTTTCAATCTCGCTGCTAGTTGGACTGCGAGCACTTGCTAAGAGAGAGAAGTAAACAGAAGCAGTGTTAACTTTTTTCCCACATTTTTTTTTTGATTTGCAATACTTTTTGGCCAATCTAACAATTCAATCTAGCCCATAAGACTTAGCCTAATAAATACTTACTATAAATATTGCGAATAACCATCGGCAACCGAATCAAATCCAGAAAGAACCCTCGTATTTGATAAGGTCCCTCTATATTGGTAGGTCTACAAAGACATATGTGGAGGTTTATGGGAATTCCCATAGTGAGAAAAGTCTTCATGTATATTTTCAACATCTAACCAAGTCTTCATGTATATCTTTCAACATTTAACCTCGTCATCTGCGGGTTTGAACTGTCTTAAACAAACGATTGTTAGACATAAAGTGTACATACTTCGTTTGCGAAAATGTAGTATTCATAAGAGAATTAATCACCGAAAAAATCAAGTTAATTTTACCTGGTCATTTTGGGGCCTATCACTATATGATAAAAATAAGACATTATAAAGTAAAAAAAAAAAAAAAAGATTAGCCAAATATTTTATTTAATGGCTAATTTATCCCTAATTAATTAGTGTTAATTCAGATGATTAATAGAAATTTAATCAAGTTAATCCTGAAATCAACTAACGTTAATTCATCATCAAAACATGAAAAGTTTTTTTTTTTTGCATAAATCAATCGAGAATCGGTGGATGTTTGTGCACTCATGTACCGATTCTGTGTTGATGTTTTAATTCATGAAGAAAACCAAGAATTGATGCATATTACTTACTACATTGTAGGAATCCGTAAAAACGATATATGCACATAGACGGATTCCAAAAATGCAAAAAAAAATTAGTCGGTTTATTCCATGTTAAAAAGTATACAGAAAAACTTGATATTGTTTTCACTAAGAATTAGTCTATGTAGACATTTACATGAACTTATTCTAGCAAAAAAAAAAAAAAAAAAAACTAACTATAAACTTGGTATAAAACCCAGTTTAATCCGTACTCGAACTGAAAATAAGTATAAATCATAGTACTAATTATATACTCGTTTTCAATTTGGGTGTAAAATTTCCATTAAAAAAATTGGGTATTTTCTATAACCAGAATTGGTCTATGTGGGAAAGAACTAGAATCGGTATACGTTAATGCATTTATAAACCGATTATGGTTGATTTTCAAAAAAATTTGATGAGGAATTTTCAGATATTCATAGTTAACTTATTGTTGAATCTCTATTAAAAGTAACGGGTTCAAGGTATTTGACTCAATAACTCGAATTGTTTGTCGTCGGATTTTTTTCTTTTGAGAACCTAAAAAAAGAAGAAAATTGAATTGTTGCTTGGGATTAGGTTTTAGTTTTTAATTTTGATGGAATTGAGAAAAGATTATGTTTTGATTGAAGATTTTGATCAAAGATTAATATAAATGATTTTGGTTTTTATTTGTTTTATTAGCATATAGGGTAGCTTAGTATTTTCAGACACTTTAGACACCCATTATCATCTTTTTAGCTGGGATCAAAATTTTGATAGGCCCCAAATAGAATGGTTAGGCCCCAAAATAACCAGGTAATTTTAACCTGGGTTCGGAAAAGACAATAGCAAAGTGATAAAATATAACAGTGTTAATGGATCACACCTCATAGTAAGTTATTTATCTGAAAATTTGGTGTGTATTACAAAAGCAGAATCATCATACAATTTACGAACAAGCAATTGCGGTGTACAAGATACTATTGGAAGATATTTTATTGTCATGCCAGCAGTGAGAAACCATGTCTATTTATATTACCGGCATGAACAGGTAAAATATCCCAAAATTATTTCCGGTATACCCCAATTGCTAGTTCCAATTTACAGGGTACAAAAATTAGAAAGGGATCATAGACATTAACAATAAGACCGTCAATGGGTTTAGTTTCGCCCGATTACCACTTGATTTAGACTTATTGCAGATGGTGGATTTTCGACAAGGGCTAACATCGTAAAACCATAATTATACATGCTCCTGATCCAGCAATCAGATGAGTATTGAGGCTCATGTCTCCCATTAAATCATGAAAGCTCATGCCACTAGAATATCTGACTGAGAATACTGTCTCTCAAAGTATATGTAGATGTGTAGTCTCTCAGCTGAGGAAACGGCATATCTCGTGAATACTGAGCAATTTCAGTAAATACTTCTATATAGAATCAAAAGATTTGATGGCTCCTAGACAGCTTGCCTGCTAGTATATAGCAATAACGTCTTCAGGATGTAACAATGTTTTCCCTGACTATATAAAAGAAATATGACGCTTCAACAAGCTCATATCACTCAATTCCTGAATAATTAATGCACCTAGACGATCGTGCTAGTATAGAGCCATCAATTAATTATTCTTAAATCATTAGATTCATTAACTGAATCCCTGTAAAATATTCAATGATTTTTATAATAATTCGTTACTTCAATTTATGGTTCTTGCCAGCAGAATTCCATGGGTTAGTAATAAATATTCAACACACGGGCATCTGAGGTACCTTAGAGTAAGCCCCGACCAAAATGGTGCAAGTGTACTTAGCAATAATGCACTAACAAGCATCTGAATGCATAAATGAGTATTTCAAAATACGACGGGACGATGAACCTATGCAAAATAGGAAAGAAAATAATAAATAATAAAATATTGACCAAGGCGCTGAGGGACTGGGCCCATCGGCCGGACGGTCATGACATGACCATTCCCACGCCCAATTTTATATTTTATCATATTTTTTATTATTTTCCTTGATCTCATGAAAATCTCTTCATTTGAGCAAATATCCTTCGTTTTATGAAAACTCCTTAAATTTATGAAATTTCCTTCAAGTTCATGAAAAATAATACAAAGTCAGGGAAACTCGTGGGACCGGGACCAATCCGGTCATGCTCTAGCCGGTCCCACATACCCCTTTTTTATTATTATTTTTATGTTTCCTTGATTCCATGAAATTCCTTGATTTCATGATATTTCCTTAAAATCATGAAATTTCCTTCAAGTTCATGAAAAATAATACAAAATTAGGGAAACTCATGGGACCGGGCCCAAGCCGGCCGGTCATGCCCTATCCGGTCCCACACACCCTTTTTTTTTATTATTAAAATTATTTATGTTTTCCTCATCTCATGGAAACTCCTTGATTTCAACAAAACTCATTGGTTTTATGATATTTCCCTAAAATCATGAAAAATATTATAAAATTAGGGAAAATGCCGTGGGACCGGGCTCTTTGGCCGGCCGGCTATTCCTTGGCCATAGCCGGTCCCAAACTTCATGATTCCTTCATTTTTTATTATTTTCCTTCATATCATGAAGTTTTGACGGTTTCAGCAAAAAATCCCTGATTTCTTCATATTTTCTTAAAATGTTGCTCAAACGCACACCAGAAAATATCAAAATTCTCAGAATTGAGAGACGAACACTTTAGTGATCTGAGCATGTTACCTGATCAAGTTCTAGTGGTACTCCCACTGCAAGTATTACTCCTTTTAATGTTGTACGCTCTAGTGGTACCACTAACACCACTCCTCCGGCCAGTAATGTCACTCTACATGTTACTACTACTCCTCCGAGTGCTGGTATTCCAGTGATCATTCTTGTCAATGTTGCAAGCAATACTACTAGAACTATCAACAATCCACTTCCTAGCGGATATCCTGAAGAAACTAGAGGAAATCAGCATACCATAGTTAATCTCATGAAGGTTCAGACTAACATGGCTGTAACACAGAAAGAGTTGTGTTCTTATCTCAAAACTCTCACAGACAAGCTTGCGTCTTAATAAAATCAGCCTCAGCGCGAGAAAGGAAAAGCTAAAGAAACATCTTCAACTGCTGATCTTGAAATCCCTCCAATCCATGTTGTACATGATGAAGAAGTACGCAAAGCTGCAGATGACTCGCCAGCAACGGAACCTGCAAGTTTCATCACTCGTGAAGACCTGGAAGCTATTTTTTTAGGATCGAGGAAAAGACAAGACATCATCTATCCACCGTCACCAACCTCCATATCCTTCTTCCACACAGAGGATTCCGCTTCTAAAAGGTTATACCTCTCCAACATTCAGTCTTTTTGATGGAACATGCAAAGATCGAGAATATGTTTCTCGGTTCCTGGAATCATTGGGAGAATATGAGCATAACCATGTCATCCCACCGAAGGAATTTTCAAAGTCTCTGACAGGCAGAGAATATACCTGGTACAACAACATCGCACCAGGAAGTATTACCATTTGAGGAGAGATGATTAATGATTTCTACAGAAAATACTTCTTCGTTTCAGAGCAAGTCACTCTCTCTAATCTAGGAAGGATGTTTCAAAGGAGCAATGAACATCCCAATAATTATGTGAAAAGGTTCAGAGTTCAATCCTTGGACTGTCACGATCCAAACGTCACAGAGCAGCAACTTGTAGACTTGTGCATCAACGTAATGATCCAAGTCTACAGAGCTTTATTGGAGAATCTCCGGTTCCAGACTTTTTCATAACTTCATGAAGTAGCTAAGCAATCATCAACTACCGCGCCTGCTTTACTGGAAATAACAAATTCTATAAAGATTGAGGAACCTTGTGGAACTCGCGATATCCGACACTCAGTCAACGAATAATACAATCTCCAACCTTCCAAAAATATTATTGTAGAAAGAAGCAAAAGGAAAGCAGAGGCGCCACAGCACAAGAACGCTCCTCCAATATCTCAGGCTCCCCCGAAGAGCAAAGAAAGGATAACCAATCCCGAAATGCACAAACCTCAACCTAGCATCAACAAACGGGGAAATGATCAGACAGACTCAAACTCCTCTCTTCTCATAAAGGAGTGATCAGGTTACTGGAATTCTGGGTTCAAGATGGTGCAATCAAATTTTCGTTCATCATAAGAGAGCCAACTGAAGAACAAATGGAGAATCTCAGGTATCGTCGCCTTTATAGGTTCATCGATCATCCAACAAGTAACTACAATATTTTGAAGTACATCTTCAAAGAGAAGGTTGACCCAGTTTCAACTGGGGACTGAAAGAGTACACAAGAGTCCTCTCCCAGTCAGAACCTTTACACTCTCTGAACAACAAGTCAAAGAAGCAGTTCAATCATTAATTGAGTATATATGTGAATTGCTCTATCTGTCTAAGGTACAAAGGAAAGACATGTTCACAAAATTACATTGTGTCAGACGTCTTTCTTCCCGAAAATACTCCTTGAACCTTCATCTACAAACAAGGAGATGCACGACTGGTGAATTCTTACCACAGTCCATCTCAGAGGAAATGAATTTGGAAGAATGTTGATCGATGCTGATGCCGCCATCAATAACATTCCACTGAAAACCCTCAGATCCACATGCATCACTTGACACAAAGATACTCGTGATCCCATCTCAATCAGAGACCTTGAAGGAACGCTCGGAAATACTTATGGCTATATCACTCTCAAAGTGAACATAAGTTCAACCAAGACATAAACCAAGTTTCACATAATCAGGAAGATCCAGGATATGGCATGGTCTTCAGACGAGCATGGATTCATGCTGAAAAGATGGCCACTGACAAAGCGCCTTTGGTTACACATCTCTCCAACGAAGAAAGTTATAATACGGAAGATGTAACTGACATTCTGTTATCAGAGCACTTGGGGGAATTTCAAACTTTGATGAGGTTGAAGAAAGAACCTGCAAAAGATGCATTGACATTAATCAAGAGGTTCCGCACTCAGGCAAGTCTAATTCCTTCCATTTCTATGTCGTTTATTTCCTCACATGTTATCCTACACGAGGACTCAATTCTTCTAGCAACTCTACAAGATGTTATGAATGGTAGCTTCACCGCATTAGTATTTTACCAAGTGATTGAATCTGACATTTCTCTGAATCGATCATTGAGACATTCGACAAAGAACACTTTGGGCATTTCTCCATAGGCTTGCAGGAGTGTCCATGTGTCCCATAAAAACAGAAAGCTATAATGTCTGCACAAGTGTTGAATACCACTACCGAAACAACATAATTGCTGAATCAACAGAAGATACTCAGGGCGGAAATGATCAAACCTAACACATTTGATGCTTAAGAAATATACGCTTTAACGCTCAAGCATCTAAGAAGCCATCAAATTGTACTCCCAATCAAAGAGTACAGCTTCAGCACAAATATCTCGATGATGACACACTGATTCAACACCAGCATGATCAAATTGTAACTAAACTACAGTTGATAAGTCTTCATTATCCCATGATAAGACTTCTGAAGCAAATGCAACATCATTCATACATGGATGGCACAAAATCCTTCAACATACACTGGGCAACCTGAGGTAATTCTGTGAAACTTCATCAATGGGATTTCTCTACATCACAAGCCCCTGCACGATTGATGAACTTCCTCTCTTCACAAATCACATCCAGTATGAAAACTTCTACTGATATCTACCGCAACAACGTCGACTCGCTGACGAAGCCAGTTCATGGTAAAGTTATGTTTTCAGGAGCATTCAGGTTTAACTCTCATTACACCTTCATCTTAGGTATGCTCAACTCATCAACTAGTTCGTGAACATAAAAGGCTCACTGGATGGAGGAGCAAAGATTATATCTATAATCATGGTTCTGGCCTTTTCGGTCTTTGGAGCAACTTCAACCATGGTATCAACATCATCAATAATCTCTAGAGGAACACCATCCATGATCTCAGCATCGACAAGGATCTCTGGAGTGTAATCATTCGTGATCTCAGCATAGACAAGGATCTCTGGAGCGTAATCATTCGTGATCTCAGCATCTACAATGGTTTTATGAGAAACATCTCGCTTCATCAACTATCTATTCTCTGAAGCGTTACTCGATAGATCGTATTTCTTCAAGCCCTGATGATTCATATCAAGATGTGTAGCCATGAAAACATGTTAACATGAACGTCTTCCCAAAACTTGCACAACGGGCGGTCACAATCCCAATTCTTCTACAAGATGTTCTCATCACCTCTACAAATGAGATACAACATACTTCAGCCGATGGGTTTACAAAAACGTACCAATGGTGATGAATGGGACAATACTTCCTCAATGAAATATGTTCGTCTATGTATCTTATACAACATACCAAAAGGGCGGGTCAATCGGACATACGAGCTGAAAGATATGGCCTCCACACTCAAGTTCATGGAATCTGAAAACTTGCACGGGATTAGAAATTACAAATGTGCACGCTTCGTTGACTGACCTCTGCAACCCCAAATTATGTGATTATTTTCTCATTTGATAACTCAGTCTCTTATATTCAAAAGTTGGGGTCAAGCATCGAATTCCGACGTCGTATGAGGTTCCTACAGCTTCCAGAGCATACAACATGCAAGCAACAATTATTAGACGGGATTCATAACTTCCACAGTCGATCGGTGTCCACCAGGTCTTTCCACTAAATACTTTATCAAGGTACCTACAACTTCGACCACCTATGTCTTTATATCAATTTTCTTCCTGGGTTCTCTATCCAAGTCTTTCCAGAAGAAGACAAAACAAAAAGGAGAGATTTAACAAAATACTGGGGACTGACGATCCACTGATCATGGCGATTAGTTTCAACAGTCCAAGACCTGTGGCACCAGGCTCTCATGTGTTGATCATTCATTATAAAAAGTAATTCTACCACCATACATGAAACCATGGTCATTACATCACCCCCTCTCGAGCGCAACCTCAGTTATGGTCCCGTGACCAGGGTTTCAGAAGTGATGTTTTATGCGACTAACAGAAACAAGATGACACTGCAAGAACCACACTCATGTATCATTCAAGTGGTCCTGATATCAAATGAATCAATGATATTAAAATTCTTCACGAACCGTTCAAGACACAAGCGAATGGTCTAAAGACACAACATGAGTGTTTTACATCAAGCTTGTCTGAGATGATTTTGCACTATCCTGTACAAAACCGATGAGATGAGAGCAATTGGTAAAGAATCTAAGGATTAGTCATATACCATTATCTTTGTATTGATGTCCTATACAACATATCCAAAATTCACAGCAATTGAAGAAATGAGCAAGGAGATGTGGCCAAAACATTAGACAATATACAATCTGAAAAAATTCTGAAAGTCTCCTGGAAGTTTATTGTTTCGCCTTTTTTCAGGCTCTAAACATGATCAAAACTCAAAAAGATACTTCACTAAAGCTTGGAAATTTTCTGGGAATGAAGATACATATGCAGACCGCGAAAATCCGACTTCGGACGAAGATTCTACAGCGTTTTTATTAAAGGTTGAAGTTTAAAATTTTCTGGTGACGTATTTCGACGAAATTACTCGTGTACTCACATGGATTCTCATTCATTCATTCAAAAATCAGCAATTTCATACTTTTATGAAGAGATCAGAGGAGATATACTTACTAAGGGAGTCTCTAAATCACTTGAAGGCTCGACAATGCCAGAATCTCCATTGATAACACCGATATCTCCATTTGGTTCGGAATTTCGGGAATTCTCCATATTCCCATGCCCCCAAAGAAGAGTGAGCTTCATCAACATGCTGCTTATCTACAATGATTTATTCCTGGACTCATCAACAATAATAATTATTATTTCATTCAAGGAGATTCCACGATCGCCTGCACGAAATAGATGCTTACATCGACTTCTTCATCAGTGATGGATTATTTGCCCGGGAACAAGTTGAAGGCCGTCAATCGATGGAGAAAAAGTATAAAAGAAGTAACATACCTTGTGGTAGGCTCGGAAAGATACCTACTTCTATGTATAAACTGCAAGTGCACAGTGCCGACAAGCAACACAGGGCAAGCACAGGTCGAACCACAGAGACTTGGAGAGTGTAGAAGTTAATTCTAAATCCTGATTCAGAGAGTAACCAAAAGGGGTTTGTTTTTGTCGATACGACGATATGATTTTCAAGTGACTGAAATAATAAAAGTAAAAGATGCAAATAGCAAGATATGTAAACAATGATAATATGGATACTAGGGTATTCAAATCCACCAATAACCTATGATATGCATTCAACTTGTAATATTATTCTTGTCCTTATAGTAGATTCAAGTCTACCGTATAACTAAGGTGTTTCTCCAATGGATAATTTAATCACAACTAAAGTATTTCTTCAAAGAATTAATTGTCTAATTAAGCACAACTAATCTAAAGATCAATGTTTGGTTAAGCATGAGTTGTAGCATAATCAACATAGAGATATTCTAACTACAATGGATACATGGCATACATTGTGAGAGCAAGATGTTGAAAAACTTGGATTAAATTATATCTTTAAACAATTCTAAACTTTCAAGAACAAGATACAAGATATGAATACATACCAATGAGATTAGGGCTTCATCTAAACCCTAGTAAATGAAATTAGAACATGAAGAACATTACAACAAAATTGAAATTTGATAAACTAACATGAACAAGCTATTCTTGGATGGTTTTTCAACACAACAACCCTCTCTATTTATACACAAAATTCCCTCAAGCACTTGGATCCGAATTTTGGCACTCATCCACTCAACAAAACATGTTTTCTTAATTGATGGAATATATTTGGTTGTGGGAAACAAATTGGGAGTGATTGAGTGAGAGAATGGGGGTGAGGTGGATGTTTTGGAAAGAATCCAATGGGGGTGAGGTGAAAATGGATTTGGGTCTTGGGTTTTGGATCATGGGTTGTTTAATCCCATGAATTTGTAAACAGGTTGCCACTGATGCGCGAGCGGGTTGCAACGCTTCCAACTTTCTTCTCTTTTGTCTTCTCAATTCTTCCAAGCTTTATTTAGTACTTAAAAACACAAAATTAATTAATACAAATATTTATTCTTGAAAATGGTAAAAATGCAGAATTTGGGATAATATATGACTTTGAAGCGCGAAAGATGAGTTAAGTGCCAATGAAAAGGTGTATGAATATGCAACATTTGGCACTCATCACCTTGGTATCATGATCCTAATTGCACGGGCAAGGAAAAGTCATGACACAAGGAGCGCTAACAACTCACCAAAGAAACGGCTGGGGACTGCACGTCATTTGCTAACATCCTGTAGTCCTTACTTCTGGGTCTCCGCTCCCGTAGACTTTCTTCCATTTCTGTGGGGTCTACATTTATCCGGGATTTTACTATACGATCATCCTGTGGTAAATCTAATGAAATAAGCAGAAGTACAACTCAGTATGAGGGATCTCTCACCATCACTCAAAGGTCCCATAAGTACCATTTCTTAAAGTTTCATCCGTAGAGATGTCATTTCTGGAAACACCATCTTTGGAAGTATCATCCTTGGAGTTAGTCATTCTTACAAAGTTGCTATTTCAGCATATCGTTCATACAAAGCGCAGGATTTGACAAAACAATGAATCATGGAATAAAGGTGCTCACAACAGCGTCTACAAAAATGGTAACCATCCAACTCTTACCTATTTACAATTTCACTAGCTGTAGTGATTACAACCTCGAGAATTTGTTCGCTCCTTCAAACCTGCAAAGACGAACAAAATTCATTATTCAAAACCATAACGTGATTTTCATAAAACTGTGAACAACTCAAGAAACTTCCATCATATGAAAAATTCACATTATTTTCACCGTGGGAGCGACTCCCACAGAGTGAACATTCATTGGTTTTGTGCATACACTATCAGATCACAAAACCCATAAAAACAATACTTTATCAAAAATTGTTTACTTCTAACAATTTCTGATAATCAAGAATTTAATTGCGTATACATTTTCACTGTGTGAACATTCACTGGTTTTTCAAAATTGGACAGATGTCCATTCTACAATTGTGAAATACTCACATACATACATTATTTCACCATGTATAATTGTCTACTTTCAACGGTTGTTCAAAATCAAAACATTGATTTTACAAAAAATATGTTTTAACGTGAAACTCGCGTTAATTTGAAAAAATATATCTATATATTTTTGCTCCCTCGCACGAGCATCTGTCTTTCAAGCGAGAGTATATTTTCAAAGATTTTCGAAAGATCGAAGATAAAAAAATTCATGAAAGCTCATAAACAAAATTTTATAACTAACAGACGCACGTCTATTAAAAAAAAAAAACTTTTCTCTCGTACGAGCATCCACCTTTGAAATGAGAGTTTATTCCACTTTGTGAAATCTCACATATTTAAAAAATAAAATTTTAGTTTTCGTGAAAGCTCATAGACAAAATTTTATATCATTAGACTCAGGTCTATTTTGTTTGTTCCTTAAACTAACGAACGAACAAGCGTCTATTTCTAAAACAAGAATTTATTTTCATGGGCCCGGACCCGTGAATCCTAAATCGACCAAGGCTCCGTCATCAAATCCGTGGTTCTACACCAATTTATTCTCATAAGATGATGCTCTATCATGCCACTGGGATCTTCGTTCAAGTCGTGGTTCGCTCGTGCAATAGAAAATCCGGTAACATCTTATCTTACGACTAAGTTCAATTACTTATATTGTTTTTAACCGGAAAATAACCATTTAGTGCTAACTGAGGAACATGATTGTCCCTCACTAAGTATGGGACTTAATGTAGATGGTGGATTTTTGACAAGGGCTAAAATCATAAAACCATAATTATACATGCTCCTAATTCAGCAATCAGATGAGTATTGAGGCTCATGTCTCCCATTAAATCATGAAATCTCATGCCACGAGAATCTCGGACTGAGAATACTGTCTCTTAGAGTATATGTATATGTGTAGTCTCTCAGCTGAGGCAACGACATATCTCATGAATACTGAGCAATTTCAGTAATTACTTCTATATAGAATCGAAAGATTGGACGACTCCTAGACAGCTTGCCTGCTAGTATAGAGAAATAACGTCTTTAGGATGTAACAATGTTTTCCCTGACTATATAAAAGAAATATGACGCTTCAACAAGCTCATATCACTCAATTCCTGAATAATTAATGCTCCTAGACGATCGTGCTAGTATAGAGCCATCAATTAGTTATTCTTAAATCATTAGATTCATTAATTGAATCCCTGGAAAATATTCAATGATTTTTATAATATTTCGTTACTTCAATTTATGGTTCTTCCCAGCAGAATTCCATAGGTTAGTAATAAATATTCAATACACGGGCATCTGAGGTACCTTCAAGTAAGCCCCGACCAAAATGGTGCAAGTGTACTTAGCAATAATGCACTAACGAGCATCTGAATGCATAACTGAGTATTTCAAAAACGACGGGACGATGAACATATGCAAAATAGGAAAGAAAATAATAAAATATTGACCAAGGCCCCGAGGGACTGGGCCCATCATCCGGTCGTGGCGTGACCAGTCCCACGCCCAATTTTATATTTTATCATTTTTTTTTTTTTATTTTCCTTGATCTCCTGAAAATCTCTTCATTTGAGCAAATATCTTTCGTTTTATGAAAACTTCTTAAATTCATGAAATTTCCTTCAAGTTCATGAAAATAATACAAAATTAGGGAAACTCGTGGGACCGGGCCCAAGCCGTCAGGTCATGCCCTAGCTGGTCCCACACACCCCTTATTTTATTTTTATTATTTTTATGTTTCCTTGACTCCATGAAATTCCTTTATTTCATATTTCCTTAAAATCATGAAATTTCCTTCAAGTTCATGAAAAATAATACAAAATTAGGGAAACTCATGGGACCGGGCCCAAGCCGGCCGGTCATGCCCTAGCCGGTCCCACACACCCCTTATTTTTTTTTTTTATTATTTATGTTTTCCTCATCTCATGGAAACTCCTTGATTTTAACAGAACTCATTGGTTTCAACAAACTCCTTGGTTTTATGATATTTCCCTAAAATCATGACAAATATTATAAAATTAGGAAAAATACAGTGGGGCCGGGCTCTTTGGCCGACCGTCCATGCCTTGTCCATACCCGGTCCCACACTTCATGATTCTTTCATTTTTTATTATTTTCCTTCATCTCATGAAGTTTTGACGGTTTCAGCAAAAAATCCCTGATTTCTTCATATTTTTTTCAAAATGTTGCTCAAACGCACACCAGAAAATATCAAAATTCTCAGAATTGAGAGACGAACACTTTGGTGACCTGAGCATGTTACCTTGACCACTAAGGTTGGATCTTTGGCTTGGAAGGAGCCGGTCCCATGTACTTTTCACGATTTGACCTAATTTGCGCAATTGCACGTATTAGGTCCGAAACTTTTCCAGACAACTTGGAACTTCACAAAATGATCGTGAGTCGATCACATGACCAACCAAGGTCAGTTTCATGATACCTTTGTCGGTCCCTCATCTTTTCATAACTAGGGTTCCACACCTAATGCTGAGACGAACATTATTTTTCAGCAAAAAATGATTAAACAACATTTTAATCATCCTTTCACCAACGGGTATTCAAGAGACTTCGGTATTTTTGATCACTTGAGCATCTGGGCGCTACATGGTCGATTCATCACCCCATGTATCCGATCCCTTCTTCATTCCATGAATGATTTTCAACAAATCGTCAATCCAACAATTGATCAAAATTAGGGTTTCGAATCCAAGGTTCATAATTCCAGATTCAAACACTAACAATTTTACGTTGATTTCATGATCAACACCCTAATTAATTATGCTCGGTTCAGCTGCCATTATTTTAAATTAGTGTTTATCTTAATCCTATTACGGTATTACCATTGATTCATGAGCAATTTTTGCTCAAACGAGCAACATTTGCTCACACCAAGGAATATTGGTTCAACTATCAATATTCAACAATTTATCGAATGAACAACATTCACTCAGACGAATAATATTTGTTCATGCTAGAGAATGTTGATTCAACTATCAATATTCAACAATTCATCAAACGAGCAATATTTGCTCAGATGAGCAATATTTGCTCAGATCAAGGAATAATGGTTCACTATCAATATTTAACGACTCATCAAATGAACAATATTTGTTCACTTTAGCAATCAATATTTATCCGAGAATTATACCTCTGTCTCAACAGACATGTTCAATTCATGAGTTTCTGAACATTTGTAAATAACGTTCAGCTCAGCAATACAAGGACTCATCGTCCCACGAAGTCAGCAACTGACTAACTAAAACCACGAGACATCAATCGTGTCACATGGGGGATATTAACTAGGGTTTTGGTCTGGCGGTCTACAACACGTGTGTTCATACACACGATGAGAATGTGAGCAAGTCGTGTAATCAGTTGGAGAAGTCAGCAAAGTAGTGGATAGAGAATCAACCAAGTCCACGCACGATGATCAACTGGTTTTAACATGATTTCCCACTTCCCCACACTTTGACTTCAACAATTGTCACAATTCGTGGGATCAAGATGTTTACAATTTCAGCAATATAAAAGGCCTCTGAATCATGATTGAAACACAAAATATTTTCTCGATAAGTTCATACAGACAATCTTTTGTTTACACGAACTCATCGTCTGAGCAATCACTTTCAATTGAGTAAATTCAATCATTCAGAACTTTTTTGCGCAGAATATACAACACACCTACAATCTTCGATCACCATTGATATCACACATTTCCCAGCTTCCCTCCTACAGATCGACCCATCCTTTCTTGTGACCGAATTTACTCTGGAACGACCATTGTCTTGGTTTAGGCCGGAATTGATCTCTCGAATTCAAAGCACTCCATTCTTGCAGTGCATCTGTGTGAGGTTTAATAGTTCACTCGGTTCAAGGAGTTTCCTCCGCAGGGTCGTCTCCTCAATTCCGTAAAAACCAGCAACTCGTTTTTCCCCATCTACACCTATTTATAAAAGTCCCAAGGTGGGATCGAAGGTATAAAAAGCTAGCCATCGGGTCCGGGTACTCATTGCATCTTTAACAAACTAATTTCATTTTAAAAATTCGTTTATCTTCTTTACTCTTGGTTTAAATCTAATACTCCCTCCGTTCCACTTTAGAAGAGGGTTCAAGAATATATTTTTGTTCCACAGTACTCTTGGTAGTTTCTCATAAAGCCACCAACAATACCCAGCATTTTATTTTGGAACTATAAGTTTATTTTCAATGGTTGAAGACTTTTCTCAACTGCATAGTAGAATTTTTTTTCATATTTCTCTCCATTTTTTAATCTTTGTGAAACTTCCAAACCATCATCTAAAGTGGAATATAAGGAGTATATTTTTATGTTATTTATTGTTATTCCATTGGAAAATATAAAATCTAAAGTCAAAACTAGTCACATCTTTATACGATTGAACTTTGTTAAATTCATCCGCGATAAATTAATAATGTCGCTAAAATAATATTTGTTGCTAGTCCCGGCTTGAATATGCTAAATTAATAATCCCGCTAAATTTATAAGATAATAAAAAAATTAATTTTCCAATAGAGCACAACTAATATATAAATTCATAATCAGCGTGATAACATTATAGTATGGTGCTTATTAAAATATGCATCTACCGTTATTTGTTTTTTTCACATTTATATTACACTGGACTTCATATTTATTTTTTTGTACTCCTTTGAGAAGTTCCTAAATGATTTCATTGTGTTTTCTTTTTCTTACTTTAATTTTAACATTAAAATATATACATTTATACACATAATAATATGTTGTAAAATAATTAGAAAAAATAAATCAATTATTAATGAAAAAAATTAGAAAAAAATTAGAATTAGAAATTTAAATTTAAATTTGGTATGTTTCGATATAATAATAACTTATTAATTTATCGATAAGTTTTTTCCTTATTTTGAGGGACGAATCGGCGCATGGGGTTGAATCTCAATGAATTATGACAACAAGTTTTAATGATAAATTAATATTTCGCTAAATTAGATAAAATTTAATAGTCCCAAAATTATTAATTTATCGAAATTTTACTGTACTACTGTTTTCGAATTTCAGAAAATATAAACTTCATCAGTAAAATCATTAAAAAGTAATATGAAAGTAATGTCCATGAATGTTTAGAGTTCATTCCAAAGAATCCAAACCAAGGTTTGAAAAACCGGTCACGACTCAGGTCACGGACACTAGGCGTGATCGTTATAATGCGTTTTCACAGGTGTGAGCACGTTTTGGGCAAAAAACGCGTTATATAGTAAAAAAACGCGTTTTTTGGACGTTTTTTTGAAAATAACAGGCATTGTAACGGTTACATAGTAAAAAAAAAAATCTGAATTTCCTATGTAACGGTTATAACGTGCGTGAAAATGTTTTAACGAATCTTAAAAACGTTGTTACAAGGTATTTTAATTTTTTAATACTCCCTACGTCCCTAAATAGATGACCTATTAATTTTTAAATTTTGTCCAACTAATAGATAACCTATATCATTAACAAATTCTAATACTACCATTTAATTTGATTATTGTTAGTATAAGAAATGTGTATAATTCGATAGTCATGTTTATATTTTTTACATAGGTGTTTTAAAATGCTTTTCACTATACAATTTATGAAAGTTTGATAAAATTCGTGTCGGTAAATTATAGCCACTAAAATTAAGTCGGCAACAATTAGCTAGGTATACTTGTCCCTTTATTAGATTGCAGAATTTCCATAAAATGCCAAGAAGTAGGCAGGGTTTTAACAAGTCTAAATGGTACTAGACTACTAGTTTCTAAAAGTTAATCATTGAATGCTTAAAAAACTCAGTAAAGTAGTGTTTGTAGGTGAAAATGGTTTCTGCTGATTTCGTTAATTGCGGGAGTGCAGGTGAGAAACAATTTAAACCCTAAAAAATGTACTGCAAGGGAGTACTTTAGATTCGAGAGATCAATCTGTACAAGTCCGGCCTAAACCAAGAAATGGTCGTTCCAGACTTGCTTCGGTCACAAAGTGGAGGAGAATGGGTTGGTTTTGGGGAGAGAAGCAAGGAAAGTGGTGAGACCAGAATAGTTGATTCTGGAAGAGTAGTTGGGTTACTACGACTTGTTATCAGAAAAGTAAGAGAGCTCACGAGATGGGATAGCAAGTAAGTATTTCTGAGTATTGTATCTCCCGTATGAACTTGTTGTTCAATGGAAATAGGTAAGACCTATTTATACAAGTCGGAATAGAAACGTACCCTGGTCTCATGAAGGAGTGGGGAAGTAAATGGGAGGAGGTGGTAACCGTATTCATGGAATTGATGTCCATAAAGTTGTTAACGCATGAAACTGCTAATATTATGGAATTGATGTCCCATAAAGTTGTTAACGCATGTGCTTTATGTACCATGAATGTTTCACACATAACTTCCCGTATTTACTAACCGCCTCACCCTCATGACACTTCCTTATGACGGGCGTAGTGTACGCCGCACGCTGTAAACCGCCAAACCAATACCCAAAGAGGATCCCCCAGTTTGTGTTGATGTCTCGATTGTTTTTGGAAAACATGTAGCATGTTGTTGTGGCTTGGCAAGTCAAGCTCGGGAAACTTGCTAGCCTGGTGACCTTCGACGGTCGATATTTTGCATCTTGACAGGAGGGGAAACCGTTGATCGTTGCACGCCTTTGTATTGGTAGCCGCGTAGTGAGGGCCAACATGGTGGTGCGGCTAGGTTGGCATGTTGTTGGCAGGCATGGTTTGGCGAGGCCAAACTTAGGTTTTCGGGCCAAAGGTTACCATGTGTCGTCTGGTAACCTTGGATGGCTAGGATTTTCTCCTGGGATTGAAGGGCAACCGTTGATTATTGCACGTCTTCGTTTTGGTGGCCGCGTAGGGAAGGCCAACAAGGTGGCACAGCTAGGTTATCATGCCGTTGGCATGACATAGTTTGGCGTGGCCAAACTTAGGTTTTCGGGCCAAAGGTTACCATGTGGCGTCTGGTAACCTTATATGGCTAGGATTTTCTCCTGGGATTGAAGGGCAACTGTTGATTGTTGCACGTCTTCATTTTGGTGGCCGCGTAGGGAAGGCCAACAGGGTGGCACAGCTAGGTTGGCATGCCATTGGCATGGCATGGTTTGGCGTGGCCAAACTCAGGTTTTCGGTCCAAAGGTTACCATGTGTCGTCTGGTAACCTTGGATAGATAGGATTTGCTCCTGGGATTGAATGGTAACCGTTGATTGTTGCACGTCTTCGTTTTGGTGGCCGCGTAGGGAAGGCCAACATGGTGGCGCGGCTAGGTTAGGCATGGCATATGGGGCCAAGGGTTCGCGTTGGGCGTATGGCGTGGTTAGGGCCAAGTCAAGGGCGTTTGGCTTGGCATGATGTGACTAGCATGGCTAGGTACAAGGCAAAGTGCGTTTGGCATGGCGCGACTAGCTTGGCTAGGTTTGGTTTGGCTTGGCATGTGGGTCCAAGGGTTTTCCATAGGCACATGGCGTGACTAGCTTGGGATAGGCGCGTGACCAAGCTAGGGTTTTGGGGGCAAATGTCGTTTAGACGGCCAAGATTTTCTCCTGGGATTGAAGGGCAACCGTTGATTGTTGCACGCCTTCGTTTTGATAGCCGCGTAGTGAAGGCCAGTATGGTGGAGCGGCATGGGGCCATGGCGAGGTGCGTTTGGCATGGCGCAGTAGGTGTGGCTGGCATGATTTTCCATTGGCACGGAGGTGCAGCTAGCATGGTTAGCATGCTTTGGCGCGGTTGGTGTGGCTGGCATGATTTGTCATTGGCACAGAGGTGCGGCTAGCATGTTTGGCATACTTTGGCGCGGTCGGTGTGGTTGGCATGATTTTCCATTGGCACAGAGGTGCGGATAGCATCGTTGGCATGCTTTGGCACGGTCGGTGTGGCTGGCATGATTTGGCATTGGCACAGAGGTGCGGCTAGCATGGTTGGCATGCTTTGGCGCGGTTGGTGTGGCTGGCATGATTTGCCATTGGCACATAGGTGCGGCTAGCATGCTTTGGCGCGGTCGGTGTGGCTGGCATGATTTTCCATTGGCACACGTGGGAATTAGGGTTTGACTTGTCGTAACCCTAATTTGAAAAAGATACCCCGATAATTATTTAGAGACACATTAAAGGTTTCAGTAAATGTGCCTAGTAAATGCTTGTTACCTTAAATGTTGTGACATCACTGTCTGCTAGGGTTTAGTGTTTTATGATTTTAACCCTAAGCTAAAAACTACCATCAACAAGTAGGAATTGCATTACTCAGTAAAGTAGCAACTAATCTCATAAATAATGAAATTTCTAAGCTGTAAATTTGTCTTACTGAAGTTATATCAAAAATGATTAGTGGCTCGCAAGAACAAGCACAATGCATGCTAGAGGTACAAAATTACTAATATTATCTCCAAATATGTATAATTAAGTAATTTGAATTTCTTGTAACTATTGTACTTTTCTTTGTAGGCAGGAAGAATGCGAATGATGCAAGGTCAATTTGCATCACCATCAGCACGTATTGCATCTCAACATGGTGATCCTGTAAGTTGGTGGTTATCTTATGGTGTTGAGTATCCATCCCTCCAAAAGATTGCAGTAAAGATATTAAGTCAACCAAATACATCGTCTGGATCAGAGAGGAATTGGAGTGTGTTTGAAAGAATCCACACCAAACTATGCAATCGTTCACTTTCATCGAGATTAAATGATCCGGTGTATGTCCAGTACAATTTGAATTTGGGGCAACAAAGAATTAAAGGTAAAGCAAGGAGACATAACATTGATGTTCTCGACGTTCATAGTCTACTGAGGTATGACAAATATGCTTGACTGGATAACGGGGGAAGATGAAACACCGGTTTTACCTCAAGAAGAACAGTGGTTAAATATGCTGGAAGAGGAGGTCGTTAATAATCCAGAGCATGTCCCTCTACCATACAACTGGCATGATCTGAAAGTTCAAATCCCATACGAAAGGTTACCGGTGAGTGACTTTGTTTATGACTTTGGTAATCTTTCATTTTGAGACAATTCACAATGTTATGAGAATGTGAATCCAACATATGATTCTCGTTACACTTCTGATCGCTCTGACCATGGTGTTCAACATATGAACGAAGGATATAACTCTAATATTGATAATAATAATAATGAAGTAGGTAACAATAATGATGATACTGAAGTAGGTTATGATAACGATAATGATGGTTATTATGATGATGATACTTATGCAAACGAAGATAGCCAGTACCCCAACAACGATGACTATGATGTGGAAAGGAACCGTCGAGAAAATAAATAATACTTGAAAATAGGTGGTGGTCGTAGTTGGTTCGTGTAACTTTTTAAATGATGAATACTAGTTTAACAATCCTATGTTTTTTAAATTTGAAGTTTTTAATCCTGTAATTAGTTTCCTTGTATCATTTAAAAAAAATTAATTCGAAGTTTTCAGCTTTCAATCCAGAGAAAAAAAAAATCAAAAGAAATTGTAAGAAAGTTATTTACACGGTTATATCGTGCGTGATAACGGGAAAACAGTTCTAAAAACCGCACGTTAAAATGTTATTTAGAAGAAAAAAACATTCAAACTAATTTTAGAAAAACGGTTATAACGTGTATGAAAACTGAAAAACGGTACTAAAAAGCTGTCGTTTTTTCCTATTTATCGGCATAATAAAAACACGGGGTTCGGGAACCCTCACGGCTACGGTATATGGGTGTGACCGTTTTAACGGTCGTTTTTTCGGTAAAAACAGACGTTTTTAAAACCTTGATCCAAACTCGTCAACAAACCCAGATATACTATTTCCATCATATCATCATCATCTGATTCATCTCCCATACATCTCCATCACCATCATCGTTCCAAATTCACCCTTTAGGACAACGATAATGCTTAATCCACTGGGAGTTAGGCACTGGGAATAATCACACGTGAGATATAATGGGTCCTGCTGAAACTAAGCAAGGCATGTTAAAATTGAAACAGGGCCTACCGTGACTGTCTTACGCGGAATTATCTCGGTAACCAACTCACGGTGGCTATAACATTACTGGAAGGACAAACTTCAAAAGGATAATAAAATAATAACAGATATTTTCAATTAAATTCTTCTTTCTTTCTTTCTTTCTTCATATTATCACAGAAATATAGGCTTTCTTTCAACTTCCTAAATCAACAAATGCATAATAGTTATAATCTGATCAAGCGAAGAAGATTAAGAAAACCCTAGAATTTTATAGCTGGGTAAAGTTTTGTTTGGTTGTTCTTGATGAAGCAGAGTGTTAGATATCAGAGGATTTTAATCCTCTGTTTACTTTCAATCTCGGTTTTAGCTCCTATTTTTTTAGTTTCAAATAAACTCTCAAATTTCTCATCTTCTTCTGGTAAGAACAAACCAAAATCTCAGATTTTTTTCATACTGCACCACATTTTAGGTTCTTTAATTAATTTGGGGTATTATTTGATTTCTTTCTTCTATTACAGGAGATAAAGAATTTGTTGGAGATTTACCTGGAATTGTATGAATCTTCAACCTTGTTTGATTCATTGTGTGAATTTTTTGTGAATTTTATTATTAGTTTTGAAGATTTTTTTTTTTTTTTTTTTTTGTTGTCTAAATCTATGCAGAAATTCAAGACAGATAGTCCTAAACTAAATGCTGTACAACAGGAATTAGGGGAAGGTTTGAAAGAGCCTGTTTTAGTAGTGTATAAAGATGGTGATTCTATTTATTCTTTAGTTGATAGTAATACAGAAGGAGGTACTTCAAATCGTGTAATAGAACGTAAAGGTTTGTATTCATTTGTTTTTTGTTCTTTTCTGAAGGTTTTTGATTCCATTATTCCAAGTTTTCTACTGCAAATTACTCATCTTACTTGGATTTTATTGTTTAAAAGTTTCAGAGACTGTTTATGATGTAAATGGAGGAAACCAACTGATTCAGATGAAAAATGTATCTGCTCCTTCTGAAAGAAAGGTATAATCTTTTGTAAACTGAATCAGAGTCTTCCTTGCCTTTGCAAATTTAGCATGAATCATGGGCTCGATATGTTTATGGTCGAATCTTTTTTACCGATAGGTTTAGAGGGTGGCTGGTGGCATTGATCTCTGGCAGTAAATTTTTTTTTTTTTTTTTTTTTTTTTTGGATTAGAGTGTCGGGTAGATATTAGGCTCGAAAAGATGTTGTTAAGATTCAGATGAGATTGGGTTCAGGATCTCTTGTGTTTTTCTATGAGTGAAGGAAATATTGGTATTAAATTCCCAGAGTAGAAACCCCAATTCACCTACTCATAGTTGCTTGATTGACTCATAGTTGCTTGATTGACTCGCAATGCCTTTTGCTTTTCTGTTTCATGACTTAACAGTGTCCACGAGACAGTAATAACATTTAAATGTTTGGACTTTTCGTGGTAATAACTTGTGTGCAATTGATTGATTGGTGTTCTTCATGTCCTAAACATTTTTTTTAATCCAATCAGGAGCAATTGCAGCAACCAACTGAGAAAAGAGAAGCTCGGAGAGGGACTGATGAGAAGGTAAAAGAGGGTAAATATCAGGTGATCAGAGCCAAGGCATACTTAACTATTGCACCACCAGGTAGCAACTCCCACTTGGTAAAAGAGCTGAAGTTGAGGATAAAAGAGCTAGAACGATCGCTGGGCGATGCGACAAAGGATGCAGATTTGCCAAGAAGGTATAACCTCACTTAGATAGTTTGATTCTCCTTTCCCTTTGAAATCTAATGCAGAACATTGAAGTTAAGCTGACTAGTCGAGGGGGAAAAGTGATGGTACGAATGCTATCCAAGAATAAGGTTAACATATGCGGTAAACATGATCGATAAGAGATTAATTAAGTTTTGCATCTGAGACAAAATACTTTGCAGTGCTTTGCAGAGGATGAAATCCATGGAAGCTACTTTGGGTAAAGCCAGCCGTGTTTACCACGATTGCTCTTCCATGGCAACCAAGCTCCGAGCAATGACATACAATACTGAAGAACAAGTTCGGGCACAGAAAAATCAAGCTATATATCTTGTTGAGCTTGCTTCCAGGACTACAACGAAAGGTCTTCACTGCCTTTCCATGAGGCTCACCGGTAGTTACTTCTCACTGCAGCCTGAAAAGCGGGAATTTTCAAACCAGCACAAATTAAATGACCCCGATCTCTATCACTTTGTTGTATTTTCTGACAACATTCTTGCAAGTGCAGTGGTTGTGAATTCCACCATCTTTTCTTCTTCAGTAAGATCATTGATCCTTTCATATGCCGTTCTTTTTGTTGTTTATACCTAGTGTTCCCTTCCCATTCCTCTTATATAGGGCAGCACATTGTAGTAAAAAGTTTAGAAGCACCAGGATAGCAGTAAAGTGTTTGCTTCTCTTTCTTCGTAAGTAGAATATCAACCCATTTCTCGTCCTATAATCGGGCGCAACTAGAAGCACCAGGTAGCAAGAAAGTGTCTCACTTTTCCATTTCCTAAAGTAGAAATTTGCCCTGCTTCTCTGTTTGCCTGTGTCTCTAGTAGCTCGACATGTGTCACTTCCATATGTAAGCTCGCATGTAGTGAATACTGTGTTATCAAAGACTCCAATCCTGCTCGAATCTTTTTCAGGAAAAGGAGAAACTTGTCTTCCACATGATTTCTGATGCTATCAACCTCCCTGCAATAAGAATGTGGTTCTTGCTAAACCCACCTGATCAAGCTACTATCAATATCCAGAGCATTGAGGATTTTGAATGGCTAGCTACCATGTATGGCTCAGCGTTAAATATGCAAAACTCTCGGGACCGTAGATACTCTTCACCATTGAATCATCTCCGGTTCTATCTGCCAGAGATGTTCCCAGCTCTAAATAAAGTTGTGCTCCTTGACCATGACGTGGTTGTACAGAGAGATCTCAAGGGATTGTGGCAAGTAGATATGAAGGGGAAAGTCAATGGAGCAGTGGAGACCTGTCGAGAGGGTGATACCTCATTTCGTAAGATGAATACGCTTATTAATTTCTCAGACCCAATTGTGGCGGGAAGATTTGATCCTGAAGCATGCACATGGGCATTTGGGATGAACATGTTTGATCTACGAGAGTGGAGGAGAAAAGATTTGACAGCAGTCTACACTAAGTACATAGAAATGGTAAGCAAGCTCTCGCCTCTGTTTTCGTATTCATGGTCTTGGAATTGACATCTGGGATTCAATTTCTTGTATTCTGCCTATTTGGGGGGATTTATAAAGCTTGTAAAAACTAATCGAGTGAGGAATTTGCAGGGAATGAAGAGGGAGTTGTGGAAAGGTGGGACCTTACCGTTGGGTCTGGTTACCTTCTATAACCAAACGGTAGCTCTCGACCGTAGATGGCATATTCTAGGTCTTGGCTATGAGTCAGGATTAGGACGTGGAGAGATCGAAAGGGGAGCTGTAATTCACTACAATGGTGTTATGAAGCCATGGCTGGAAATTGGAATTGGGAAATACAAGGGATACTGGAACAGATATGTCAAATACGATCACCCTTACTTGCAACAATGTAACATCCATGAATAGTTTAAAGGGTAGAAAATAATTCTTAATCCATTTACATATAATTGCTTCATTTTTCAGAAGCTGCACAAGTGTCACTTGATTTTTCCTCTGTCCTATTATAATGTAAATTCAACTTCTTTCACTACCTGTTACCCCCCGGCCACAATCCTTAGGCTTAGTCCTATGGGCTAGATATTTAGCTGTTAGATTGGCTATTCACGTCAGATTAAGCAACCTCCTAGCCCCTATGGGATAACCAACCTAGCAGTGAAACGCCTACCAATTCGGCGTTTAATCTCACGCCGAATCAAGTGGTGTTGGACCGTAGTCAACCAAGTTGACGCGTCGCTCTATTCGGCGATTAAAAAATTCGATACATCCAGAAGAACTCGGCCTCCTCCATTTTTCTCCCTCTCCCAATTTTTTTCTCTCCCGGAATGTTTTTGAGAGATCTTCATTTGTAGAACATCTTTTTCTAATTCCTTCCGTAGGTTTGTTCTCTATCGGATTTGTGGTCGATTAAAAGTAATTTGGCGTGATTCCATCCACGAAATAATCCGAGGTAAGAAATTTAAGTTTTAGGTTAAAGTTTTAGGATTTTTGATTTTTGATGCGATTTCTTTTAAATTGATGATTGATATTTGGTATTTAGATGATGTAGATGATATGTGTATGATTTAATTTGATTATTTGTGATTTTTTTTAGGGATTTAATTTGATTATGTGTGATGAATATAAATGAAATTTTGATTCTTGTGATGAAAATGAATTATAATTTGTATGATAATTTGATTAGTTGTATATGAAAATGAATTGTATGATAATTTGATTAGTTGTATGATGATAATGAATGATAATGAATTTGTATGATAATTTGATTAGTTATGAATTGAGTATGGATGAAAATGAATGATAATGATATTTTAGTTGTATGAGATGAATGATAAATAAATTATAATGCATGATTAAAATGAATTATAATGGTAATTAGTATGGATGAAAATGAATGATAATGATATTTTTTTTCATATTTGTTATTGATTGTAGTTACGAGTATGGATGAATTGCTAGACCGGTTGGATATAGTTTCGTCAAAAAATTGTGATAGACATGTTTGTCAAGATGTTACGAAAGAGTCTCGCAGTGTAAGCTTTAGAAGTAGTTTCAAAGATATCGAGAGGTATTATACAATTGTAGTGAAAGATAATCCGGTAGCACAACAATTTTGTGATAATTGTGGCTTTTCCTCTGTTTTTGAGTTTGATTTCGCCAATGGGGATAGAGCCTTAGTTGAAGCCATTGCTGAGAGATGGTGGAAAAGTACCAGGAGCTTTCATTTTCGGGAGTTTGAGATTGGCCTCCTTCCTATAGATTGGTACATGTTAACGGGAATTCCCACCGGTGACCCTAGTAAACGACCAGTAGTTATGCCGCAGTTGGGTAGTGATCAAACATATCCTGCTTTGGATGATTTGTATTTTTCGGATATGAAAAATCATGGTACATGGGACTCTAAGACTAATACATTTTCCTTAATTGTCTTGAAAAACTACATTGAAAGTAGAAAAGGCCAGAATAATATTGAATGTGCAGTGACATTGACACGGGCATTCTTTATGTAGAGTTTTGGTCATTTTCTTCTAGCGCATTCTTCTGGAAAAGTATATAAACGTTGGGTTTTGTTATTGGATGACTTGAATAGAGTTAGGGAGTATGATTGGGGTCTAGCTTCGTTAGGCAACACCTACAGATATCTCGACGATTGGTCAACTAGGGGTACAAATTTAGTTGGCATGGTTGTGGTATGATGAGTGCCAAATATTGCATATTCATACACCTTTTCATTGGCACTTAACTCATCTTTCGCGCTTCAAAGTCATATATTATCCCAAATTCTGCATTTTTACCATTTTCAAGAATAAATATTTGTATTAATTAATTTTGTGTTTTTAAGTACTAAATAAAGCTTGGAAGAATTGAGAAGACAAAAGAGAAGAAAGTTGGAAGCGTTGCAACCCGCTCGCGCATCAGTGGCAACCTGTTTACAAATTCATGGGATTAAACAACCCATGATCCAAAACCCATGATCCAAAACCCAAGACCCAAATCCATTTCCACCTCACCCCCATTGGATTCTTTCCAAAACATCCACCTCACCCCCATTGGATTCTTTCCAAAACATCCACCTCACCCCCATTCTCTCACTCAATCACTCCCAATTTGTTTCCCACAACCAAATATATTCCATCAATTAAGAAAACATGTTTTGTTGAGTGGATGAGTGCCAAAATTCGGATCCAAGTGCTTGAGGGAATTTTGTGTATAAATAGAGAGGGTTGTTGTGTTGAAAAACCATCCAAGAATAGCTTGTTCATGTTAGTTTATCAAATTTAAGTTTTGTTGTAATGTTCTTCATGTTCTAGTTTCATTTGCTAGGGTTTAAATGAAGCGGTAACTCATTGGTATGTATTCATATCTTGTATCTTGTTCTTGAAAGTTTAGAATTGTTTAAAGATATAATTTAATCCAAGTTTGTCAACATCTTGCTCTCACAATGTATGCCATGTATCCATTGTAGTTAGAATATCTCTATGTTGATTATGCTACAACTCATGCTTAACCAAATATTGATCTTTAAATTAGTTGTGCTTAATTAGACAATTAATGCTTTGGAGAAATACTTTAGTTGTGATTAAATTATCCATTGGAGAAACACCTTAGTTATACGGTAGACTTGAATCTACTATAAGGACAAGAATAATATTACAAGTTGAATGCATATCATAGGTTATTGGTGGATTTGAATACCCTAGTATCCATATTATCATTGTTTACATATCTTGTTATTTGCATCTTTTACTTTTATTATTTCAGTCACTTGAAAATCATATCGTCGTATCGACAAAATCAAACCGCTTTTGGTTACTCTCTGAATCAGGATTTAGAATCAACTTCTACACTCTCCAAGTCTCTGTGGTTCGACCTGTGCTTGCCCTGTGTTGCTTGTCGACACTGTGCACTTTCATTTTATATATAGAAGTAGGTATCTTTCCGAGCCTACCATGGTACTTGAATATTGGTACTATTACTACTTTCGCAACATGTAACCCTTGCTTTGTCTGTCACCTTCTGGTCATTATGATGTTTTCCCAAAGATTTTTCTCTTCAAGAAGACTAGGATTGCATCAAGGAAGAGAGGACATCGAGAAGGCCAAAATGATACTATGAAACACTCGGTCAAAAGTGCAAGAATACAGATTGACACAAGAACAAGGGAATTATGTATTTGGAGGCCATGGGCAGAGATTCGGTACGCTGTGGGAGACCAATATGAGTATGCACTAGAGGTATCCAAAAAGAGAGTTCTTTTTGTTCACTTTGAAAAGCGCACAAGAGTTAGTTGTTACTTGGCGGAGAGATTCCAGAGGTAGATTACAGGTGAGGTTGTAGTCCCGGCAAATCCTCCAAATTTGGAAACAATTGATGAAGATGATATTGTAGTAGAGGTCAATGACTATTATACAGTCAGTGAGGATCAATATAACATTTGGTGGGCGAAGAAGAGTGTTGGACCTTATGTCACTGATTCATACCATGCACAGAACGTCGATGAGATAGCAGTGGGTAGCTCAGCTGTTCCTCGCAGTTTGTTTCCTAGTCACCCTCCTCCTGACATGATGTCGCAGATATATACCTATCACACACAAAATGAGCCCCCATCACAACGTCCGGAGATAGAATTCACTTTACCATTTTCCAATGAAGCCGGCGTAGAATGTCAAGTACCAGTTCCAATAGTTCCTTGTCCGTATGACTTTCGGGCGATGAATTTGACAATAGTAAGTACATTTACATTTTGTACTCATTTTGATTTTAAGTTTCTTGAATATTTGACTAAATTCTCTAATTTATATACTTGTAGGATGAATGCATTAGGTTTATGGAAAAACAATGTTCATTCCAGCTTGGAGCTCGTCAAGTCTCATGGGACCAGTCATACAAATTGGCTACAACTTCGTGTTCCTCATCTGGCAGATCTACATCTTCTTCAGTACCATCTATCCATGCTCCAAATGAAGCTTTTACATCACAAGACCTCACATTAGGTGGTTCATATGAATGGGCTACGGGTCAAGGATTTTACACTCCTAGGGTAGAAGATGGAGCTACGACATCGCAACAAGGAAATTCACAATATCAACAAGGATGAAATGAATTTACCGATGCGATGTTGGGGGAAACCGAGCCTACCACTATCTACTATTATGAAAATGGTCCATATATGAAAATGGTTGTTGTCATGAAACATTTTGCCAAAGGCATTGCACCGGATTCCTTAGATGATTACACACAAATGGGAGCCACCACTATCTACTATTATTCTATGAAATTTATGGATGCAATTATTTGGATTTATAATGGTCGATACATGCGTCAACCTACCGCTCAAGATACAGAAAGGATTTTAGCAGAAAATGAAGCTCGGGGATTTCCTGATATGCTTGGTAGTGTCGATTGTTTTCACTGGGCATGGAGAGCATGTCCAATGGATCAAGCAGGTTCCCACAGTGGTTATAAGCCATATCCCTCAGTTGTTTTGCAGGCGGTAGCAACATATGATAGATGGATATGGCATTCCTATTTTGGGTTGGGTGGGCAAAACAATGATCTTAATGTCTTGCATGCTTCGGGTTTGTTCGATAGAGCACTTAATGGTGTAGCACCTCCTTGTCATTAACAAATCAATGGAATGAATTACGAGCAGGGGTACTAAATAGGAGATGGTGCATATCCTATGTATGGTTGCATCGTGCAAGCGTAAAAACCCTCCTCAAACAATAGAGAAGCTCTTTTCAATCAATACCAAGAAGCGAAAAGGAAGGACATAGAACGTGCATTTGGTGGTCTTAAAGGTAAGTTTGGCATTATTTTGAAACCATGTCGTTATTATAAAAAATCGGACATGAAGGCAATTATGAGGGGGTGCTTGATAATGCATAATATGTGTGTTGAGTTGGAATACCGCAATGAGGATTGGGGGAGGATCTCGGGATATGAACCTCAACCTCCAATTCAAGGAAATGTAAGGCTAGCTCCTCATGTATTGTACAACCCTGCGATTTGGGGACAACTTCGATTGGAATTCACTACACACATATGGAACCGACACGGAGCAGGTTTGAGAGATGGTGATATTCAAAACATGGTTATGGATGATGTCTTTCCGGAAGTTCATGAGGGTACAACCGACGTGGACACCGATGAAGACCAATATGATCCTCAAGAAGATGGTGCATTCTATGAGAATGGAGAGTAAATTTCATATTTAAGTAGGCATTTTATGAGAATGGAGCCACAATTCCCCGTTATTTTAATCAATAAGTAGACATTTTCATTAATAAGTAGACATTTTAATTAGTTCTTGTAAACTCCATAATACTCTTTTTATCACTTAAGTACGTTTACAATTACATTACATATTTAACTTCATAATACTTATTCATGCATATGCTTCATAACCTAGTATCTCCAAAGCGGTGTTATGAATGAATGGCATTCTATGATCCGTTTGATATAAAGTCATAGCATCCTCACGATTACCATTTGATGCCCTTAATGAAATGACAAAACGCTTGCACTTATACTTGATGCTTGATAACCGAGTTTGTAGTTGTTTTTTGCATCTTTCATTAGCATTACCATTGATTCTCACAAATTCTTCAACAACTTGTCCCCAAAAGGAGTTGGTTGTTATTTGAGTGTTGTTAATTGCACAATAACTTCTCACCAAATCAGTGTCTTCTTCAATTGAGAATGCAACCATGCTTGAATGTTGAATTGACAATTTTAGGAGAAAAGAAAAGAGAATGAAACTTCATAAGTTTGGGGTGTGGGGATTTTGAGCTATTGTGTTGAGTTTATATAGAGATATGAAGTGACATGAGTTTGGGATGAAAATGTAGCCGTTTGACGGAGCGCCGCACCAATGGGCGTCCATCGCTAAACCAAACGGCGTGTGGCATAACAGCCGCGAGATCAAAAGTGACCGTTGGAGATTCAATGGCAGGAAATGCAGCGCCTTATCATTCGGCGTGGAAACGCCGAACCAAACGACGCTTTGAAATCTCGTCCATCAGATCAAGATGACCGTTGCATTTCCAACGACTCAGATTAAATAGCCGTTTAAAACCACAACAACTATTTTTTCAAGCTTCCCTATAAATAGAGGACTACTCCTCCTTCATCCCTCACACCAAAATCAATTGATTATCTTCTTCATTGATTTTCTTTCTCTTCTTCATATAGTTTTGTTCATACAAAATTATGGCACACTTTAGTACAATAGAAGAAGAGGCACTAATTTATGGTTGGGTCATAGCAAGCAACGATCCAATTCATGGAAAAGATAAAAAAAGGTTCAATATTTTGGAATAAGATTATTGAAGAGTACAATAAAAGAAAAGGTCCCAATGGTGTCGAAAGAGATAAAAAAGCATTGCGAACAAAGTGTAACACAATGAGAACCGAATTGAGGAAATATCTTTCATTTGTTAGGCCCTACTTCCGAAACAAACCTACGGGGACGACCGAGCCAGATTATGTAAGTACCTCAAATTTTTTTAATGTTTTCTTTCTTCTTTTCTCTAAATTTTTCCTTATTTTTTCCCCAGTATCATCGTAGAAAACAAAATTATGAAGCATCGACTGGAAAAGTATGGAGGTACAAATCGGTTTTCCAGATCCTCAAGATTTATCAACCCGATTACAATCCGACGGTGAATAATGATGATGGAGTTGGTACTTCCACTCAACCTAGTCAACAAACTCAAGCTACTCAACAAACTCAAGATAATCAACAAACTCAAGCTACTCAAGAAAATGAAGATGATAATATGGATGAAGATTTACAAAATATGGCAAGGTTTGGTGGCACTTCATCTACTGATCATTCTGAAACCTCGGACATTTCAAAGAGAAGACGATATTTCGAACAAACCGATGATGTCAGAAGTGAATGTAGAGATAAAGCAAAGAAAAGGGCTCATGAGGCTAAAGCATCGCAGAAATCATATGAAAAAATGGATAAACTCATCGAACTTCTTTAAAATGCACAAGCACTAGAGAGGCTAAATATGAAAAAGAGGAAGAGTATCTAAGGAAGAATTTGGAAAGCTCTTCAATCTTGGCACAAAAGCAACAAAGAGAATCGGAAATGAAGATCCTACGACAACCATTGGATGAATTACAAGAATGTGAGTGACCCATCTACAAAATATGGAAGAACGAGATTTTAGCCCGTTATGGGTTGGACCTTATCCCCTAAACTAAAGTGATAATTTAAGTAATTTAGAAGTAGGATTTCATTTTCAATGTAGTTTTTTATGTTTTAAGTTATTTAGAAGTAGGATTTCAATTTCAATGTAGTTTTTTATGTTTTAAGTTATTTAGAAGTAGAATTTCAATTTCAATGTAGTTTTTTTATGTTTTAAGTTATTTAGAAATAGGATTTCAATTTCAATGTACTTTTTAGTTTCTTCAAAAAAACATTGTAACTTTGTTTTGCAATATAATGTAATGGAAGATTACAAATTCTCAAACGGCTACATTTATTTTAATAAATTTCCAAATTTTGAAACAAAATACGATTGAAACAAATTGCCAAAAAATGGAATTTTGAAAAAAATTGACGTTAGTTAAAAATAAGAGTCAAGCGCCGGATGGAGCGGCGTCCCAGAGAAACGCCGAATAGAACATCGTGAATCTCAGCGCCTAATAGTTCGGCGTGATTCTCTGGAATATTCGCATAACGCCGAATGATCCAGCGTTTGTGTTACTTTTTGAGCGCCGCACTATTCAACGTTTCAATCTCGCCGATAGTGCGACTGCGAGCAAATGCTAGGAGAGAGAAGTAGCCAGATTGAGTGTTAAATTTTTACTCACACTTATTTCATGATTTGCAACACTTTTTGGCCAATTTAGCACTCCAAACTAGCCCATAGGACTTAGCCTTAGAGTTGAGTTTTTTTTTTTTTTTGGTAAACTATAGCCGAGTCGATTACTATCAGTAGATGAGATTGAATTTGCAAGTCTTCCACATTTTCTTTTTGTTTTTCTGTGGATCTAAATCCTGGTACATAATGTGACACGTGGAGAATATTAATTGGGTGAATGAAGATGAGAGAATTTGAATGTGATGGAGAGAACTCATCTGTATATCCAGTTGTCAGGTTCGCACTGTAGGACGGTTTCTCATAATCAACTCTTAAAGGAAACTCCTCTTGATCACGAAAAAGAACAAACACTAGCAAAACATAACATTCAAGCGGTTTTCTTCTATCTTTTACTCCCTCCATCACTTCTCTTCGATATTCTAAGAGAAAATGGCCACCATCACTGCAGCCACACCAACTTCCTAATCTAATGTAAAGTAACACTTATAATTGAAATTCGAATGTTAAATTATAACAAAACACCATGAAACAAAAGTAACCAACCTTCAAATGATGCTTATTCTTCCCTTTGAACAAGGAAGATACAAAGATTTGAGGTTCTTATCTAATAATCTTCAAATTTCTACCCAATTCTAAGATTGGAAACTAGAAGATAATAGATGCATCTCTTACAAATTGAAATTTCTACCCAATTACAAATTGGAAATAACAAAGTGATGGAGGCTCTTCTCTTAGGAAGGATTTAGGATTCTTATACCACTTTTCTAAACAAGTAAAAACTTAGAACTAGAATAGCTAGGGTTCAAACAATAAGTAGTAAACAAAAAGGATAGACTAGTAAATAAACCAAATAAGGGGGTAAAAAGGAGAACAAAAATAAAGAGGATATGAATGGTATTTTATAAATACCATTATGCATCATCCTCCCCTTCTTGAAAGAAATTCTCCCTCGAATTGTCATATTCTTCGTCCGAATCATTGTTTGCCCCAATGCAAAACCAAGTGAATTGATGCAAATAAGAAACCCAATAATCATGCCTAGTAGAAAGCTTGTCTTGAGAATTGATATGCTTCAAAGCTATGTAGTCCAAAAATAAAATGTACTCATTAATGATTGCACTACTTCCCTTCTTGAAAACTATTCGACCACGATTTCTTCCTTTATAATTGCTCACCAAGTCGAACCTCTTGTGGTGATAGTCAAGTGCACACTTAAGAAGCAAAGAAACACCAAGTAGTTTTTCCAACTTTGAATGGTGACTAGCGTTATTATATTTGTCTTCAAAGGAATCCCAAGTTGGATCAACATAAGTTAATTTCTCATTTTCTTTGCTAATACTTGATAAAATGCTTTTTGTTGGGTGAATTTGTGTTTCAAATTTCATCTTTTTAATGGAATTTTCGGATACAGCATAAACATAACTATTGGAATCATTAACAATCTTGCTTACCTTTCTTCCCAAGCTACAAGTAGTTTGGAATGTGTCATTCCTTGTCCCTCGAGCACCGTCGTCAAGTTCAAGCATGGAGTATTTGTTTATGACACTCAATCTTTGTATTTGATAACCGGTGATAAACCCGTTTTCCATTCCTTTATTAGGTTCTTCATAAAATATGGGCGGCGACGTAGGATCAAAGTAAACATCATTACGAATCTCACCTTCCTCAAAGCTTGAAATGCTATCAAATTTTGGTGGAGACATTTTATCAAATATCATGTGGGCAACATCATTACCAATCTCACCTTCCCCACAACTTGAAAAACTATCAAACTTTGGTTGAGACAATTTATCAAACATCTTGTGGGCAACTTCTTGATGCTCATTCCCACCAATGGAAGTTGAACTCTTTAGCCCCACTTTATCTCCATAGTCACTAGGAAGTTCAAAAGAATCCACATAAAGACATTCCAACTTCTTAAATTTCTCTTCTACTAATTGATGCATTTCATCAAACATCTTATATCTCATTTTATTCAACAATCCCACCACTGGAACTTTACTTACTTTTACTTCCCCATCCATTTCCATTCTTCTTTTAGATATCATAATAAAACACCAAAAGATTGAAATACCCAATTTAAGAAAATTACCAAGAAAAAAAAAACACAACCCAAAATACTTGATGATGATATTAGTATCTTTACCAAAACTTCCCCCAAAAAATCAAACCAAAGCTCTTGATACCAACTACTGTCAAATAACACTTATAATTGAAATTCGAATGTTAAATTATAACAAAACACCATGAAACAAAAGTAACCAACCTTCAAATGATGCTTCTTCTACCCTTTAAACAAGGAAGATACAAAGATTTGAGGTTCTTATCTAATAATCTTCAAATTTCTACCCAATTCTAAGATTGGAAACTAGAAGATAATAGATGCATCTCTTACAAATTGGTGGAGTATTTATGGAAGGAGAATATATATGTTTATTATTGTTATTATTTAATTTATTACAAGTTATATTCTAATTTAATTAAAATATTATATTTTTATTATTTAGGTATATTATAGTAATATCTATTAATATATATTCTAGTATTTTATGAGTTTAGAAAATATTTATTAGATAAGGAAATAAATATATTTTAATTGATTAGAATATTATTGATGATTTTGTAAGAGTTATCTATATAAAGAGCTCTTTGTTTTGATATTTGATAGTTTTGAATGAATTAAAAAGTATTGTGTTTCTTGAGTGTTATCTCAGAAATGTATGAGTTTTAGTATTATTTCTGTTCAACGCTTCCACACTGCATCAGTTGGTTCATAGATAGGCAACGCTCCTGCATCATGTTACGAGGAAGAAATTATGGTGTTGTTCGAAGAGCCGCTCTCAACGATGAGAAAGAGCAAGTGGTAATAGATAATCTGAAACAGATGGTTAAGGCGCTCACCCTCTTATTTGCTGAAATGCAACTTCAGCAAGAGCCCCGTCATGGTCCTAGCCTACAACAAGTTGAGGAAGTGATCGGTGATGAACAAAGAATCCTCATTGGTGACAAGAAGGATGGATTTCAAGGAGTTGTACATGATCCACGAGATTCGTTGGAGTCCGGATGAAAGCTTGAAATCCCAAGGTTTGATAATATATTTTCTTTTTCCGAGATTGAAAATAATAATATTATCATTGATTGGAATCAACCTCCAATTTATGATATTTACCCCGATGATGTTATTCCAGTTTGTCCTAGTTATGATGATCTTTATTTTTATGAAGAAATACCTGATCAAGTGGGTCGACTGGACCAAGTTATCTTTTTTGATGTGCAAACTGGCCCAAAAATAAATTTTTCAAGAATATATGTGTTGAAAAATTATCATGATTTTCACAAGAGAAATATAATTTCAACAAATCGTACCAGCAAAATTCGAGGACGAATTTTTTCTAAGAAGGGGAGAATGGTGGAGTATTTATGGAAGGAGAATATATATGTTTATTATTGTTATTATTTAATTTATTACAAGTTATATTCTAATTTAATTAAAATATTATGGTTTTTATTATTTAGGTATATTATAGTAATATCTATTAATATTTATTCTAGTATTTTATGAGTTTAGAAAATATCTATTAGATAAGGAAATAAATATATATTAATTGACTAGGTATCACCCCGGCCTACGGCCGGGGCTCAACCTTTTTCGATTTCTTTTTGTTGTTTAGTCGGCTAGTCAGTATTCTCCTACAATTTTTTTGATTAGAACTGTCAAACATCGAGCCTATAAGTTAGTCGGGGCTTGCGACCCTAGTGCTTTGTGGTCGTGTGAAATTAGCTGGCCCATTGATGATGCCCTAGTGTTTTGTTGGTCGGGTCAAATTAGCCGGGGCTTACAGCCCCGGCCTTGGCCTCTTAAGCATACCCTTGTGTTTTGTTGGTCGTGTCAAATTAGCCGGGGCATACAGCCCCGGCTGTGACCTTTTAAGCATACCCTAGTATTTTGTTGGTCTGTCAAATTGGCCGGGGCTTACAGTCCTGGTCTTGACCCGTTAAATTCTTTTAAAATTAAATTAAAATAGGAAATCTAATTATACTAGTGTTCAGCCCGTGCGTTGCACGGTCTCAAATTGGTTGTCTCATAAAGTAGTGGTTAATTTAAGTATGATCTTCAAATAATTGTATTGTATGTAGTACCATAGAACATTGTTACCCCGTATCAACGTACCAATATTCCACCTGAATCAAAATTGCAGGTATTATGAAACTTGTCGGAATATGTGAATTCAGACCCTGCAGGATAATGATACAGATTCATACTTTTTCTTGTCAAGTAGTTTTGGGTAAGATCGATCATTTTTTTTTTCATAGAGATCGATCAAAGAAGAGTAGTTTTGGATCAAAATGTATATTTGAACTCCAACTAACAGATTTTTCTTGCTCTTTGTACTCCTTTTGTTAAAGATGTGCGCTTTTGAAGTAAGTTGATTTGTCCTAAGAAGTAAGAACCATGAGCGATGTCGAAGTTTAGTACCATAAACATGTAAGCCGATTTACATTAATAGAGAAAATATTTGTTGTTATCATACATTCAATGAATTACAATAAGAACATTTTTCTTTCTCGCTTGTACAAAGAAAACCATGCATTTTGTATTTAATCGTATTATAGTAATCGTCAGCATGCATTTCATATTTTATGCAGATAATCAGAATATTTCAAACATCCATCCATTTACGAATGAAAATACATCAAAAATAAGAAAATAAGACGTGTTCAGGATCAAGGCATTTTCTTTCTTCATTCTATAATGCTGGTGTTCGTGGTGTTGCGGGCTTACCGACTACATTGATGTGTTTGCTGCTGTTGGCCAGTGATTCCACCATTCCCTTTTTGCTTAGCCTCTGCCAAGATACTAAGTTCTTTGGCCACAGTAGAGTCGATCCCACAACTACATGGTTGAGAGCCACTTTCTCTTCCGTTTGAGCTAAGACGGCAAGTACCATTTCTCAATATAATTCTGATTCAGTATAATTCATAAGAAGAAAAAAAAGTGATAGCAAGAATAGAGTTTACCCTGTCCTCTTCTTCATGCACACATATCACCCCAACAGCATTATCCCAGCAGTATAATTCAAAGACTGTAGTGCATAATGCGATTTCTTAGTTTGATAGATCTCTTTTATCTAGAAAATCATAGGAAAGTATAACACCACTTTAGTGATTTATGAAACCTCTTCCACCTTAGGATTGAATTTTGAAACTCCATGTGTTGTTGAACCTCCTTCTTTAACATTCGACAATTCTTTTGAATTAGTTATACCTGTTTCAGAACAGTAGCACAAATTAACCACAAATAAAAATATATGAATGCCAAATAAACTTTAGATCCGTCGTCATATACCATGATTAATCAGTTTGCTACCCATCCATAGTCGTGGGGGAAAACCTAGCGTCAGATGATAGTATATTGCAGTCAAATCTACTTTATAAATTAATGGTAATTAAAAAAAAAAGTTAAGAATAAACTTGAAGAAAATATTTCTGAGAGATCACAAACTAACCTCATTCTCTCAGTTTCTCAAGCAGTAAGCATCGAGTCTCGGATCAGCAAATTAACCAACCGTTTTTGTCAAACCACTTCCTTTTCTGACAATTTTGAAGTTCATCTCAGCATAATTATTGAAAATGAAATCCCTAAGAACTCCCAAATTTTGAACAATTGCCTGGAACAGAACCCAAAAGTCAGATTAGATCAACAAAAAGGACTAAGTAGTTAACCTGAGCATCATATACATTTAATGTTCATTTTCCTTATCGCAGGTTCTAATATTATCCATGTACATAATATTACTCTTTCTCTTGAAAACTTTATTAAATCTATGTTGAAAAGAGGACCACCAATAATCATAATATATTAATATATGAAATAACAGATTGATAGTGATTGATCTAGAACTGCTGGATAGCAAATATCCGTTAACAAAACTTGAACGACTCTGGTTTGGTGAGTTATCAGCCAAATCAAAGCGCCGAACTCGTGTCATGGTATCAGCATCGGAGAGCCATAACAACTGACAATCAAGATGCTTACATGATGGCATACTACTCAATATTTCACGGGTTCCATTATATTCGCCCTTCATAAGCACTAATATGCAGCATATGCTTGCAGCAAAATTTAATTAAAGTCCCATATAATTGATCCAGTCCACTCACCGTGATATCAATAATCTGATAACTTTTCTCCACTGTAAATCAAAAATCTCAATTTCAATAACATCAAAAATCTAAACTCAAACTAAAATGGAATCAGAATCAGAATCAGATTTTTTTTTTTTTTTTTTTTTTTTTTACTTATCAAGGTTTCTGGCGAGATTGGTTGCAATAATAGATGGATCACATCATAGATAATCTGGCGAGACATCTAACACCGATAGGAAGAAAACGTGTGAAGTCATCTGATCGTAAGATCATCATATAGAATACCTAAAATAAAAAATAAATAACATAAGAAGAAAATGTAGACAATAAAACCCTAACCAAGCCAATATAACATAAATCTAGAGAAAAATTTGCGGATAAATCATACAATATATCAAAGAGAGAAAGAAAAAAAATACCAGAAGAAGAATATGGAATAAACCCCAAACCTTTTTGTAGAGTGATTAACTGTAATCTGCAAAGTTAGAACATAGTACTTTGAAAATCACCTGTTAAATAAGACACTGTATTGCTGAAAAAACTCACCTGCAAAATCAAAATAAAATCACCAAAAAGTAAGTAAAGAACAGAAAAACCCTAGCTAAGTTAATAAGTTATATATGCAACGTGCTTGCTTCCTATTGGTCTAAATATTTTCGGTGGGGCCAGAAACTCTAGAATTTGAGCTTACAAATTTTAACCACTGCACAATATTTTCTCCTGAAACTATATATAATTAAAACCGATTCGAGCCTATTGATTGGCCGGGACAGTAGACCCAATATTTTGTTGGTCAGGGTTGTATCTTAAATTTATTTTGGAAGTAATATTTGACATTAAAGTCAACAGTTTTTAATTAAGAAATGAAATTAGATTAGTAAATCCAATCATATTAGCAATCTTAGTCACTACAAATCTATGATTGATTAGTTGTATTTAGAATATTTCCTGAATTTAAATGCGTCTGCATTTGACAATTTTAGCTGGAGTTGCTTCACGTAATGGAGCTTTTGTGTAACAGGTCGGTAACTATAACCATAGCAGGTCGTTGATATTCTTTCTATGGCCTTTTATGTTTTCGGAACATACATTAGTTTATTATTTTTATTGGGACTTGATGGCACGATCCTCTGAAGTTTATGATCACCTCTGATGAATTTCATTCCATACGTTACATTCCAGCCTCATCCAGATGTCAAGCATTACATTAGTGCTTGGCTTTCCAGTTCCCGAAAAACTTTAAACCCCATTCGAGAAAGCCTAATATATGGCTCGTACGGTATGGGTTTGGTTCTCTACTCCAAAAATTTACTGGGCCATGTGTTCATTATCTCTTTAGGATCATATTCAGCTTTAGGTTGCGAACAACCTCTATTATGTTTACCTTTTGGAACCGCTGGAAGAACAGAATGATACAACCGAAAACAGAGACTTTCAGTAGACACTACTATACACCCAGAAATATTATGGATATTTCCTACCAGCTCCACCGAACGCTTCTTATAGCAACCTGAAGGCATTTACAGAGAAAAAAATCGTATAGGGACAATTCCCTGGTTAAAATAGTATAAGGGCACAGCCTGGAAGTGGTGGTTCGGAAATTACACCGGATGTTGAGAAGAAGATTGTTTCCTTGAAATAGGCATCTCGGATTACCAATAAAGTCAAGAAATGAAGCCTGGCGATTGTACCTTGGATTTTGAGACCCGGAATGCAGATAGTTGTTATTTTGATCAAGGGCTGTCAGAGACTATTTTCTGTGACCATAAGAATGAGCGAACTTTAAGTGAGGCGGTAGAAGATCTTCTCCCATCTTGCATTGGTGTTACTTTTAAAACTAAATGTAACCGAATTACTTCACCTAACCTTAACCGAATTCGAGTACACCCCTCGAATCAGCCACAATCGATGGAATCAACATATTCTTCTTCGCTGTTCACATTCTCTTCAAAACTAAACTCTTGTAAACATCTAGTGGACCTGTAACACCCATTAGAACCTTGTTTATCGCTGTCAATCTTGGCTGCATTGAAAGCTTGTTGTAGAGAAGAACCCTTGTAAACTAAACTCTTGTAAACATCTGAACCATGTATAAAAAAGAAGAAGAACCCATTGGAACCTTGACAGAGACAATGCCTGAGTTGTGAAGTAATCAATAAAATTGAACAAACCCTGATTATTTGTAATAGGAAATCAATAAAATTACAGATGACCAAAACTTTATCAGATAGTAGAAACCCAAAGCTGGTTGAGGCTTCTTATATAGACGTGCACAAAGTTACCGGATTTTACTCAGATTAGGAAATTCCGTTAACTTTGGTATGTGTTTTAAACCAGGAACTAACTTTGGTATGTGCTTAAATTCGGGAATCCAGTTAGCTGTTGATGTTAGTACGTGTTAAGAAAGCAGATTGCCAACAGGAAACCCATAACGTCATTGTTTAGAGTGGGAATGGACGCTCACGAATCGGTTAATATCGCGTCCATTTTTTTTTCTTTAGGAAATACGTTCAAATTCGGAAACCTAGGGCATCCGACGATCGAAAATATACTTCGCCCAACTCTCGATCCCCACCATAGGATGACGAAATCGATGGCCGGATTTGTCAGTTTAGACAGACAACACTTTTTTTTATAATATAGACTAGGTATCACGCCGGCCTACAGCCGACGCTCAACCTCTCGTCGATTTTTTTCAAATCGAAAATGGAGATTTACTTAAGTTTTGTTTATTGTTCATTTATTTGGTCGGTGATCAATATCTTCTCATGTAATTTTAGTTTGTGGTCATAATAGAACGCTTCCAATATTTAATTGGCCAGTGTCATATTATAGTGTGTTAGTTATTCAGCTCACGGTAGAGTGTTTAATTAGTTGGATCATAATAGCCGGAAGCCGGGACCTACGGGCCCAGCGGTGGAGAAAAAATTTAAAAGCAGATATAGTGCTCAAATATTTAGTTGGTAGTGTCATATTATATTGTGTTAGTTAGTCGGCTCACAATTGAGTGTTTAATTAGTTGGATCATAGTAGACGGAAAGCCGGGACCTACGGCCCTGGTGGAAGAGAAAATTTAAAAACAAATATAGTCCTAAATTTTTAGCTGGTCGTGTCATATTATAGTGTGTTAGTTAGTCGGCCCACAGTAGAGTGTTTAATTAGTTGGATCATAGTAGCCGGAAATCCGGGACCTACGGCCCCGGCGGTCGAGAAAATTTAAAAACAGATATAGTCCTAAATATTTAAGTGGCCGTGTAATATTATACCGTGTTATATAGTCGGCTCACATTATATTGTTTAATTAGTGGGATCATAGTAGACGGAATGCCGGGACCTACGTCCCCGGCGGTATAAAAAATTTAAAAACAAATATAATCCTAAATATTTAGCTGGTCGTGTCATATTATAGTGTGTTAGTTGGTCGGCTCACAGTAGAGTGTTTAATTAGTTGGATCATAGTAGCCGGAAAGCCGGAACCTACGGCCCCGACGATCGAGAAAATTTAAAAGCAGATATAGTCCTAAATATTTAGTTGGTCGTGTCATATTATATTGTGTTCATTAGTCGGCTCACAGTAGAGTGTTTAATTAGTTGGATCATAGTAGCCGGAAATCCGGGACCTACGGTCCCGACGGTGGAGAAAATTTAAAGGCAGATGTAGTGCCCACATTTAAATTAGTGTGTTAGTTGGTCCTGTTTATAATACTCGGGAGCATATTTGGTTAGTTGGTCATGTCTATAATATTCAAGAGTATATTTAGTTAGTTGGGTCATAGAAAAACGGTCTCAATATTTAGTTTCTGTGTGATATTATAATCTGTTGGTTAGTCAGGACACTGTAGCGTGTTTAATTAGTTGGATCATAATAGATGGAGAGAGTCGGGTCCTACGACCCCTGCAGTCGAGAAAATTTAAAGGCAGATGTAGTCCACATTTAAATTAGTGCATTAGTTGATCTTGTTTATAATCATCGAAAACATATTTAGTTAGTATGGTCATAGTAGAACGGTCCCAATTTTTAATTGGGCGTGCCCACATTTAAATTACTGCATTAATTGGTCATGTCTATAATAGCTGGGAGCATATTTAGTTAGTCGAGTCATAGAAGAACGGTCCCAATATTTAGTTGGTCGTGTCATATTATAGTGTATTATTTAGTCAGGACATTGTAGCGTATTTAATTAGTTGGATCATAATAGCCGGAGGGGGCCGGGTCCTATGGCTCCGGCGATCAAGAAAATTTAAAGGCAGATGTAGTGCATACATTTAAATTAGTGTGTTAGTTGGTTATGTCTATAATAGTCGGGAGCATATTTAGTTAGTTGGTACTGTCTATAATATTCAGGAGCATATTTAGTTAGTGGGTCATAGGCGAACGGCCTCAATATTTAGTTTGTCGTGTCATATTATAATGTGTTGGTTAGTCGGGACATTGTAGCGTGTTTAATTAGTTGGATCATAATAGCCGGAGGGGGCCGGGTCCTACGGCCCTGGCGGTCGAGAAAATTTAAAGGCAGATGTGGCCCACATTTAAATTAGTGCTAGTTGATCATGTTTATAAAATCCAGGAGCATATATAGTTAGTCAGGTCATAGCCAGACGATCCTAATATTTAGTTGGTCGTGTGTTGGTTAGTGGGGACACTATAGCATATTTAATTAGTTCGATCATAATAGCCGGAGGGGGCTGGGTCCTACATCCCCGGCGGTTGAGAAAATTTAAAGGCGCCCACATTTAAATTAGTGTGTTAGTTGGTCCTATCTATAATAGTCGGGAGCATATTTAGTTAGTTGGTCTTGTCTATAATATTCATGAGCATATTTAGTTAGGCAGGCCATAGCCAGAACGGTCAAAATATTTAGTTGGTCATGTCGTATTATAGTGTGTTTGTTAGTCGGGACACTATAGCGTATTTAATTAGTTCGATCATAATAGCCGGAGGGGGCCGGGTCCTACGGCCCCGGCGGTCGAGAAAATTTAAAGGAAGATGTAGTTCCCACATTTAAATTAGTGTGTTAGTTGCTCCAGTTTATAATAGTCGGGAGCATATTTAGTTAGTTGGTCTTGTCTATAATATTCAAGAGCATAATTAGTTTGTCGGGTCATAGCAGAACGGTCTCAATATTTTGTTGGTTGGTCATATTATAGTGTGTTGGTTAGTCGGGACACTATATCGTGTTTAATTAGTTGGATCATAATAGCCGGAGGGGGCCGGGTCCTACGGCCCCGACGGTCGAAAATTTTTAAAGGCAGATGTAGTGCCCACATTTAAATTAGTGTATTAGCTGGTCCTATCTATAATTACTGGGTGCAAGTATGTGATTCAGTACTTAAAGAGAATAATTCAAATTTAGTCTCAAATGTATAGGGGTCTTTCTCTCATAAACAATAACTCCAGCACCATCTTGTTAAATTTACTCTATACGCATGCATCCAACAAATTTTAAATGAATTTTAAACATCAAGCAAGCACCAAGTAGAATGAGAATGAATTTTACAGCTGGCAGCAACTTCATTACTTTAAATGTCCCCTTCAAGATATTCTAATCTAACTCATGATTTCCCTGCTTCTGCCACTTCATTGGAAAAAAGGATGAACATAAATTCTTCAATGAAGAAGATTTTTAAGTTCAATCACTGTCAATGAATGTTTTTGGCAGACAACCATGAAATATGCCAGAGGGTAAACAGAAGAGCTAAAACTCCAATTACATAGAATAGAAATCAAATTCTCCTTTACCCTCTTTAAACAATATATCGTTGTTTTCCTTCAAGTGTACCATGCCATTATTGAGGACACACTTCCATTTGCTACTCTTGGTCTTGGTTGGTGTACTTAGACTTCAAACTGAGACAATACCCGCTTCTCCTTCTTGGTGGGGGCACCGGAAGGCTGTGACTGAAATTTTTCTCCATTTTTTCTGACTGAAGTAAGAGGCTTCTGATTTGCCGCAGCAGATTGATCTTGCACATTAAAAGTAGCTACATACATGTACAGGGTCAGAATACTATCAGGTCCTTCTCTAGAACATTAGTTCACCGTTGTCTCTTCGACTGACTATGACATTGTTGGATTGAGTACCCTTTACCCACAATATGCTGACCTCTAGACTTCCTGCCACCAGAAGTATAGTTAATCATCTGGATACTTGCACCATTGTGCCACCTTATTCTTCTTCTTAGAGATCAACATCCATGAATCCAAACCGTCTTCATTTTTCTTTCCACCTCCTCTTGCATCTTGTAATTCTTTGATCAAGTTCTTGATCCTGCATTAACAGAAACATAACACAAATTGACTACATACTCAAACAGGATCCGGACAGATACTGCATTGGTATTGTATTCATATAACTTATAAAAGGAAAGACTAATATATTCATATCACAGACCTACAATTTTACTACCTGACTTAAGAACTTGAAGCACCAATGAAAAGCATCCCGAGATGATTTTTCGAAGGTGATAACTGTTGGAATTAATTACAATAATCGAATGCAAATGGGAAATAATACTTAGATTACACTGATAGTAGTAACAAATAACTCAATAAACTTAGTAGAGGCACATATGAGATACGCTGAGCTAAAGGTAATATTGCCTGCTACTCCTCTGAGATGCTATAACAATTAACAAATTACCTCCAGGATACAACTACTGTTAGTTCTCCTCTATGTGTAGCATACACAGAGAGAACCCTTAGAACTTGGCAGCAGAAATAAAACATAAATTGGAGAAATGTGTGGTAAATTTCAGTAAAAAGATCAATCTGCTGCCAAGTTCTAAGGGTTCTCTCTGTGTATGCTACACATAGAGGAGAACTAACAGTAGTTGTATCCTGGAGGTAATTTGTTAATTGTTATAGCATCTCAGAGGAGTAGCAGGCAATATTACCTTTAGCTCAGCGTATCTCATACGTGCCTCTACTAAGTTTATTGAGTTATTTGTTACTACTATCAGTGTAATCTAAGTATTATTTCCCATTTGCATTCGATTATTGTAATTAATTCCAACAATCTAAAGGTAATAATGTGCCTTATTGTAATATTGTAATACTGTAATATTCGTTGTTGTAAGAACATGGGAAAGAATACTGTAGAAAAACCACCAAAGTTCAGTGGTAAGGACTTTAAGAGATGGCAGTCTAAAATGCTATTCTTCCTAAACGACCAAAGGTTAGATGGATATGCTTTAGAAAAACCCTCGAGAAAACTTCATCGCCGTGGTAATGAAGATAAATTGGACAGGTGGAATAGGAAGAATTATTTGTGAAAGAATCATATTCTTAACTGTCTTGATGACTCCTTGTATGACTTCTATAATGCAAAAGAAGATTTTAATGCTTTTGATTTATGGGAAGCTCTAGAAGAAAAATATCATGCTGAAGCTGCTGGAAGTAAGAAGTTCTTGATGGCTAAGTTCTTAGAATACAACATGACTGACGAAAAGCCTGTAGTAGAACAGTTCGTCGAACTTCAACTCCTCATCAACGAGATTCTTGCTGAAGGCATGACTTTTGATGAAGCTCTACAAGTATCGGCTGTGATTGAAAAGCTTCCACCCTCATGGAGCGAATACAAGAGGAGGCTGCGACACAAGACTCGTGAAATCACCATGGTGGAGCTTGGAAAAAAGATCCAGGTTGAGGAGCTCATGTGCAGCAAGGACAAGAGCATGATGCTGAGCAAAAACATGTCCAACAAAGCTCATGTTTTGGACGATAAAGCTGCTTCAAATAAAACTCCTGGAGAATCCAGCAAAATGGGTAATAGACGTAACAGACGTCGAAAACCCAGAGGTAACAATTTTAAGCCTAGAGGTGGTGTCACTAAGCACACCATCAAAGGCGACTGTTTTAATTGTGGTAAACCTGGACATATGGCTAAAGACTGTAAGGCCCCTAAAAGGATCAAATATGATCCAAAACAGAAAAATAAGGCAAACATAGTAGAGGACTCTGGATATTTCACTGGCATGGTGTCTGAAGTCGACCTTGTCTCTAGTATGACTAATGTGAGAGACTGGTGGCTTGATTCTGGAGCCACCAAGCATGTCTGTAAATTCAGAAATTCTTTCTCCTCCTATGCCATAGTAGGAGATGATGAGAAACTGTTCATGGGAAACTCTTCCACCGCGAAAGTGGTGGGGAAAGGCAAGGTCGAACTGAAGCTAACTTCAGGAAAAACTCTCGCATTGAATGACGTATTCTACGTCCCAGACATATGCAAAAATCTTATCTCAGAAACCATCTTGCTAGGAAAAGGTTTTAAAATTGTTGTTGAGTCTAATACTGTTGTGATTTCTAAACATGGTGAATTCGTAAGAAAAGGTTATGTTACTGATAACATGATTAAGCTTAGTGTATCTGATTTGAAATTGAATGATAATGCATCTTCTTCAGCTTATGTTTGTGACTCTTCACATGTTTGGCATGATAGACTTGGGCATTTAAATTTCAAATCTCTAGAAAGACTTGCTAATTTAGGTTGCATACCAAAAATAAACTTTGACAAAAAACAAAGATGTGAAATCTGTGTTGAATCTAAATATACAAGAAAACCATTTAATAAAAGTATTGAACGTAAAACAGTTCCTTTGGAACTAATACACTCGGATTTAGGAGACTTGAAATCAACACCAACAAGAGGTGGTAGAAAATGGTACATCACTTTTATAGATGATTACTCACGATACTGTCAGGTTCATCTTCTTAGAAGTAAAGATGAGGCCTTAGAGGCTTTCAAGTTTTATAAACTTGAAGTAGAAAACCAAAAAGGAGTTAAGATTAAAACTCTTAGGTCTGACCGTGGCGGTGAGTATGTGATACCCATAGGAGAGTTTTGTAAAAATAATGGAATCATTCATGAAACCACTGCACCATATTCACCTGAATCGAATGGTGTAGCCGAAAGAAAAAATAGAACACTCATAGATATGGTAAATGCTATGTTGACAAGTGCAGGGTTATCTTCGAACTTGTGGGGGGAAGCTATCCTCTCGGCATGCTATATTTTGAACCGAGTTCCATTTAAAAAATTAGATAAAACTCCCTACGAATTGTGGAATGGTAAACAACCTTCTTATGCATACTTTAAAGTGTGGGGGTGTTTGGCCAAGGTGGCCATTCCTCATCCCAAGAAAACTAAAATAGGTCCTAAAACAGTCGACTGTGTTTTCTTAGGGTATCCTGAGCATACAACTTCACACAGGTTTATGGTCATCAGCTCTGACCATAATAACATTGGTCAGAATACCATATTAGAATCTAAAGATGCTGTGTTTTATGAACACATATTTCCTTTAAGGTTTGGACCTAGAAAAAGGGTCCATGATGACCTCTCGGATGTTCCATCGACTAGTCAAACCCCAACTTTAGAGTATGAGACTGAACCAAGAAGAAGTAAGAGGGTTAGAACTGAAACAAGTTTTGGCCCAGATTTTTTGACTCTTACTGTAGAGTCTGAACCCCAAACCTACAAGGAAGCTATGACTTCTCCAAAAGCTCCTTTCTGGGAAGAAGCTTCATTAAATGAATGGGAGTCCATTCAGCAAAACGAAACTTGGGAGCTTGTAGACTTGCCTCCTGGAAGTAAATCCATAGGTTGCAAATGGGTGTTCAAAAGGAAACTTAGAACAGATGGAACTATAGATAAATATAAAGCTAGGTTGGTAGATAAAGGCTATAGACAACAGGAAGGATTAGATTTCTTTGATACTTATTCACCAGTCTCTAGAATCACCTCGATTAGGATGTTGATTGCTATTGCTTCAATTTATGATTTGCATATACATCAGATGGATGTTAAAACTGCATTTTTATATGGTGAATTGAATGAAGAAATTTATATGGACCAACCTGAAGGCTTTATTGTAAAAGGTTGTGAAAACAAAGTATGCAATTTGAACAAATCTCTATACGGTTTAAAACAAGCACCTAAACAATGGCATGAAAAATTTGATCATGTTATGATAACTAATGGTTTCAAGGTGAATGAATCTGATAAATGTGTTTACATTAAATCTGTGGATGATTCTCATGTTATTGTGTGCCTATATGTTGATGATATGCTCATATTAGGCAGTAACCTTGATATTATTAATACCATTAAAAGCATGCTTAGAGATAATTTTGACATGAAAGACTTAGGCCCTACTGATGTAATCTTAGGGATGAAAATCAGAAAGACGTCTGATGGATATAGTCTTAGTCAATCTCATTATGCTGAAACCGTATTAAAGAGATTTAATTATGAAAATGCTAAAACTGCATCTACTCCATTTGATCCCACTTGTAAATTGAAAAAGAACAAGGGTGAGGGTATTGATCAACTTGAGTATTCTCACATTATTGGTAGTCTTATGTATTTGATGAACTGTACAAGACCTGATATTGCTTACTCTATGAGTAGATTAAGCAGGTATACTTGCAACCAGTGGTTGGATCACTGGAATGCTCTCTTCAGAGTTCTACGTTACCTGAGAGGGATCTCAAACTATTGCTTAAGTTTTGGGAAGTATCCTGCTGTACTGGAAGGGTATTGTGATGCCAACTGGATATCAAACTCAGTAGAGTGCAAGTCTACTAGTGGGTACATCTTCTTACTTGGAGGTGCGTCTGTCTCATGGAAGTCTACCAAACAGACATGTATAGCTAAATCCACTATGGAGTCTGAATTTATAGCCTTGGAAAAAGCTGGAGAGGAAGCTGAATGGATACGATGTTTCCTGGGAGGAATTCCACTCTGGCCCAAGCCTGTGTCTTCAATCGCAATCCAATATGACAGTAAAGCTGCTCTTAGTTGTGCAAAGAACAATGTATACAACGGGAAGTCTATACATATACGAAGAAGACACAAGACGGTGAAACAACTATTCTCTACTGGTATTATCTCGATAGATTTTGTAAAATCCAAAGATAATCTTGCAGATCCTTTGACGAAAGGCTTAACCAGAGAGGAAGTTAAATTTACATCAAGGGGGATGGGACTTAAGCTCATTGAATAAATCACCATGAATGATACTCAACCTTGAGATTGGATTTCCAAGATCAAGGTTCAATGAGACAACTAATTTATGGTGATATTGGGAAAGCACTATCTATGTCCCTCCCTATGGTGTAACCGTGCGATAGTGCTGCCTGCAGAATTACATGATGATCTTTTGCGATCTTAATGGGTACCATGGCTTTGATTAAAGCGGGGTGTGGCAGGACACTCTTTATGGACTCACCTTTGTGGATGTTGGAAGTGGGGCCGCTTCCTATGAGAATTTGAGCTGATTCTCTAGAGACATTCATTAAGTCCGGGATTTTAGCCCACGGCCAAAATGGGCACAACCGCAAGAGCTTGGAAGATGTTTTCTTCGGTTGAGGCATCAAGTGTGGCTGTTATTTCTGAATTGCATTCATTGTTGGCGGTTCAATACATTGCGTTCACCGTATCAACAAGCAGTTCAGGTAACCTCTCACTAAGTTAAGGTTCAATCTTTGGGACACCTTAGCCTATTTTGTTGCCTTATGTTTTATCGTGATTTATCGACATGTTTTATTATTCATGTGGGGGATTGTTAGAAAAAAACGTTTTTAAAAAATTTAATTAAAAATGCATGAACCATGTTTTGATCCCAAGACCTTATGCTCCCTAGATGTTTTTTCATGTGAATGAATAAAACATTAGTCCCATATAGACTAAAACATTTAGAGTTTTAGACTTAAATAGCATTGGTTTAGCCTTAAGGGCATGGCCCTTTGGGTCTTTAGACCTTTGTGTACGGGGAAAGCCCTAGATTATGGCAAGGTTGCCTAAACCTTATTGCATATCTATCAGTTGAAAACCCACGGTATATAACATGCATAACCATAAAGGTAATCAAACTAATGAATACCCAACCCAATAACTAAAAACTTATTCAGATAAATTAGGTAATATTAGTGTAATTTAGTTTACCAGAAGAAACCCATAATTCTCATAAGCTTTGCTGAGAGCATCCATAACTTGGAGTCGATTAGGACAATACCTAATGTAGCCAATAAAATAGTTTCATACTTTAAGGTTGAAAAAACAAATTGAGGCACTTTATCAAATATATGGAGAATTATTATTTTTTGAGTCAAAGAACAAATTGAGTGCGATTTTTTCAAAAGTGCACGATATAGGATTAATTTAAAAATGCAAAAACTTTTCAAAATTAATACCTTTACTTTGGTCCTTGATGTTTTGAATAGTTAAATAGTTCATGCACAAATCCAAGGTCTTCCCGAACATTATGTTTTTGATCCATCTTTAGGTCACTATCGTCGTGCTGTTTGTATGAATTTGGAATATCAGAACATTAACTCCATCCTCTGAAATTCATGCAAACAACATCAAAGAAACCATGTCAATAGAAAACTAATTTAATGATTTAAAACTGATAGGTGTATAATACACCTAATTTAATATCTAGTAGTTTATGCTTTCTTTGATATTTTTCTGGTGAATTATGTATTTTACGTGTGTTTTTGAGTTATTAGGTACTCTGGAGTCGCACGGACGAAAAGAAGGAAAAATCATCCAATTTGAGTAAAAAGGGCAAAAAGTTCATTTCATAGGGCGATCACTATCTGGAGCCCAGCCAATGTTAAGAGGCACTCATGTTTGAAGAATTATAAAAGGCAGCCAGCACAGGTTAAGGGGAGGCCAATAGGCTTGCCCTTATCAGGATGACCATCTGTTAAATACACCCAATCTGGGGTGGTTCTTAGGAATGGGGTGTTATTGTCCCACCCAATCTCTTTAACCCTAAAATTGAGTATCTCATTCAGTCTCACCAGAAATTGAGAAAGAAGAAAGAAAGAGCAGCGGCTGCTCTTGCATTTCGACAGGGCGAGATGATGAGTAGAAGCTGGAAATGGGAGATTGCTCTCGGTTTCGGGACGATTTGAATTAGAATAAGAATGCAGAGTGGGTAATGAAGATGGTGGAAGTAATTGCAGTAACGGAACAAGAGACGACATAGAAATTGAACGGATAAATATGAGAATGGAAGGAGGAATTGAAGCTGCTGGTGTTGTTCTTTTAGATTCAGGGAGAAATAGAGATTCGGTAGATCGAGAAGAAGATGGTTACTCTGAATAATTGATGGGTATGAGGATTTGATAAAGGATTCAGATGAGTTATAGGGTTGGTGGTGCTGTTGTAGGTGATTTAGGGTTTGAGGATGAACTGGAATTTATGGCGATGAGGATGGTTTAACAGAATGATGCTGCTTCTGAGCTACGATTGGAGGTACTGGTAAGAAATTGATGTTGATTGTTGATCTCAGAAACTGAATCATTGAACTCAGATGAATTAGGGTTTGATATTCGATGTTAATTTGAAAATGATGATGGATAGTAAGAATTTCAGATGGGTTTGCAAGGAGAAGGTGATGAGACTTGTTGGTGCTGTTGAAATCGAGTACAAGAAAAGGGAATTGGGTATGATTTTGTTATGGTACAGAGAGGAAGCAGAAATTGAATGAAAGGGAACTTAGATGTATGTGTTAGGTTCTTAACAGGTGAAGAAATAAAGGCCTGAAATTGTCCGGGAGAACACCCAGAAACAGACGGAACTCTGGACGGATTTCTATTCCGGGGAGTTAACTCGGTAGCCGACGGGACCGATCCAGACAAGTCCGATGATCGATCCGACCGATCCAACTCAGCTAGTAAGACAGAGTTAGACAGCTGAGTGAGCTTACTCGGTGTCTGCTTTCCCTTCCCTTTGACTAACAGTTTGACTGAAGGTTGACCTCTTTGACTGTTAGTCCTAACGGTTGACCAACGGAATATACCTTGACCGGAGAAGAATTTTCAGGTGGACGACGGTGACGGATTCCGGCCTATTTCCGGCCAAAAATCCAGTTTTCCGGCGAGCAAAAGTTGCAGAATTTTGTGTGGATTTCTCTCATGGGATGTGAAGAGTTGGACTTGGAATTGAATGAAGAATTTGGCTTGGATTTGGAAAGAGGAGATGGAAGATTTTAGAAAGGCTTGGATTTGGAAATTGAACTACAAAAGGAAAGGGATTTTATTCCTTGGAAGATATGGAGAACATTGAAGCCTATAAATAGAGAAGTTCTCTACCTTTCTATACACACTTCCATACACTTAGAGACACTTACACACACTTTAGTGCACATCTTTGCACACTTTTACACACACAATTCTTTTCTTTATTCTTTGTGTGAACTCCTTAATATGAGTAACTAATTTGATTAAGGATGAATTCCTAGTTCTTAACATGTTTTGAGTTTTGTTTTAAATCTACTTTGAATTTTCACATGATTATCGTTTGTTTTTACTAATATGAGTGTTTATGATTGATTGATAGGTTGTTTAGGATGCATACTAAATTGATTTGTTAATTGATCTAAAGCTAGTGAAAGTTAGGGAATACGTAATAGTTTCTTGACTCTTTACACAAGTAGAAAACAAGAGACCTTGCGGAGGGATTCCGTGGAGCAAATGTGTGTGAAAACAACGTTAGAAAGTGGACCAAGCGAACCGAGTCTAACTACTAGTACTAAACCTAAGTTCATAAATCTTAATGCATTCGGGGAATTACATCTTGTAAGCGTACCTCAAGGTGATTCTTTTGAATAGAATCCGATAACTAAGCGGACCTGTTACTCAGTGAAATAAGGAATTTTGGGGGTAGCTAAGCGAACCTGCTATCCTACGGTTGGTGATAATCTATGACTAATGAAAAGTGGAAAAGAACATAACTTAATCATTTTTTTGCAGCGAAGAAGGATTCCTTGATCTATTCTCTCTTATTGAATTCAACTTACACTTTTAATTGCTTTGTTTATTTCTTTTGGTTTTAAAATCTTGAACCAATACCCCCCTTTTTGTGACATTATAAGACAACTATAATCTCGTGCTCCTCGTGGGATCGATCTTGACTACCCTATATTACTTGTTTATTAGGTAGTAAAGTATTAATTAATTTGTTGTGGTTACGACACACATCAAAGACCAATGAACCAGAATCATTTCTAATATATATTTGGTACTGAGAAGTTTAACCGCACATTGAATCAGGATTTTTCGTAAATGGCAAAACAAATTTAGAAACCATGGACTTTTTAATCAGTTCGATATCACAGACAATTGGATAGTATAGGAAATCAGAACATTAACTCCATCCTCTGAAATTCATGCAAACAACATCAAAGAAACCCTGTCAATAGAAAACTAATTTAATGATTGAAAACCAATGAACCAGAATCATTTCTAATATATATTTGGCACTGAGAAGTTTAACCGCACATTGAATCAGGATTTTTCGTAAATGGCAAAACAAATTTAGAAACCATGAACTTGTTAATCAGTTCGATATCACAGACAATTGGATAGTATAGGAAATCGTAAGTACCCTTATGGTACTGATATCCGAATGTTCTTCAAATAATAAAAATAAATAAAAAAATTCAATAGTCATCAAAAAATCACAAAAATCAAACTTTCGTACTGAAAGTTCACGACTAAAAGAAAAACATCAAAATCATTACGAATTCATTCAGGAAAAGAAATTGAGTTACACATCTCAACCCGTCAAATGCAAATCTCGCATATCCATCAATAAACCATACCCTACAAAAAAGCAAAAGTTTTTTTTTTTACAATTCATTAAAACTCGATCATAGAATAAAATCCTAGTAATTACCCATTTGAATGAAGAAAAGAAAAGAAAACTCACTGGAGCAGTGTTCAAAGGAAAAAACCAGCTCCAGTCGACTCTTTGCATTATATCTGTAAAACAAAAACGACATCCATATATCAGAGCAATATTCAACATAACGAAAAAAGTATCTGCAAAACAAAAAAGAAATCCACATATCATACCAATATTTAACATAACGAAAAAAGCATTGAAGCCATGCCAAGAATGAGACTTGGTTTTTCTCCAATGTTTTTATACACAAAGAAAGTAGTATTTTTGGAATTAATGTCTTATATTTACTAAGAAAAATTGTAAAGATATAATCTTTTTCTTTTTTAAAAGAAAAAATGATTTTTCTTTCTATATATTTTTGTTTATTTGAGGTTTTAGGATCAAGAAACTCGAAAAAGATAATTCGCAGTATATCTGAAATAGTAAAAAAATCCCCAAATCAGGAAATAATATCTCATACTAAATAACCGCAATTAGTGTATGCAGCTATTTCTGCACACAAAATATCTAAATATATATTTTTTTTCTTTTTAGTTATAGAAAAATAATAAATTAACAAAAATAACTTTTGAAAAAAAAATTCCTTTCAAATAGAATGGAATGAAAATATCTAATAATATTTTATTTTTGGATAGTTAGGATACCTAAATTACTCTCATATCACTATAATTTATGGCTGCAAATATTCTCGTATAAAAAATATAATAAATATCAAAACATAACAAAATTAGAAATTTTGTATTTTTTAATTATGGAATGAACAAAATTAAGAAAAATAATACGAAAATGAGGTTTATTATTTTGTCATTGATTGAATTTTTGTATGATCGTTTTTGTATTGGCTCGCTTTAGTTTAATCTTGCTTTAATCTTGTGTTTCAGATTCTAATAATTCCGCAATTTTTTACTTTTGGACAGCAGTACCAAAAAATATATTCACAAGAAAGAAACAACGACGGCTTAAAATGTTAGTACCCACAATCAATTTTATTATTTAATAATTCTTAATTGAGGTGTAATCTTCTTCTTTAATTTTAATTTATAGAATAAAGTTGTAATTAGGAAAAGAATGATTCTGAAAGCTGTAACCGGACAAACATTGAACATTTTTTTACACATTTTCAATTCATCAATATGTGATTAATTCTGATGCATGATTGATTTCATTTTTTGATTTTTATGATGAGATCATGAATGCATGATTGATTATTGATTTAATGTATTTTTGACAACATTATACTCTTCAAAATAATTGCTCTATAATTAGATATATTATACACGTTTTTTTTTTGTATTTTTGGTAGTTTTGTAAGATTTTATTAGATTTAGTTATTTTGGTAAATATTTTTGTTTGATTAATTGGAAAAAAATATTTTCCTAAATTATTATTAGCGAAAATACTAAAACATTACCAAAATAAAAATAAACGTGGGGCCAAAATCAACCAGAAGTAAGAATCAACCAGGAGCTCCGGTGAATGAGATCGCTTTAAAAAAACTCTGTTATTATATAGAGAATGCCCATCATGCATGTAGGTGATCTGGTTCAGGAATTTCTCTAGTGGCGGTGGCGGAACCAAAATTCTAAAATAGGGGGCTAAAAAAAATCTGGCACACCCAAGTCAGCGTAGGAAATAGTACTTCATATTGAAATCACTAATGAAATAAGACTATATTACTTGAACAAAACAACAATATATATATTTTTTTTGATGGAAAAATGGATATATTAACTAGCAAAGATAGTACATAAGAGTTACAATTTCGTTTCTATCAAAAACATTAGAGCTAATGCTAGAAAGCTTGATTTTTTTATTGTAATTTCGTAGACAAATGTTGAAGATTCCTTATTCTTGCTTCCTTTGCGATGAGATCTGCTGCTGAATTGTATTTTCTCATTGTAAATTTTACCAGAGCTTGTGGAAGTTCTTTTAAGATTCTCTTGGCTTCTTTAACTGTGTTTTCGGCTGTCCACGAAGGGTTTGTGTTTTCATTGTTGATGTTGTCTGCCAAGGCTTTACAATCAGTTACTATTGAAACGCTAGAAAAAACGTTATCTCTTAGCCAAATAACTGCTTTTTGTAAAACTTTCGCTTCCGCATGAAAGGCCGAAGTAGCTGTCCCAGAGCCTGCTGAAATGTGCATAAATGTTTGGTGGTCTACTGAATAAACGATGTGTACATATCCCATTGAAAGGTCTTCTTCCTTGAAAGAAGCATCAATAAAAATTATCCAGTCTGTGTTTATGTTTGACCATCTGGTGTTGATCTTTATTAACTAATTGTTATCTATTTCCTTTTTGTTTTTCTGAGGGATATATTGCAAAAATCTGTTGATCTGATCAATTAGTTGCATTGGGTTTGGGGTTAATTTTTCAAACATCACCGAGCATCTATACTTCCATATGAACCATAGTATGGTTGAGATTTTTCCAACCAAATTATCCAGATCTGGGTTTAAAAGCCACCCTTTAACCCAAGTTGTAATCGGATCCGTATTAGCCGAAGAAGCTAAAACTCCTAGCGAAAAATTGAACCAAATAGATTTTAGTAACGGGCAAGATCCGAATAGATAATTCTCTGTTTCCTGCGCTTGCGAATTACATAGTTGGCAGATTGGGTCAATTTCCGCATTATGCGCCCCTAATCTCGAAGATGTAGGTAACACTTTCCCCGCTAGTTTCCACACAAAGAGCTTAATTCTTGGTATTGCTTGAATTTTCCATATACTCTTCCATGGGAAATCTAATAATGAGTTATCATCTTCTTGGTTTTGATTTATTAAGAAATTATAGATGTTTTTGCCGAAAAGAGTCCTGAGTGGTGATGTAACCATTGGATTTTGTCATCTTCTTCTTTTTCTGGGGTAATCGCTTTAATTTTATTTCTCACCTCCGGGCTAAAGTAAATGTCCAGTTTTCCTTGATCCCATTTATTCTCTACAGTTATGAGCTCTTGAACTCTTTTTGGAGCCGTGTCTTGCATTTCTTGTGGCTGCGGTATTATTTCCGAATTTGGAATCCATCTGTCTTCCCATATTTTAACCGAATTTCCATTTTTGACTTGCCAGATAAAGTTTCCTTTGATTAAATCTAGACCTTTTCGGATGCTTGTCCAAATCCATGATAATTTAGAAACTTTAGAAGCTTTCAGGGGATGAGAATTCGAGAAATATTTTGCCTTGAGGATTTTTTTCCATAGTTGGTATTTTTCTAAAATTAATCTGCTGGCTAGTTTAGTTAGAAGGGCTATATTAAACTGATGAGGATTTTTAATACCTAAACCACCTTGAGCAATATGCTTGCAAATGTATTTCCAAGCTCTGATGAACCCCCCTGTCTTTTTTGCCCTTCTTTATTACACTAGAAGTTTCTTTGTATACGATCTAGTTGATTCAAGGTTTCTTTCGGTAGGGAAAGCACATGCATTTGGTACGTTGGGAAAGCTTGAAGAATCGATTTTATCAGAACTATCCTCCCTGCTTGAGATAGGAGCTTGGATTTCCAGCCTTGTAAAGTGGTGTAATATTTTCGTAGGAGTAGCTCGAAGTTTGCTTTCCTATTTTTATCAAAGAATAGAGGAGTGCCGAGATATTTATCATTTTTGGTCATCAAAGGAACTTTAAGGATTTTGGCTGTTATTTTTACATGTTTAGGATGTATTTTTGGGCTGAAGTAGACACTGGACTTTTGTAGGTTTATCATTTTCCCCGTTATATCCCCGAATAGGGATAAAACGTCTAGAAGATTTTTTGCTTCTCCCAAATCAGCTTTTGTGAAGAGGAAACAGTTGTCTGCGAAAAATAAATGAGAAATATTTGGAGCGTTTTTATTGATTTGGAGTCCTGAAATTTTCTTCTCCCTTATTGCATTTTCTAGAAGCCTAGAAAGGATTTCCATGCATATCAGAAAGATATATGGGGATAGAGGGTCCCCTTGTCTTAATCCTCTCGAGGTTTTGAACTTTGACCTAGGGGATCCATTGAGGAGGATAGAGAAGAATGTAGTGGAAATGCATTGTAGTATGAGATCTACCCACTTTTCATCAAAACCAAAGCTAAGGAGGTCCCTTTCGATAAAATTCCCTCCACTCTATCAAAGGCTTTAGAGAGATCTAATTTAAGGGCCAGGTACCCTTTTGTCGCTTTCGAAGTTTTCATAGAATGGATGATCTCATGGGCGATTATAATATTATCGGTGATTTGTCTCCCAAGGAGAAAGGCAGATTGGTTGGGAGAAATAATTTTGTTAAGGATAGGCTTTAATCTATTTGCGAGTATTTTTGAGAGTAGCTTATAGATGGTGTTACTTAGACTTATTGGTCTAAAATCACCTGGAGTTTGAGGAGTTGAGATTTTTGGGATAAGAGTAATGAAGGAGTGGTTTAATTCAGTATCAAGAATACCAGTTTTAAAGAACTCCTGAACTGTGTTGACAATATCCGGACCAAATATTTCCCAATTAGCCTTGAAGAAACCCGGTTGAAAACCATCGGGTCCTGGAGCACCCCACTGATTCATGTTAGATAAAATGAGCCAGATTTCATTTTTAAAAGAGATTTCTAGGAGCTATAGATTTTCCTCATCAGATATACAGGGCTTTAAGATGCCGGATATGTCAAAGCTACTGTTGTTCACTTGTGATGTACCAATGTGGGAAAAATGGTTAACCAGAAGAGAATAAATTTGCTCCCTGTCCGAGAGCCAGAGGCCCGAGGGTTCTTTGAGGGTATTGATGTAATTTATTATTTTCCTATTTGAGGCGGTGGCATGGAAGTAATCTGTGTTTCTGTCATATTCCTTGAAGAATTTATCTCTAGACAGGTGATGGTAGAAATCGTTTTTGATTTCATACCATTTTCCAAGTTTTGCTTGGAAATTTTTTAGCTTGTCTATGTCTCTGGAAAGATTTCCGGATTTGTTGATGCTGTCGATTTTATTATTTAAGTTCCTAATATTTTTATGAATATTTCCAAAGACGTCTGAATTCCATTGGTAAAGATCGGAAGATAAGAGTTGAAGTTTCAAGGAGAAGCTTTCATTTGTAGTGTTATTGGAATATAAATCCCAGGATGATTTGACTACCTCGGTTAGAGTTGGGTGAGAGAGCCAAGAACTAATACATCTAAATGGTTTCTGAAGTTTTAATTTTTCAGGATTTGTATCTAGTAGGATAGGTGTATGATCTGATCCAACTCTAGGTAGATGAGTTACCTTGGTGTCCGAGTATTTTTGAGCCCAAAGAAATGATGTTAATGCTCTGTCAATTCTCTCGCAAATGTTCGCTTCTTCTTTTCTGTTGTTTGACCATGTGAACGGTGCGCCTTCGTAACCCGAATCTTGAAGTCCTATGTAGTTGATTGTTTGGATGATGATTTTCTTGCTCCTAGAGCTGGCTTTATTTCCCCCTTGCTTTTCATCTGGTTCAATAATGATGTTTAGATCTCCAATTAGGACCCATAGCTTATTCACTTGTTGGGCCAAATCTGAAATGTAGTTCCATTGCCTAATTTTCTCATCAGTTTCAATAGCTCCATAAACACAAGTGATGAAGGTCTTCTCGTCACCCAAGATTGCTTCAAAATGACACGTTATAATTTGCCGACACTAATTTCATATCGATGTTGTTATGCCAAGCTATTGCTAACCCTTTTGCTATTCCCACAAACAGAATAATAAACCAGTCATGAAACTTGGATTTTTTGAAGAAAAATTCCATCGGAGACACGGGAGCTTTTGTCTCAGCTAGGAATATTATATCAGGGTTGTAGAACTGGCTAAGGTATTGAAAGTGGTCCTTAGTGAGAGGGGTACCTATACCCTGTACGTTCCACGACAAAAGTTTCATCTTGCCAAAGAACAAAAATACACAAGGAAATAATGAATTGGGGGGGAGGGAACAAAAGTTGTAAAGTTCACAGCAATATTATCTTTAGAAAGCTACTGTAGGTCTAAGCTAAGAAAAAGAGGAATAAGATAAAGTTTTTAGAGTAATAAAGGAGACTTCAACTGGAGAAATAGTAATTACTAGGAAATAATGTAAGTAAAAGAGAAATATACTAGTAGGAAGCTACTTTAAAGTAGAATGGATGGCAAAGGTAAAGCAGATAAGTTGAAACTGTGCTAGAAAAGATTGACCTAGCCAAACTACCTAATTAAAGTACAAACTAGAAAATGATAAAAGCCTTAAAGAAGATTGAGGGAAATTATAAAGAAGAGTTTCATAGACTCTGACAGATTCTAATACAACAAGTTCAACTATTTAAAGATCTTCAGATATATCATGGGTTGGTATGTTTCTGATTGGACTAGAAGTACCACAAAAACAATTTTAGTCTCAGAATCGCCGCTGTAGCAAATGATGAGGATGATTGTCCGGTGAGCCAACTAAGCGAATGCTCTCTACATGCTGTGGTACCAAGGTTGTCATTACCAAAAATCCAGATGTTCTTTCCACTTACAACTGCCTCTACTCGTTGGATTTCAGCTTGCTGTTGTACATGTTTGAAGCCAATGTACTCATCTAACTTGTGATCAAACAGAACTCAAATCCATGGAAATTATAATGATTTTTTTTGAAACACAAAGTTCACATTTTTAATAAGACCCATTTAAAAAACAATGGTAATCTGAATCTGGTACTTGCCTTTACTTAAAAAAATCAATAAACTGTCTGCAAATGAAGGGGAACGAAAGAAGAGACTAATACAAGTAAGAATCTGTGAATATTCTCACTCATAACAACACAGGGAAGAGGGTAGGCACAGATGTAAATGATTTCAATAGATGGAACCAAAGTATGTAATCATCAAAGAACTCCTACTTTAAAATTAGAAATCACCAAATACTCTCTGAGAACCAGACAAGACAAAACTCTATGAATTTTATGCTCAAAAAGGGATAAAACAGGGGAATCCATGACTTGATTTTCTGGGAAAAGTCCATAAAAAAAACTTTACCAAGAAAAGAAGGGCATTTTCATATCAAAACAACTTCTATTAACAAGAGCAACAAACCTACCTAAGACATAAATTGGTAGGATTACAACTAACCCAAAATGCCTTCCAATGATTTAAGATCAAAAGGATTTAAAGTTGGTTTGTGAGAATAGCAACACCACCATGCCACAAAGAATACATAGTGATACCGGAAACCAAACAGCTTTGAAAGCTACAATTACATGAAAAACCAACGATTGAAACAAGACTAGGAAAAGGGAAATTGAGCATAAGATACATAACACAGGGATAGGAATCAACCAAGAACCAGAGTTTAAAAGGTGATAATAAAGGTTTGTGGAATCTTTGATACAAAATCCAATAGAAAAAAATCCAGAAATTAAACCAAGAAATCATGACAAGAACTGATAAAAATTAGGTTTCACGTGGATTAAAGACGGAACAACTAAAGCCTACCAGATGTAGAAAATTATGAGACATTAAGATAGAAAAAGAAATAGAAGGAAAATCAAGCAAGTAACCAGATTCAATTATCTTATATGAACTAGGTTATCATAATCTTCAAGTCGAGTCAATGGATTACCTGGCTCCAAGGATTAAAAAATTCTTATATTCTGATTGAGTAGACGCCTGGATATGGGTTTAAATTTCTAATCTTGTATACAACCAAAAGCTTCAGCCCCTTGCAGATTCACACCAATCCCCCTTTTAATTTGTAACCGCTCTATGAACTTGTGTATCGGAATATCCATCAGAGCCCATGAAAGGCGATTTAGCTGCTCATGGTTGGATTGAGAAAGAAGAAAGATGAGGAAGGGTTTTTATGAGAAGATTAAACAAGATAGGAATTGATTGATGGGTTTTTTTAGAGGAGATCAGAGACATGCTGTTAGGGTTCTATACTTTTAGTGAATGAAAACTTACGTGAGACAGAAATCAGAACTAGATAAACCCTTTGATTGGGGGTCAGCCACCAGCTCTGATAGGGAAACCCTAGTTTAATGAAACTTGTTTATATTGATTGATAATAAAATACTAAGTTGGCCAGGATATATATAGCTTTAAAGCCTTGCATAAGAAGTAAATAACTTAGAGTTTTAATAACTCTTAAACTGCTAACTAAACAAGGAAATAAACCAACTAAAAATAAGGAAACAGTTTTAATAACGTGGAGTTGGTGTCACAACATCCCACCCCCCAGGAAAACAGACTTTTCCTCAAGTCTTATAGTCCGGAAAACGCGCAATGAAATCATTAGCGTCCTCCCATGTTGCATCATCAACCGGATGATTCTTCCATTGTACAAGCCATAGAGTACCAGCATTATTCCCTTTCTTGTACATGCATCTTTCCAAAATTGCTGATGGTTCCCATTTGTCATAATCTATGATATCTGGTAAGGCAGCAACAACATTAACATTTGCTCCCAGGCGCTTTTTTAACAATGAAACATGGAAAACGGGATGAATACGACTGGTATTAGGAAGCTCCAACTTATAAGCCATTGTCCCAATTTTTTCCAAAACTCGAAACGGCCCGTAAAAACAAGGAGAAAGCTTCGAAAAAGACTGAGTAGAAACTGTTGTTTGCCTATACGGCTGTAGACGTAAAAACACCCAATCATCCGGTGCAAAAGTTCTTTCAGTTCGATGGTTGTTAGCATACTTCTTCATACGATCTTGAGCTTCATGCAAATGAGATTTCAACAGTTTAAGAGTATGGTCTCGAGCCCGAAGATTTATATCAACATCATTGACAGAAGTAAATCCTGGTAAATAGGAGAAAATGGTCGGAGGAGGTCTACTATACAGAGCTTCATATGGAGTCATTTGGATGGCAGTATGAAAGCTTGTGTTATACCAACATTCAGCCCAGGGAAGCCATTTAAACCAATCCTTTGGCTTCATACCAGCAAAGTAGCGTAAATAACACTCTAGAGTACGATTAGTAACTTCAGTTTGACCATCGGATTGTGGATGATACGCCGAAGTGCGACATAGCTGTGTGCCTTGTAAAGAAAAATAGGCAGTCCAAAAATTACTCATAAATACCGCATCTCGATCACTGACAATGCTTTTTGGCATCCCATGAAGACGAACTACTACAGACAAAGACCTGCGCAACTATGCTTGCAGAATACAGATGAGACAAAGCAATAAAATGGGCATACTTTGTAAGATGATCAACAACAACCAAAATTGAGCTCTTTCTGTCAGTTACCGGAAACCCATCTATAAAATCCATTGAGATGTCAAGCCATACATCAGCTGGAACTGGTAAGGGGTTCAAAAGGCCAGGAGGAGAAATTGATTCAGATTTATTGCGTTGGCAAATGTCACAACGATCAATAAACTCCTTAATTGAATGCTTCATCCCTTTCCAATAAAAACTTTGTTGCAATCTCTTGAAGGTCCTTAAGTAACCTGAGTGACCCCCCAAAGGAGTTGTGTGAAATTCTTCAAGAAATTTGGAGCACCACAAAGAAGAGGAAACAACCACAATCCGGTTCTTATAACGTAGGATACCACCAACATAAGTATAGTGGCATTTGAAATCAGGATCCGAACGTATACTAGCAATCAACGGCCCATATACATCATCCTGATGACATTCGTGAACAATATCATGCACACCAGAGGAAATTTGAACTGAGATGGAATTAAACTGAGGACCGGAAAGGCGAGATAAGGCATCAGCAACTACATTCTCTTTTCCATGACGAAAAATAATCTCATAGTCATATCCCAACAGTTTAGACAACCATTTTTGTTGCGCCATAGATGATAATTTTTGGTCCAGAAAATATTTCAAACTGCGATGGTCCGTATAGATTTTAAAATGCCTACCCAAGTAAATACGGTCGCCACTTCAACCGCATAGACAATCGCTAACATCTCTTTATCATAAACTGAAAGGTTCAGATTCTTACCAGATAATGGCTTGCTATAGTACGAAAGAGGTCTGCCAGATTGCATTAAGACGGCTCCCAAACCACCACCTGAAGCATCACATTCAAGGTAGAATTCCTTGCTAAAATCGGGTAGCGCCAATACAGGAGTGGTAGTAAGAGCATGCTGCAGCAACTTGAATGAATAAGTAGCATCATTATCCCACAAAAAAGCATCCTTTTTTAAGAGTCGTGTCAAAGGCTTACTGATAATACCAAAATCCTTGACAAACTTGCGATAATAACCCGCTAAACCAAGAAAAGAACGAAGTTCTTTAACTGTGCTAGGAATAGGCCAAGAGAGAATACTCTTTATTTTATCATCTTCAACCGAGACCCCATTAGATGAAATAATATGGCCGAGATAACCCACAGAAGGTTGAGCAAAAGTGCATTTAGACTCTTTCACGAACAATTTGTGCGAACTCAAAATATCAAATACGATGGACAAATCTTTGAAGATGCTCGGAAAACTCTTACTATAAACCAATATGTCATCAAAAAAAACTAGTACAAACCTGCGTAAATGAGGTCTGAAAATATCGTTCATCAAGCTTTGAAATGTAGCCGGAGCATTCGAGAGTCCAAAAGGCATTACCAAGAATTCATAATGGCCATCGTGCGTCCGAAAAGCCGTCTTAGGAATATCCGGGTCAAAGAGACGAATCTGATAGTAACCAGATCGTAAATCTAGCTTGGTAAAGAAGCACGCACCGTGTAACTCATCCAAGAGTTCATCCACCAAAGGAATAGGAAACCGATCCTTAATAGTAAGTTTGTTCAGTGCCCTATAGTCCACACATTCTCCATGTACCATCCTTTTTACGAACCATCAAAATTGGAGAAGAAAGAAATTTGGAAGCGTGACGGATTAATCCAAGATCTTTTAACTCGGCTACTATTTTCTCAATCTCATTCTTTTGAAAATGGGGGTACCTATATGGTCTAATATTAACCGGGAAGCATCAGCAGCAAAGGAATGTGATGATCATGTTGTCGTGAAGGTGGTAGAGAATCGGGAGCACGAAATATGTCATCGTATGAGGACAACAATTGCCGAATTTCGGATGGTAGTTCAGCACGCAAGTCACCTGTAATGGCATTAACCTCTAAGAGTTGTAGCAAAATTCCAAAGTGTTCCTTGGCAAGTAAATGCTGCATGGGAGAACTATCTAACATCATAACAATGGAGTTGTTGGTACCCACCAAAACAATGTCATCGCCTTGGTATTGGAACTTCATAGTTAAAGAAGTGAAATCCCACAAAATTTCTCCCAACGTACGTAACCATTGGACACCCAACACGGCATCACAACCACTGATAGGCAAAAGATGAAAATCAGAAAGAAAAGTATAGCCTTGGAACTGAATTGGAACATGAGAGCAAAATCCTTGAGTACTGAGCTGGTCACCATCACCAACCGTGACACGTAAGTTAGCGTCTGTGGAGGAAATGAATATCCACCTTTGTTTGGCTACCTTGGGGTGTAGAAAATTGTGTGTGGAACCCGAGTCGACAAGAACTGTCAGATCTTGCCCTTTCGTAAAACTAGAGAGATGCATTGTTTTAGGAAAAGGAGTACCCAAAAGAGAATGCATAGTAATCTTTGGTGCGGCATCAACTGGTTCATTAGGAGGAACAACATTGGTATTATTCACAGGTGATTCAGTAACAACCTCAACTTCTGCAACTTCCTCATTGACGTCAGCAACATCTAAAGTAGTCAATCTGGGATTGACACAAACATGAGTCGGTGTATGGATTTCATCACAGTTAAAATAGAGACCTTGGGCACGTCTTTGCTTCTGTTCATCCACCGAAAGCCTTCTTGCTCCAGGAGGCAAGGGTTTTTTATACGGAGTAGGTTGTACAGTACTAGCAGGCCTGTTATGAGGAGGACGATAAGGTGGCTTGGAGGCAGACCTAGTAGCCTCATATGCTTCTTCTTGGTGAATTGCCTTGGTAAAAGACTCCGTCAAAGATTGAGGTGCAAGTAATTTAACCATACTTCCAATATGTGGTTTCAATGAACGAATAAAACAACTGACCAAATAATCCTCTGGAAAATCCACAAAATTTAATAATCGTTCAAAGTCAGTAATATGTTCACGTACCGAGCCTTCTTTGATTTATTGTGCTTATAGCTAAGCGTGCATCCACAAATTTGGCAGGAGCAAACCGAGCACGAACATGCGAACAAAATTCTTCCCAAGTGACAATCGTGGCCTTAGTTTGTTTCCAACGATACCATACGTTGGCATCCCCTTTTAGATTGGCAGCAGCAATAATTATCTTAAGAGCATCGTCCTCTGTATGGACTGCGAAATATTGGTCGGCATTGAAAATCCAACTATCAGGATCCTCTCCATCAAAGTGAGGAAACTTTAGGTTAATAGCACTAGGTTTTGCAGGCGGTGATGGAGGTGGAGGAGTTGGACCACGATTGTGACCATCACCAGGAATCTGATAGTCATTAAAAGCCATCTTTATGGAGTTGGTAAGCTCTGTGTTGAGACGGTCAGTTAAAGCTTCAGAGATACTTGTGGACAGAGTGGTAGACAAGGTGTTCAAAGCGGTAGTGATACTGGTTGCAATAGTTTCGAAAGAGCTCGATGGTTCTCAGCCGTTTCAGCTTGACGCGCAACACGTTCCTCTTCTCGGCGTTGTCGTTCTTCAACATCCTTAGTCTTGCTCTTGTTTTCAGCCTCAAGGTGTTGTGCAGCGAGAGAAGAAACTAGGGTATCCACAGTTTTAGATAACGCAGCCACATTATCATTAACTTGTTTCAGATTATCTGTATAATCATGACCCATCATAGAAAAAAATTGGTGGTAATATTAAAGAGAAACTTGTGCTGTGAAAGAACGGAACTTAAACCCTAAAAAAAAAAAAAAAAAAATGGCCGACTTCACTGTTCACCGACGTTACTGTTCACAGAACCCTTTTTTTTGCTGTTCTTCATAGCAGAAAAACAAGAAACCTAAAAAAAAAATGGTGGATTTTTTTTTTGAGATTGAACTGAACCTGCTCTGATCCCGGTGTTAGGGTTCTATACTTTTAGTGAATGAAAACTTACGTGAGACAGAAATCAGAACTAGATAAACCCTTTGATTGGGGGTCACCACCGACTCGATAGGGAAACCCTAGTTTAATGAAACTTGTTTATATTGATTGATAATAAAATACTAAGTTGGCCAGGCTATATATAGCTTCAAAGCCTTGCATAAGAAGTAAATAACTTAGAGTTTTAATAACTCTTAAACTGCTAACTAAACAAGGAAATAAACCAACTAAAAATAAGGAAACAGTTTTAATAACGTGGAGTTGGTGTCACAACACATGCATGGATTCAGATTGATGAAATTTAATAATCGGAGATAAAATGGGTCGACTCACTAAACAACAATATACTAGATTACCGCGCACGGTGGGGGGCCGACCGAAGAGAAAGAAAGACGCAACTAAAAACCAGCAACTAAAAACCAACACAAGACCTTTCAAAAAAAAAAAAAACCAACACAAGTAATACCACCAACGAAAAATAAAGTAATAAGAAAACACAAAATATCTATTTCAAGATGAAGAACAGAGAAAATTTGAGAGATGATTTTAGACACTACAGTGTTTCATTTGACAATTGTTGTAATCACTCCTCTTCTTGGCGTGTTTTTGGAAGCCATAACTTCGTAGATTTAACCCATCCTCCGGAAAAATAGAGATCCTTAACCAAGTGCTTCAAAAGAAAAGTAAAAATGCTTCATTTTAAGAAAATAACTAAATAAGGCAGTAAATTAGCTATAGTTATCAAGGGAAAGTGTAGGAGGCAGGTACAAAAAGGCACGTCTTATTTAACAGCAGACAGATCCAAACAGAGGGAAAAAATGTGAATGTTCCTTTCACAAGGATCACTACCACAACTTGTCATGTTACTGTGTATACCATTAATCAAACTTTTCTTACTAAATCATATTCTCATTACTATTGAAGTGGAAAATGAGATGGGGCCTAATGATTAAAAACATAGAGGTACTAAACTATTTTAAGAAGTTCATTTCCTGATAAACTAATCCAGTTTCATGTCCGGGACAACACCAAAGAAAATAATACTAGTAAAGTTCATTAACTTTTCCTTCTCAATGTTCAAACAAAAAATTTCATAGTTATGCAAAGAGGAGATCTCTTGCTGTTGTTCAAAGATCCCGAGAAGAGTCCTAGTTTTCTGAAACTTTTGTGCCCGTTATGCAGGACCTATATTCTTACACCCTAATTCTCTGTCCTAATGTTGGTAACCAATATCATTCTCTTGTTTTCAATTTAAACGATGATACTCTTTAAATGGTAAACAACGAACATAATCCGCTCATAAAATAATAAGTTTATTTCATCATACCAACAGCAGCAAAAGTAGCTCAAGTAAACAAAATGAGTTTTTGTATATGTAGACTTAAATTATAGCACTTTTAAGTCAAATAATAGAGATACACTCATGTCTGGTAAATGCTAATTAACAGTCTAAGAGTGAGTCGGTTCTAATTAACTGAATAGTTGTCTACAAAAGCATCATATCCTCTAGCTTTGCAGTGTAAAGAGGAACAGAAATAGGTAAAGGATGGTAAAGCAAACTAAAAGAAAATGCACCTGTCAAGCATCTGCTGATAGCATGAGTGTTCTTGGTGTTGTTTGCATTTTCCAAAGTGCAGAGTTCTACTTCTGAGAAATCACAGCAAGCACTTTCGCAATTAATAGCCTACCCACCTTGCTGCATCCAAACATATAACAACCAAGTTATTTCACCTATCTTCCATTCTGTTTGTGTAAGAGGTTCCTATGTGTAGTGAGCTTCAATAAACCATAAATAAAGAAATTATTACGCGTACCCATTACTATAAAACTGCATATAAACAAAACCCTCTAATCAAAATCCCTTTAGGATCCTTCAACTCCAACAAATTTCAAGGCAATTCTATAAGACATTTTATCAAATAGTTGTTGAGCATTGTAGAAAAATGTTAGTTTTTCAAAATAGGTCAGATTAAATTATAGCCTAGAATGAATATCAGTGAACATTAGTTCATCAATCATGATTATTATATGGATAACTTCTGCAAACAACTATACATGATCATCTCTATAATTGCAGGTGATTTTAGGTAAGCGACAAAAGGTGTATAGACAGAAAGGAAAATGGAGGTTTGATAAACAAAATAGTTTTAAGCAAGAAGAACCCATACCACAAAACGATTGTAGCCCACTTGTATCACTGGAATTCGGAAGGAGTAAGAATTCTGTAAATTTTGAAAGAAAATTAGTCGTACACATCTGTTATATCCGGCTATTGGTGATGATAACCAGGTCGGGCGAAAAACCGTATCCAGTACCTGTCATCTTCTAAACCGCGATAAATCCGAATCACATACAGTGTTAGCTCTGTTTCTGCAAGAAGGAAACAAGTTCTTCAACCATAAGTTTTGTCGAAATAGGATGAACCAAAAGAATGAATGAATAAAACGGAGACCCATATAAATTTTTGTTGAATGAAATTGAGGTAGAATTTGATTTTGTTCAGTGAATATGACTGAAACTGTTTTTTTTTTCTGTATTGTTTGTATGAAGATGAACTGAAATTGATCGACTGTGATCATTGTAAGGATTATTTGGAATAAATTTAAAAAGGTGAGTGGTTCATTTGAAGGTGTTTGATCAATATCCATGATCAATTTGATGATTTGCGACAATGTGATTCTGCGATTCCAGAAATTTAATTTTTTTCTTCTGTTTTTTGTACAAATTTCGTGACGGACAAATTTGCACAAAGTCGTCATATATAGGGACTCCCTTCGGTCGTCCAATAAAAATGTGCTCAATAGATTCTACTTTTGACGAACGACACGTACATAAATTGTTAGTATTACTAATACCTCAAGCTTGCAGCATTTTAATAGTCATCAAATAACAAGAGTTCAGCTTTTGGTGTACCCCAAAAGACTCTGTAAAGGTACGCCCGTGTGCAACAAAAACATAATTAGATCGCAACCAGTGTTCCATGGATTCATTAAAAAAAATGGTTAATGTTCTGTACTAGTTTTCTTGCGGAAATAGTATACGATAGAGAAGGAAAACATACGTTGTATTGTACGAAAATATTATATTGATGTGCACCTGGACTTTTTTTTTTTTTTTTTTTTTTTAAGGTATTTTCACATAAATTGGTAAAGGAATTTGGACTCTCTTCTTACAGTTTTCTTCAAACAGGAACTGGATCAGTTTGTTCGCGTGACTAGTACATTTTCCAGCAAAAATTCCACATCGTGAAGTCCTATTTTTACAAGAATTATATAATCATATGCATAAAACCCAAATTTCTCCTCCAATTATGATACCAACTACAGAGTCAATTGTGAGAGAATAACAAGGAACACCATCCTTAATATTTATTCCTCCATTAACATGATTTCAATTCATCTGGATGTTACCTTGGTAGGTTTATATGGGAACTATCAAATGCATAACACAACTACTTTGAATCATTTCAACAAACACTTATTAAGCAACTCTAGAACTGCACAATATGGACCAACCCTTACTCTTATTTTTCCCCATCTTCATCTTCTTACTCTGCTAACAAGAAACCATAGATATGAATATGGTGGACTAACTGCTGAGATTGGTGGACTAAACTGATAAGATTGGTGGACTAAACTTATTAAAAAAATGACAAAGGGCAAATCATAACTTGGTGAGGTTTTGTAGGGAAAAAGGGGGGCTACAGTCAACATGTGCTTCCGCCCCTGTCTAAATGGTGTCTAATTCACTTTGTAAAGTCATATTTTAGTATTTTCGTTTTGCTGATTTTGTTTATTTCTTACTTTGGGTGGAGGTTGTTTCCAGGCGCGATCGATGATGACTTTGGGTTCTGTTTCTGGAACTTGATGGTTTTGTGAAGGTTGCGTGCATGTTGTGGGTGTGTCATCGGTCTCTAGCGGTTTGACGGTTATAGACATCAAGTGTAAAATAAGTTGTTCAAAGATTATGGATTCTGCGCTCTTCCTATATTTTCCGAGTATCTTGCACCATTGGAGGTGGGTGTTCTCATAATTCTGGGGATAGGCAAATTTCTAGTTGTAGTCATATAAGTTTTCGTTGTATTAAGGTTATGAATCCATGGTAAGTAGGTGTTTGGATCATATCCAATCTCTTAAACATGGTTATTTTATTCTAGTTCATGTCACAGATAAAATATGTAATGAAACTGGATTCGTTGAACAAAAAGATATCGCGACGCCAATTCCTAAGTGTCATTATCCCTTTGAAAAAAATTCTGATGCGGGAAACTGTCTGGTTATCGATCCTTAGATTAGTTCCTGTCCTATGGGTTGTTCATATATATATTGTCTTTGATTGTGGGATCTAATTATAAAGTGTGTATGTTGTACTTGCGTATGTGATTCTTTTTTCCGTTCGCGATAAGCTTTGCGAGTTTTCTACGTGATACTGGTCCATTTGCGAGGGTATCGATGAGCTAAGTTTTCCATCTGAGTTTTATTTATAAAAGTCATTTGATGACTAACATGTGTGTATGTGTTCTTGCAAAGTTCATTAGTAACCAGATCTGCCTCGAGCTTTGCCTTTTCTTCCTTTCCGCCATATGTTTTTGAAAATGTATGAAAGGATACACAAACTTTAATTTTGTCTGTATGTTTTTCCATGTTGATAGAGTGCTCGAGTCTGAGCCGGTAATGTTGCCGCATATATCATCTCCCAGATATGCAAATATAAAATCTTAGTTTCATCGTTCATTCTGTGTTTTTCCGATGTTACATGAGGCATGACGCGTTTTTTACCGGATCTAACACTTCCGGCAAGTTGGTTACTCCACTGACCTAACATATAGATTCTAGCTGCATAGATCTTATGTTTTTTTACATACTACAAGTTATCACAACTTAGTTTTATTGGTATAGTAAGCTGACAATGATCCTCTTGTGTACAAAATGAGAATTATCTTTTGTTGTTTTATGGAGAAAATAATTGGTAGTTTTTTGTCGAAAAATCTAATTACGAAAAAATGAATCTCAAATTGAGATCTCACAGGCCCACTACTCTTCTAGTGATCTAATAGAAAAATTGTTTTTTTGATATTTTTTCAATGGACAAAGATTGAAACTATCCCCTTATGTCAATGCCAAAATATAGTCGTGAATATAGTATACACACAACACATCTAAGTGCATATGAACTAAATAAGAATGGAAGTATGATCTTGATTATCAGGGTTTGTCCTTCTCTATCTTTGAGAATAAATATTGATTAAGAAGACAAACATCTACGATCCGGTGCTACTCAAGGACTAACATAACTAAATAACATACATTGTAGAGTACTTTATTATACGTGGTTTTTAAGTTTTTTCCCTCTAACATTTTCCTTTAAACCTTTAGATACACATGTAAATTATGGTATCCACATTTATATTCTACAAGCTATGGAAGAGATAAAAGTTATAGTGGACCACTGATATGGTTTTTTACAGTGGTAAGAAAAGGGTTTCGTTACTCGGACTTGTGAAGATTCAATTTTAGACCAAATTTTTGTAAAACTAAAAATAACGAACTAAATTGGAAGAAATGATATCAAGTTATAAAGGGTGCCGAGGCTAAGATTCCACCAATGACTAATCTTTTAGTGGTTCAATTTTAACAATCATCATGCAATTTTTACGTTCAAGTGATTCTATAATATTTCCAAACTTAGATTTTCAAAATATTAGTTGTTAGTCGCAAGCATGAAGCGTCAATACTCCTAGACTAAGCATGCATCATCAAAATAAAACACAACTAATTAATAAAAACCATTTAATCAATTTTTATTCAATGTCAATAGTCATAAAACAATAGCAGAAATTAATTTAAATTGATATTACCACATAATTATCGGAAAATCTGCTTCCTTCGTCGCCTCTGCATGGGATTTAGCTCCTCATGTTATGCACTCGCTCAAAATAATGATTCATTGCTCAATAAATGTTTACAATAGGTGAAAATATAATAAAGCAGGGAATTTGCAACGGAAATGATCGTTGCAGATCCATTGTTGCAAAAAACGTGTTGCATATTCAAACTAAATGTTGCAGACGTTACTGTTAGAAAGAATAATGTCGCGGGAAAATAGTCGTAAACGATGAGAATCGACCAAGGATTAAACGACTGTCTTCAGCAGCACAAATTTCTTCGTCTTCTTCTTCAACACAGCAGCAGAAACAGAGTTCTGCAACTCATGATTTTGTATCTTTGCCACTTTCTAAACCTCCTCCAAACTCTCTATATCCCCTCTATGACTCCCGTAACACCTTTACATACTCGCAGTATCCAGAAAATCTTCGTCATAACTTCAAACAATCTAGTTTCTTTTTTATGCAGTTCACGGGAAATAATTCTATGTTTTAACTCATGCACGCGTTATTCTTCATCACATATCATCCATATACGTTTTATTCACGCAATATATTGAGTTAAACTCGTGCTGCCTCACAAAATTTCCCCAAAAAAGAAAAAAATCCCGAGAATCTTTCCTCATAAATATACTTCCCCTGTTTTGTTTCAATCCACGTAAACTACCTAATTCTTCGAATCCTAGTCACTCATCAACCTTGATTCATCGAAACAGGGTACTCGAAATTCAAAACCAACAAAATTTCCGCTAAAATCTCTCCTTAATCCGATACAAAAATTTCGCAGTTGCAAATCAATATCTCCCGCCAAAATTCATTTCTATCTGTAAAGAAGGAGGGGCGCCCCTTATCCAGACTAGGGGTGCCTTAAGTAGTGGGTCCCTTAGCAATTCTTCTAAATGGGTGTAAAAATCACTTTTCGAAACAAATTTTCCATGAAAGTTTATTTTTCCAAAAATACCTACACACATAAAATCGAGCACTAACAATACAGAAAATTAAGAATAATGCATACATAAAAATGTGTCTATCAAATATCCCAAACTTATTATTTGCTAGTCTGTGACGACCCTCAAGCTCGTCAATGCTATTATACCAGTCAAGAGACGTCTTAGCCGCTAATGACTCGATTAGTTTAACACGAACATTAATTAATAGGAATTATTCTAACAACGATCTTGATATGAAATTAGTACAGTTGGATATATCTCGAAAAGTTAAGTGGAATGGACTACTCGCACGCGTCATTCGGATACCAGACGAAGGAGATATCATTGGTTTAGTTCTTAGTCGGTCTGGCTTCCCTTATCATTTGAACGGGTGCCGTTAGCAATTTTGGTGGACCTTATCACTGGCCAAATCGAGATGAATTCATTCTCTCTTATTCTTTCTCTTTCTTCTTCTTCTTCTTTCTTCTTTTTCTTTCTTCTTCCATGTTCTTCACGGTTCGTGTATCTGTGAGAGACTTTTGATATGAGAGTGAGAATTGATTGAAGAGAATAAGTGATGGGGTTGTACAGATGATGAAGAAACTGAGGGTTGTTATTTAATCATCGGAGTGGTGTTATGTTGATGAAGATCGAGAAAGTTAGGGTTTCTCAGATAATTGAGTTGGGGTTCGATTTGAGTGTCGACTAAGAGGAATTGTACAGAATTGTTAGATGGGTGTGGTGTTTTAAGAAGTGAATTGAAGTATAGAACTCAAATTGAGAAAGAAATGATTCGGGGATTAAATTAGGGTTTCACAAAAAATTCAAAGAAGAATCTGGAGTTGAAATTGAGACTTTAAGTAACAGATTAAAGATAGGTTTGTCGTGAGTTAGAGTTTCGATTGAATCTGAGGTATGCATGCAGTGAAGATTTGTTTGATTTAAGAGTTAGAGTTTCTCAGAGATTTGGATTAGAGTTTGTAATAATTTCAGAGAAGATTAGAATATGAAGTTGATGGATTAGGGAATCGAATTATTGATGGGTTATGTTGAAATGAAGGTTAGGGTTCATAAGAAAAGTTCAGTAGAGAGTTGAATATGAAATTGATAATCTTGAATAACGATTGGAGATGGGTTTGATATGAATTAGGTTTAAGGTTGAAGATTTTATTAAGAAAACAGTTAAGGTTCAAATTTATGAATCTGAAGATTGATTGGTGGTTGAATTGCAAGCTGTGATGTGTTTTTAAGTGAATTATAATTCCAGCATAATCGATTTGGTGAAATAGACAATTCAGAGGTTGTTAAAGTTTGGGTAAGTCTCTACTTGTTCTAATTTCGTTATTTTGAGTTGAGTTGATGAAATTGTGTAGTTTTTCCTTGTTGGGAATGAACCAGGATTGAGATAATTGTAGAATGGAGTGGTAAATGTAAAGTTGTAGGGTGTTATGATTGAGATGGCATTTATAGTAGTTCTGGTGGAGAAGATTATAGCTGGAACTATCTGAGTTTGAATGGAGGTGTTGAAGAAAGGTGTAATTAAGTAGCTAGTTGTGTTGTTTATAACTAAAGGTGACCATAAGAAATTTCTACCTGGAAGAAGAGTTGAACTGATTTGAGTTAGAACTGTAATGGATAGTGGAGGCTTGTAACTAACTGTGGTTACAGAACAGTGATTGAGTTTTGGAGTTGTGTTGTATAATAGTTAATGTTAAAGTTATTTGTGTTGGTAGAGATGTAGGATATGAATTGACTTTGCAGAAATGGATTTAGGTTGATCTGCAATTGGTAATGTAGAACTGGGATAATGGTTGTATATGAAGTTTTACTGATTTCAGGGAAGTGTTGGTTCAACTATCTCAGTGAGTTTAGAATTCAGTGTATGGCAGTGATTATTTAAAGAGGTACAGAATAGTTGAAGTTATAGAGGAGATATAATTGGTACTGTGTTGGTGTATGTGAAGTTGTATTGTGTGTTGAGTTGGGAGAGTATAAATTGTATAGGATTGTTGTGTAGAATCAGAATTGGATTGTCTCTTTGAAAGCCTGCTGCTACTACAATTGCAGGTAAACTCAATTTAGTATTGTAACTGAAATTTGAAGTTTGTTTAAGATTGAATGAAATGAATTGTTGTTATTTGAGTTGATTGAGTTGTTGCAATAGAATTAGGCTGTTAGTCATCCCAGTCAGATGTCTGACTAGTTTTCTTAGTTGACTTAGTTAATCGGACTGAGTCAAAAATGAATCTGACTTAACTTAATCAGTCTTAGTGACTGAGTTAACCCATCCTTGAATCGGTTTGACCCAGTAATGACTCAGTGGACCTTGACTGTGTTGTCTTCTTGACCGAGTTGACCATTTGACCATGACATTGACCTTTTGACTGACGTTGACTGATTAATTGACCTTTGACTGTTAGTTTGACCGTCATAGACTGTTAGTGACTCAGATGGACTGGACCTTAGTTTAATGGGTTGGGTTGGTGGACTTGGGCTTAGGGTAGTTTTCTTAGTTAGATGTTTTGGACCTCTTGTGGTCCGAATTAGACTTTGGTTTCTTCTACAAAGTTGTAGACATTCATAAGACTTGGCTAATAGATTATAGAACCAACCTAATTGAATTAGGAAACCTTAGATTTGCTAATAATAGATAATAAAAAGGTGTAGAATCATAAATGGGCCTACAATTGTGAGATGGAACTATATGATTCTTGTTTGAGCCATTTTGGCTAGATTCTTAGATTTCTTGTGTGATTAACAGTTAGTTATTAACAACGACCGATTCAAAGGACGAACCAGTGGATCGTGGATCTCGAGGTAGGCGTGGCCTGTCTTCAAAAAGGTGTGGGAATGCATTTGACTCTTTGTATTCATTATTGTTGCTTTTATAAAATTTTATGATTAACGAACTCATACATTGTGTGTTTCTGCATTCCATGTTTTGTTTAGAATGCATTATGATAATCCTGTCGATTATGTGAATCTTTCCACGATTTGGAAAGGAATTGTATTGTTTGTGGTCAATATGAATTGTTATGGGAAATGAGAATTTCCACTTGTGGTATATAGGATACGCTACTTCACATTTATACCTACTTTAATTCAGCTTTTATTGTTCAGAGTACTGGTCACCATGGTCTTAGTGGCATCCATATTTATTAGGTGTGAATTTCCGTGTAGGGATTTACAACCATATTATACATTTTTTGAAGAAGGAGTTTGTTCCATATACATGTATGATTATTTCAGTGACTTAGTCACTGTTTAATGTTTTCGGAAAAACATGTATTGTTTTCCAAATCTTGCCTATGATTACTTAGAAGGTTAAATGTTAATTATTCCCACTTCAGTTTGGATGATCGATCGAGTTGCGCAGTGAAAGCTTCACGGGTTGACTTCGCTAGTTGATTAACTTTTGTTATATTGATTATGTTGTATATTTTATTTAAAAAACCAAATGACTATTATATATGTATCATTTGAGAGAAGATCTTGTATAAATATTTCTGAGCGGGGTTAGCTTTAGGTTAAGTTCTGTATCGCATTTCCTAATTGAATGCTTAAGTGCATGTTTTAGATTTTAGTGCCTCTTTATTTAGTAAATTGTTGGATTAGTCAGCTGCTAGCTTAGGGGGCGCTACAAAAGTTGGTATTAGAGCTCACTATTAGATCTTATATGGTAGACAATAGGAATAGCTAGTGCCAGTTAGTGAACTAGATTAGTTTAGAACTGGGTTGGGTTTGTGAGATAAATCTTAATCACTAAAAGCTATCAATAAATAAAATATTTATTTGATTGATTGAATTATTTTGTTTGATTGTTTGTCTGTCTAATGGAGTAAAAATTGTAGGGTACACCGATAATTTTAGCGAATAAGGATTTGAGAATAACTAATCTAAAAAGTATGAACACGTAAACAATCTAATACTATAATAATAGTGAGATTAATATTATTGATAAAACTTGTAAGTCACGTGGAAATTTACTAAACACATGGACTTATGAAGAGTAAACAAATTATAATTACATATATATTAATAATATTTTTGGGACTTAATAATAATTGTAACAGTAGTTTTAAATAATAGTTGAACCATCAGAGTTAATTATAAAAATATTATAATAGTAACTATAGATGAAAATAAAAGTAATAATAATAATTTAATAAAGTATTGTTAACATTTATCAATTAGTATCATATTTAACTTAATTTAACTAAACTTTCAACAAGGATATATAATGATAAAAATAAAAATTATAATTAATTAAATAGTTATGGAAAATTAGTAACACTTGTGTATAGTTAAGTTTTGCAAATTAAACTAATTAGAAATTAGAAATGTAAGTTTTGTGTTTAACTTAGACAGTTAAAATAATACTTATTAGACGTTAGACATAAAAGGTGAAGATATAATGTATATAATTAAAAGACTCAACTTGTTAATAACCATGTAATGAAATTTTCTTTAGTCGAATAAATGATCCAGTAAATCATTAAAATGAAACATATATACATGAAATTGTAATGAGAGTATTCGGATACTTAGTGTAATATTAGAATTAAAAGAAAATAAATTCGTAAATTGATAAAATCCTTTTCGTAAATAAATGCAATCATCTTTTGAAATGGAAAATTAGTATGACGAACTTAAACCGTTAGAATTTAAATTAATATTATATTGAGCATAACTTAAATTAAAAATCTCATTTAAGTTACAAATATATAATGATCAAATAATGATTATAATTAAATAGCAATGGAAAATTATTAGTGCTCATCTATAATTAAGTTTTGCAAAGTTAACTAATAACAAATTAGAATCATGTGTTTGGTGTTTAAACCGGATATATAAGTAAGACTTATTAAGTAGGAATAAAAGAACGTGAAGTCATATAAGCACAGAGTAAACACTAAACTTGTTAACAATCTTATACCAAAATTATCTTTTGTCCAATAAATGATTCATTAAATCACTAAATTATACACATGAAGTGATATTTATAGTACGTGAATACTTAGTACAAAAATTAGACTTAAAGGACAATAAAATTGCTTGAATAAGATACTTATTATTAATACCCAAAATCTAAAGACTATTAAGACATATTAAAAATGTTATACAGACTCAAAATTTAAATCATATTAAATTACTAACGCCAATATGTAACAAGATATACTATATTACCAATTCAATCTGAATAAATAAATTATGTTATATCAATCTTTTCGTGAAAGTAAAATTATATTTACAAGATTATGGCTTAATAAAATTAAACTAAGTATCATTACTAAACAATTATTTTAATTGTATGTTAGTTACACTTGTAATCAAATAAGAAAATTTGATAAAACAATAATGAAAATGATAGTATAATTAAGACAATAATTTTCGATTAAATAAGCAAATTATAATACTATCTAATACTAATTATTATAAAATTTAGAATCATTGTAAATATCATTTGAATAATAATTATAGAATGGTAATAGCAAAAATGTAATTTTATTAATAGTACAACTTAAGGATCACTTAGCAATAATATAAAATTTAAGGAAATAAAGTTAGATCAAATCAAATCTAATAATAAAATAAAAAAATTGATAGTATGATTAATTACAAATTAACTTTTATCGGCCTAAGTAATAAGAAATAAATGTTATAATAATGATGAAAGTATTAACACCAAATAATTATGGAAAAATTGTTAGCGGTTACTTATTATAACTAAATAAGCAAATAGATACATTGGAAATAATGATAGTAACATTTGGATAATCGATATAACGTTAAGTTATTCTTAATTGGTACATGAATTTAAAATCTATCTAGTTATAATAATATAGTCTCATTTGGAATTAAAATTTGATTTCATTAAAATAAATAAATAATAATAAAATAAAAGGTAAGATAAATAATTCGAATAACTAAATTTCTTAAAATGATGTGAACTGCTTATATATTTTATAAAGTAAATTTATCATACATACACTAGTAAAGATAGAAGTTAAAGACTAAATAATCTTGATAAAATAAAATTAACACTTGGTTAATCGTAATAAGTTTGTACTTAGTAATCCAGGACTGGGGAATAGTGAGGTTGGTAATTCTGATATGTTCAGGTGATACTTGTTAGGTAGTAGGCATTGTCAGGCGTCGTGAACCTAGACAGGGCAACTACATTCTTGTATCACTAGGCATTGAAGGGAGACTTGCTTCTATTAGTGAACTAATAGATCCCAAATTTTAATGAGAAACTTTATTATGGAATATCTTCAAAGTACTTAGAACCAGTAAGTTATTGACTTAGAAATTAGTGTAGAAAATTTAAATCTAGAAGTCATAGTTTCCATTATAGAGCTTCATGTAAGAAACTTAGACTTCTCTCTTGGATAGAACTTAAATCAGCATAGTTGAACCTAGAGCTACAAATTATAAATTTTAGTTGTAGAAAGCCATATAGGTTTATGCTTTTGTTATTGTTTTGTTTTGCGCTTGGATAAGAGGTGGATTTATTCTTTAAGGTGGGGAGTTTTTCAAGACTAGAAGGAAGTTCGATTTTCGAGGACGAAAATGATATAAGGGGAGAACGTGACAACCCTCAAGCTCGTCAATGCTATTATACCAGTCAAGAGACGTCTTAGCCGCTAATGACTCGATTAGTTTAACACGAACATTAATTAATATGAATCATTCTAACAACAATCTAGATATGAAATTAGTACAATTGGATATATCTCGAAAAGTTATGTGGAATGGACTACTCGCAGCGTCATTCGGATACCAGACGAAGGAGATATCATTGGTTTAGTTCTTAGTCGGTCTGGCTGCCCTTATAATTTGGACGGGTGCCGTTAGCAATTTTGGTGGACCATATCTCTGGCCAAATCGAGATGAATTCATTCTCTCTTATTCTTTCTCTTTCTTCTTCTTCTTCTTTCTTCTTTTTCTTTCTTCTTCTCTGTTCATCACGGTTCGTGTATCTGTGAAAGACTTTTGATATGAGAGTGAGAATTGATTGAAGAGAATAAGTGATGGGGTAATACAGATGATAAAGAAACTGAGGGTTGTTGTTTAATCATCAGCGTGGTGTTATGTTGATGAAGATCGAGAAAGTTAGGGTTTCTCAGATAATTGAGTTGGGGTTCGATTTGAGTGTCGACTAAGAGGAATTGTACAGAATTGTTAGATGGGTGTGGTGTTTTAAGAAGTGAATTGAAGTATAGAACTCAAATTGAGAAAGAAATGATTCGGGGATTAAATTAGGGTTTCACAAAAAATTCAAAGAAGAATCTGGAGTTGAAATTGAGACTTTAAGTAACAGATTAAAGATGGGTTTGTCGTGAATTAGAGTTTCGATTGAAGCTGAGGTATGCATGCAGTGAAGATTGGTTCGATTTAAGAGTTAGAGTTTCTCATAGATTTGGATTAGAGTTTGTAATAACTTCTGAGAATATTAGAATATGAAGTTGATGGATTAGGGAATCGAATTATTGATGGGTTATGTTGAAATGAAGGTTAGGGTTCATAATAAAAGTTCAGTAGAGAGTTTGAAGATGAAATTGATAATCTTGAATAACGATTGGAGATGGGTTTGATATGAATTAGGTTTAAGGTTGAAGATTTTCTTAAGAAAACAGTTAAGGTTCAAATTTATGAATCTGAAGATTGATTGGTGGTTGAATTGCAAGTTGTGATGTGTTTGTAAGTGAATTATAATTCCAGCATAATCGATTTGGTGAAATAGACAATTCAGAGGTTGTTAAGGTTTGGGTAAGTCTCTACTTGTTCTAATTTCGTTATTTTGAGTTGAGTTGATGAAATTGTGTAGTTTTTATTTGTTGGGAATGAACCAGGATTGAGATAATTGTAGAATAGAGTGGTAAATGTAAAGTTGTAGGGTGTTATGATTGAGATGGCAGTTATAGTAGTTCTGATGGAGAAGATTGTAGCTGGAACTATCTGAGTTTGAATGGAGGTGTTGAATAAAGGTGTAATTGAGTAGCTAGTTGTGTTGTTTATAACTAAAGGTGACCATAAGAAATTTATACCTGGAAGAAGAGTTGAACTGATTTGAGTTAGAACTGTAATGGATAGTGGAGGCTTGTAACTAACTGTGGTTACAGAACAGTGATTGAGTTTTGGAATTGTGTTGTATAATAGTTAATGTTAAAGTTATTTGTGTTGGTAGAGATGTAGGATATGAATTGATTTTGCAGAAATGGATTTAGGTTGATCTGCAATTGGTAATGTAGAACTGGGATAATGGTTGTATATGAAGTTTTACTGATTTCAGGGAAGTGTTGGTTCAACTATCTCAGTGAGCTGTAGAATTCAGGTATGGCAGTGATTATTTAAAGAGGTACAGAATAGTTGAAGTTATAGAGGAGATATAATTGGTACTGTGTTGGTGTATGTGAAGTTGTATTGTGTGTTGAGTTGGGAGAGTATAAATTGTATAGGATTGTTGTGTAGAATCAGAATTGGATTGTCTCTTTGAAAGCCTGCTGCTACTACAATTGCAGGTAAACTCAATTTAGTATTGTAACTGAAATTTGAAGTTTGTTTAAGATTGAATGAAATGAATTGTTGTTATTTGAGTTGATTGAGTTGTTGCAATAGAATTAGGCTGTTAGTCATCCCAGTCAGATGTCTGACTAGTTTTCTTAGTTGACTTAGTTAATCGGACTGAGTCAAAAATGAATCTGACTTAACTTAATCGGTCTTAGTGACTAAGTTAACCCATCCTTGAATCGGTTTGACCCAGTACTGACTCAGTGGACCTTGACTGTGTTGTCTTCTTGACCGAGTTGACCATTTGACCATGACATTGACCTTTTGACTGACGTTGACTGATTAATTGACCTTTGACTGTTAGTTTGACCGTCATAGACTGTTAGTGACTCAGATGGACTGGACCTTAGTTTAATGGGTTGGGTTGGTGGACTTGGGCTTAGGGTAGTTTTCTTAGTTAGATGTTTTGGACCTATTGTGGTCCGAATTAGACTTTGGTTTCTTCTACAAAGTTGTAGACATTCATAAGACTTGGCTAATAGATTATAGAACCAACCTAATTGAATTAGGAAATCTTAGATTTGCTAATAGTAGATAATAAAAAGGTGTAGAATCATAAATGGGCCTACAATTGTGAGATGGAACTATATGATTCTTGTTTGAGCCATTTTGGCTAGATTCTTAGATTTCTTGTGTGATTAACAGTTAGTTATTAACAACGACCGATTCAAAGGACGAACCAGTGGATCGTGGATCTCGAGGTAGGCGTGGCCTGTCTTCAAAAAGGTGTGGGAATGCATTTGACTCTTTGTATTCATTATTGTTGCTTTTATAAAAGTTTATGATTAACGAACTCATACATTGTCTGTTTCTGCATTCCATGTTTTGTTTAGAATGCATTAAGATAATCCTGTCGATTCTGTGAATCTTTCCACGATTTGGAAAGGACTTGTATTGTTTGTAGTCAATATGAATTGTTATAGGAAATGAGAATTTCCACTGGTGGTATATAGGATACGCTCCTTCACATTTATACATACTTTAATTCAGCTTTTATTGTTTAGAGTACTGGTCACCATGGTCTTGGTGGCATCCATATTTATTAGGTGTGAATTTCCGGGTAGGGATTTACAACCATATTATACATTGTTTGAAGAAGGAGTTTGTTCCATATACATGTATGATTATTTCAGTGACTTAGTCACTGTTTAATGTTTTCGGAAAAACATGTATTGTTTTCCAAATCTTGCCTATGATTACTTAGAAGGTTAAATGTTAATTATTTCCACTTCAGTTTCTGTGACAGATCAGAGTTTCGCAGCGAAATCTTCACGGGTTGACTTCGCTAGTTGATTAACTTTTGTTATATTGATTATGTTGTATATTTTATTTAAAAAACCAAATGACTATTATATATGTATCATTTGAGATAAGATCTTGTATAAATATTTCTGAGCGGGGTTAGCTTTGGGTTAAGTTCTGTATCGCATTTCCTAATTGAATGCTTAAGTGCATGTTTTAGATTTTAGTGCCTCTTTATTTAGTAAATTGTTGGATTAGTCAGCTGCTAGCTTAGGGGGCGCTACATAGTCATTGGGCAAATCTAATCTAAAAAATAAAAATCCTAACTCATTATCGCAGACATTGCAATTGCACTTAGCGTGTGGAATAAGCCTTTAAACCCCTAGGTGGACCTTGTGGCCGAGTTATAGTGGCCTTTAAACCCCTAGGTGGACCTTGTGAAGCCAGTTTGGCATGGTGGCCACTTAACGCAATTCCACCTCTTTTAATGCTGTGGCAGGTTTAGATCAACTCGATTGGTCAATGAAAAGATAGGGCCGGCCAAGCATGGGTGTGGCCACACTTCTGGTGCGCGTGGAAGATTTAACGCGACCTGATTAGTCGATGGGGAAATGGGCCCGACCACAACTCATGGGAGTGTGGCAGGTTTAAAGCGACCTGATTGGTCGACAGAGGATAAGGGCCGGTTGGGCAACATGGGATGTGGCCACTTTCAAGTGGCGCCGGCTGGCCTATGTCGTGGCCACACCATCTTTTGTTGTTGCTCCTTCCCTGCGACTCCTTTATTCCTTGTTTTCTGATTTCGGGTAGGATTTTGCACATACTAATCCATGGTGGATTAATTACCTAGCTCGCTTAGGCTTAATTTCGACAGGCAAGGTATAATATACCGCGTTGGGCGCAAAACCCTAATTTTTGCAGATTAGTCAGGGTGATATCTGAATCTTATGAATTATTATGAAATTGATTGAATTCTATGTATTGACACAGAGTTCTCTAAGTTCATTACCAGAGAGCAGTATGTTTTCCGATTGAATACTTTATGCAAGGACCTTATCCTTGATACTTGGAAATTCGTGATACTCTGCTGCGAGTAAACACAAATTATCATGCCATGTCAACATTAAGGGTTCAATCGGGGAACATAGCAAAGAAAGCATTCAAAGAAAATTATATTATCTGAATAATACAGGCAAGACACCAAAATTTACAGAATATCTAGGGTTGTTGCTACATGCACTATTCTGGATAAATTTCATGAGGAAATATTGAGTTGCTCAATAAATGTGCCAGTGGAGAGGTTGGACACTCACTGCTTTTACTTGGCTCTGTTTCTTTGCAGAGTGACATCATATTAAATACAAGGTTTACAATTTTAACCCTGAACTAAATACCACCATCAACAACTTCTTGTAGAAAGCGGTGACCATCTCACATCAGTTGGATATGCTGTTTGGTGCGATTTTATTGTACCAGGTATACGCTCTTCCGATAAGTGACTTTGAAAATTATTTCAGGCGGAGGACATAATTGTATTCGTGTTCTCCCAAGGATTACAGAAAATGAGAGATGTGTTCACGAGCGTTACCAGTACCATCATAGAGGAAAAACTGAGGAGAGGAGTATCCTCTCGGGAGAGAAACTCTTTTTACATCAGGAGGATACAGAGCTTGGTGCTGGTGCATGTCCACCGGGTTTTATTTTCCTTGATTTTGGAGGAGACGCTCCAGGTCCTCACGTGTGATGAAGTTGGATGGATAATTTGAGCGTTCAGGAGCAACACGAAAGATATTAGTTTGAGTGAATATTATATCAGAAGAGAAGATTCTCAAGCATAAACAAACTAGGTGCAATCAAAGTTCAATAACCGTTAGTCAATCAAATCAATCAAAAACTAATAATGAAATGCAATTATCTAGTTTCCTACCAACGGTACTCGTGGAGCTTCCTAATCCCAAAGAAGTCTTTAAAACGAGCGGTCGTAAGAGATTTCGCCTAATTAGGGTACTTTCCTCTCTGAATAGATGGCTCCACCAGTAACAAAACAACTAGGTAGTTTTGCTGGCTCTGAGGTTTAGTTTGCTCGAATTGCAAACTTTAATATTTATAGACCAAGGAAGTTTGGACACCAAGGAATTTCAAAAACCGAATATTCTCAAAGATATGCAATAAAGTCCAAATACGGTTTTTCATAATTCCTGGAAATGCACCGTCCAAATATAATGACCGAAATCTCAGTAAAAAATCTCTAATTAGTAAATGCACATTACTAATTTTTATTTTATAAAGATATGCATTTAATTGCTGGAAATTAAAAGCATATAAAAACTAAAAATCCTAATTAAAAGATTCTCAATTTATTTCGATCCGGGATTCTCCTTTAGCTATTAAGGAACATCTTTGAACAATAAAAGATAAGAGTTAATGCACATGTTCAAAGTATGTTGACATCTTTACTTTGTAAATCCTTTTTCATAGTTACAATCTTGGAACCGATTTGCCACACTTCCAAATAAGTTTAGAATTGGTTCATCTAACTTCCAAGAACTATGTGATTGATTATCCTATGAAATCACCAATCATGGGTTTAAACGGTACTACCAAAAAAAGTTTTGGTTCTACCTCCATGTGGGTACTTGGATCGGTCACACTAGCTTTCCAAAATTTGGTTGACTAGGTACTAGGATCGGTTACCAAATATATATGGTATCTAACTTGTATTCGGTTGCACAAGTCATAAGATCGGTTACCAATCACTAAGATTTTGTTACACCTCTTACAAGGATTGATTCCCCTACTTGTGATCGGTTGCACCTCTTACTAGGATCAGTTCCCAAATGTCTAGAGTTGGTCATACCAATTACAGTAAATTGATCATACCATCTCAGGTGATTACTTAAGATCGGTTTCACTAATAAAAGTCATACCAATACAAAAGTTAGGCCTTGTGAATAGTTTTACCAAGATACATAAACAAGCTATGAGCGATTATACTAAACACACATATTGGTAATCCAAATATTTGCAATGAATAACAATACCAATAAGCCAAGATATTTCCCTTTCGATTCATAACACAAGTTTATGATTTGTACTTCCTTTAAACGAATGTAAAAACATTGTTTCCTAGGACGAACTCTTCACCCCATACCCATACATAATCACAATAGCATTCATACGATTATGTTGATGTCTTATATAAGAAGTTCAAAAGATAGACGTCATACTTCGTATTGTGGTTCCTTATGTTAGAGCATTTCTCGGTCGAAATTGCATGCATTGCTATCTCAAGCATGTTTGTCAATGTTAGTGATCAAAACTATAAGTCTTGATTTCTAGTCTACTACGGCTAAGGTCTCGGACGAGGATATAAAGTGTAGTTGAGATCAAGAACTCCATGGAAATCATCATACAAGACGAAGGACTACTCAAGGAACTAGTGGATCTTCATTGAATAAAAGGTATGTGGAGACTTGAACTTATCTATCACTCAAAAGTATATTTATCTCCTATCTTGAGACAAAAGTCGTTTTGCTATATAGACTTAGATTATACACATTTGGTATTTCGAGCTGAGTTTACCTTGCCTATATATTTCTCGAAATATGTGTTGGTAAAGCTTCCGCTTTAGCCAAGATCATCTTTACATATTGACGAAAGTCATGTTAAGTTTCAATCACTTTGAAAATTATTCTGACGAAAAATAGTTTGTGAATAACAACTATATAACGTCCTCTGAGAATGTTTCAATGATTGAAATTAGAGTTTAGACAATATAACCAATGGAGGATATAATCATTATTGTGGAAACACATATGTGTATAAGTTCGTATTCCTTGAACCAAAGTTTGCGAACTTTGTTGATCAAGAGAACCGGAGAAGTGCGTGAGATTCAGTCCGCAAACTCAATCCGCGAACTGTCGAAGTTCTCAAACCCGAGAATTTCTGCTGGAGTTTTTGAACTTTATCTGGGAACTTTAGTCTGCGAACTAAGTCCGCGAACTTGAGTAGGTTATGTCTAAAAACGATATTTGTGAACTCATCTCTATAAACAAAGGAATGTTATTTCAAACAGTGGCTATATAGTTCATGAACCGATTCCAGTGAATCAAATTATTTTTTCTTCAATTATGTCTTGTGTAGTACATAAATATCTAAGCAATTGAACAACTCTATAACTAGTTCATTTGAGTCATTTGAACTAGTTATGGTGAAGAAGAATATGGTTGATATGAAAGTTATCATATGGCTAACCATTTGGTTAACTATTATTGAACCAACTAATGTACAAGTTTGGGTACGGTTTTCACAAGCCTACAAACGTGCATTTCATATGTGTATAACAAGCTATGTTTTCGATCTAACGGTTGATAAATATTAGCTTGAATCTAATCAGGTTTTCATCTAACGGTGAATATTGAATGCTTTGTTACTAAGCTAACATTGATTGCAAACCCTGATTTGAAAGACTATATAAGGGAGAACTCTATCAACTGGGAAACCTAATCCCCATACCTTACGTGTGATACTAGTTGCATAACTAGAGTCGATTCTCCTTTAACCTTTGGTTTCTTCTTCTAAACCAGGTTAACGACTTAAAGACTTCATTGGGATTATGAAGGCAGACCGATACTACTTTTATCGTAGTTGTGTTATCTGATCTTGGTGTTTCTATCGTACGAGTATAATTGTAATAATTGGCTTGAGATTTCTATCTCCGATAGGCAAGATATAAAAGTAGTCACAAATATCTTTGTCTCATCGTTTGTGATTCCACAATATATTTTTTTCACTGCGTCGGTTAAGACTATTGTGAGGTGATTGATAATACTAAGATATTCTTTGGGAATATAAGTCTGGTTTATTAATTGGTTCATGTTCACCTTGGTTTATCAAAAGACGTAACAAAACTCATAGGTATATTCGTGGGAGATGAATTTATCTATTACCATAGACTTTTATGTGTGGTACAAATTGGTTTATTAAAGTCTTCGACTTTGGGACGTAGCAACTCTTAGTTATGGGTGAGATTAGCTAAGGGAATCAAGTATGTAGTATCCTGTTGGGATCAGAGGCGTAGGAGCATAACTGTACCTTGGATCAGTGTGAGATTTTTTGGGGTTCAACTACAGTTCAGACCGAAGTTAACTTGGAGTAGGCAAGTGTCTGTAGCGGCATAATACAGTGCATGTTTAATTTGGATTAGGTCTCGGGGTTTTTCTTCATTTGCGGTTTCCTCATTAACAAAATTCTGGTATCTGTGTTATTTTATTTTTTGCATTATATTGTTTATCTTTATAATTGAAATAATACAGGTTGTGCGTTGTAGTTCAATCAATTAGAATATCCAACCTTTGGTTGTTGATTTACATTGATTGACACTTGGATATTGGTCTTTGGTACCATCTAAGTTATTCCTTGTATTTTATTAAAGACTCGCTGATTTATATTAGCTTGAGTAAATCAAATCAAGAAAGTGATAATAACTCCTTGAGTTACTTTTATCTAGATTGAGTCTGACTGTCTAGTTGATTCTCTAGAAAGTAAATCGGAGTTAGTCCATACATATTGTTAAGCGAAAGATTAGTTGTGGTTGTTAGACCCCCGCTTTTTCAATTGGTATTAGAGCAGGAAAACACGTTCAAGACCTTACAAGTATGTGTTTGTAGTGATCCGACTCTATGGACAATAGTGCTATCTCAATAAATGCACCACCAGATCCAGGGATTTCAGAATTCTCTTCCATGAATGATTTAATAAAATATGCAGAAGAAATTCTATCTAAACCTCCACCATGTTTAAAATCCCTTGAAGTGTTTTCAGGGCTTGAAAAGAATCTCAAGAGCTTATCTCTTGATGTTGAGTCATACCTCAAGAAAGAGAAAAAAATCTCTTGACAGGCTAAATCAAGTTATGATGAATAATATTCATGTTGAGGTTGATATTGATTTACTAATCAACGAGATCAATGCTCCTCCTCTTCGTAATCCAATTAGTTGTGATAAACTAAACGAATTACAAGAGGAGTTTAAATCTCAGTCATCTGAGTGTATCACCTCAAAGCATGAATTGATTCGTTGCTTAATTCCTGATACTTCCTATCAAGATAATAGTATTTTCTTATTTTATGAAGAATCTAGGATGTCTCTTTTTATCAAAAGAGTTTACCTTCGCAGTACTAAAAACTATCTGCAGAAACCGTTTTTTATAAGTTGGGAAACAAGAAATCAGAAACACCAATCTTTTTGGGTTCTCTTGAAGTTCTTTGATAGACTTATAAAAACAATTCCTTGGGTGTTTCTCAACACTACAAGATTTAAGAGTTGTTGGAAAGAAACTATTTCTTGGTGCCATGGTGATCAAGACATTTTTCACCTCAACACAACTTGTTTGTGTTGAAAGTTCATCCTCACCAAGAAATGCCCTGCTATGTATACGGTGAGGGAAGCACAACAACTGGGGCACACAGATTATATTCGGTAAGGCTATAGAATTCAATTGGACTTTTATAAAAAAGATATGTCTATAAACTTGAGCAAGTTTTTATGTTTTTATTACTTGTTTGAGTACTTATAATGATCCATGTACCTTGATTATCGTTCATTTCTACCTAACTTGATCTGTGTTTAAGGTTCTTAAATGTTTAGGTTTGAAAACATTAGTACAAGATGTTTGGACTTCATGGTACACATACCAAGTATGCATAACATCAATTAAAACCAAAATCCAGGGGTTTAAGTTCGCAAACCCCGTCTGCATACTGCTCCAGCATACGAAAATTCATTTGCAAACCCGTATGCATACTTGACGTCGATATTCGGTAAACTTGTTTTGGCCGTAACTTCTTCGACCGAACTCAGATTGGCCTAATTCTTTTTGCACTCTCTTCCTATTTGAATTCTATTCAAAATAGATATGAGGAACCTTGAATTTGGATGAGTTATGATTGGTATTTGTCATATCTCTTGTTTTTGAGTATTTTGCTCTGTTTCGTTGCACGTGTTCCACTTCTCTTGAACTTGGGCACTTGGATTCTTGGAGTACTACTCTTCTAAGCTAATTTGTAGCTTTTGACAAGAATGTTGTTGGTGAATCACAAAGAAGGAAGTTCAAGAATGGAAAGTAGTACGCTATGCTATGGAATTCTTGAATGTTCATAATCATCCTATGTGAACTATGGTGCATGGTCGTTATTGACTTTGTATGTTATTCTTTGTTAATAAAATCTTTTTATATGCCTTTGGTAGCTATTATTGGTGTAAATCCATGCGAAAAAGATTGATTCAACCCTGTAAGGACAAATCATCTTGTATGTGCATTACGAGTTTGTCTTGTTGCCTAATAAATCTTCTATTTTTCTTGTTTTTGTTTAGAAGAATAACTAGAGGTTGGAATAGCCATTATTATGATTACACATAGCTATGTCCAATGTTTTTATCTCCTTTCTTTTAGATTTATTGGTTTAAATTCTAAACTTGTTTGGAAGATTATTTTTGCAGTATTAATCTTTATGATTTTATATATTGCAATATTGTTATGGGATATGTGTGTTTACGTCCGTGAAATTGATTGTCCCGTACTTTGTCAAAAGTAAAGTCGTTCATGAGTTGATATGCAAGTATTGATGAAAGAATGAATGGACTTTTGACAAATACAAAAGTTAAGCCTATTATGTCAATTTTTGTTGGAAGATAGGTTAAAATCTTTTGTAATTCAAGGATTATGTCTATTGTATGTCATTGTGCAAATGGTGATGGAAACATAAAATGAATCCTTGTGTATTCCGCAGTAATTGATCTTCCCTGATCCATGTATTATTGTGAGGCTCCGTAATGTGTCTTATGTTGAGCACTAAAACAACCAAAGTTGATTATTATTATGATTAGCTTAGTTGTTGTTCCATAAGGTAATTTATGTCGAGCTTTTTGAACTAAATTAATCATCTTGTGTGGTTATTTAGTTATGACTCCGTATTTTTTTCTTATGTTTGAGCGTTTTTGACTGGGTTGATTATTTTCATGATTAACTTAGTCATTACTCCATAGATTTTCTTATGAGAGTATAATAAACGACTAAATTGATTACTTTTGTGATTAGTTTAATTGTGTATTCCGATTAGATTAACTATGGGTTCTCTTGTGATTAATCTAATTAAGTTTTTAAGTCTCCATAAGTTCACTTGTGTTGAGCATATTCGGTTACTTTTGTAATTGAATATTTTTGGATTCAAATTCATACTTGTATGTGATTTGTTGTCCAAATAAATTCTTCTTTTCTTTTGAAATTAAGGCCGCTCTTGTTGTTCCTTAGGGAATGACATATTATGGTGGAGAGTTCTTTTGAACTTGTGCTTAATTTCCAAATCTTTGTGGGGAGTACGGCCGTGGAATATTATAGGGGTTATCTTGTATCTTCATAAACTCATTGATGAATGCATTTAGCTTCGGCTTTATGATTGCATCTAAACAAGATGATATATTCTTACCTTTGGTCTTGAAACGTCTCTTACAGAAATTTCATTAGGATCCCGTTCTTGTACCTTTGCCAATTTTATTGACAAAAAGGGGGAGAATTAATATGTAGTTCACACTACAAATACATATGGTTTTCGGATCATTATGTAAGGGGGAGTGGTTTCCATGAGAGATGGAGTATTGACTAAGGGGGAGTGATATATCACCATAGTATTATTGTTGAAGTTGTGATGCAATTGGACTATGACGATGTGTAATGATACTATGATATTGTATAACAATGATTGAGAACTCTTGTTTTCTCATTGTTATAGCTATGGATTTTCAACAACGATGATGCTAAACTTACAACCTTTGGGATCATTGGAGTACCTAGAAGTGACGAAGATTTCGAGTAATGTTGAAGATTAGACATGTGGAATAGGAGCTACAAAGTTTATTTATATATTTTTTGTATTCCACATGTATTGATAGTTTTGTCACTAAAATTGACAAAGGGGATATTGTTAGAGCATTCCTCGGTCGAACTCGTATGCTTTTCTATCTCAAGCATGTTTGTCAATGTTAGTGATCAAAACTATAAGTCTTGATTTCTAGTCTACTATAGCTAAGGTCCCGGACTAGGATAGAAAGTGTAGTTGATCTCAAGAACTCCATGGAAATCATCATACAAGACGAATGACTACTCAAGGAACTGGTGGATCTTCATTGACTAAAAGGTATGTGGAGACTTGGACTTATTCATCACTCAAAAGTTTATTTATCTCCTATCTTGAGATAAAAGTCGTTTTGCTATATAGTCTTAGATTATACACATTTGGTATTTCGAGCTGAGTTTACCTCGCCTATCTATTTCTCGAAATATGTGTTGGTAAAGCTTTCGCTTTAGCCAAGTTCATCTTTACCTAGTGACGAAAGTCATGTTAAGTTTCAATCACTTTGAAAATTGCTCTAACGAAAAATGGTTTGTTAATAAGAACTATATAACGTCCTCTGAGAATGTTTCAATGATTGGAATGAGAGTTTAGATAATATAACCAATGGAGGATATAAGCATTGTTGTGGAAACACATACGTGTATAAGTCCTTATTCCTTGAACAAAAGTTTGCGAACTTTTTTTATCAAGAGAACCGAAAAAGTGCGTGAGCTTCAGTCCGCGAACCCAGTCCACGAACTAGAAAAGTTATCAAACCTGTGAATTTCTGCTGGAGTTCGTGAACTCCATCCAGGAACTTAAGTCCGCGAACTCAGTCCGCAAACTTGTGTAGGTTATGTCTAAAAACGATATTTGTGAACTCATCTATATAAACTAAGGAATGCTATTGCAAACCGTGGATATATAGTCATGAACTGAGTCGAGTGAATCAAATAATTTTTGCTTCAATCGTGTCTTGTGTAGTACATAAATATCTAAGCAATTGAACAACTCTCTAACTAGTTCATTTGAGTCTTTTGAACTAGTTATGGTGAAGAAGAATATGGTTGATATGAAAGTTATCATATGGCTAACCATATGGTTAACTATTGTTGAACCAACTAACGTACAAGTTTGGGTACGTCTTTCACAAGCCTACAAACGTGCATTTCATATGTGTATAACAAGCTATGTTTTTGATCTAACGGTTGATAAATATTATCTTGAATATAATCAGGTTTTCATCTAACGGTGAATATTGAATGCTTTGTTACTAAGCTAACATTGATTGCAAACCCTGATTTGAAAGACTATATAAGGGAGAACTCTAGCAACTAGGAAACTTAATCCCCACACCTTACGTGTGATACTAGTTGCATAGCTAGAGTCGATTCTCCTTTAACCTTTGGTTTCTTCTTCTAAACCAGGTTAACGACATAAAGACTTCATTGGGATTGTGAAGCCAGACCGATACTACTTTTATCGTAGTTGTGTGATCTGATCTTGTTGTTTCTATCGTACGAGTACAATTGTAATAATAGGCTTGAGATTTCTATCTCTGATAGACAAGATATAAAAGCAGTCAAAAACATCTTCTTCTCATCGTTTGTGATTCCACAATATCTTTTTTCGCTGCGTCGATTAAAACTATTGTGAGGTGATTGATAATACTGAGCTGTTCTTCGGGAATATAAGTATGGTTTATCAATTGGTTCATGTTCACCTTGATTTATAAAAAGACGGAATAAAACTCTTAGGTATATTCCTAGGAGACGAATTTATCTATTACCATAGACTTTTTGTGTGATACAGATTGGTTTATTAAAGTCTTCTACTTTGGGTTGTAGCAACTCTTAGTTATGGGTGAGATCAGCTAAGGGAATCAAGTACGTATTATCCTGCTGGGATCAGAGGCGTAGGAGCATAACTGTACCTTGGATCAATGTGAGATTGTTTGGGGTTCAACTACAGTCCAGGCCGAAGTTAACTTGGAGTATGCTAGTGTCTGTAGCGGATTAATACAGTGTATGTTTAATCTGGACTAGGTCCCGGGTTTTTTCTGCATTTGCGGTTTCCTCGTTAACGAAATTCTGGGGTCTGTGTTATTTCATTTTACGCATTATATTGTTTATCTTTATAATTGAAATAATACAGGTTGTGCATTGTAGTTCAATCAATTAGAATATCCAACCTTTGGTTGTTGATTTACATTGATTGACACTTGGATATTGGTCTTTGGTACCATCCAATTTATTCCTTGTATTTGATTAAAGACTCACTGATTTCTATTAGCTTGAGTAAATCAAATCAAGAGAGAGATAATAACTCCTTAAGTTACTTTTATCTAGATTGAGTCTGGCTGTCTGGTTGATTCTCTAGAAAGTAAATCAAAGTTAGTCCATATAGGTTTCTAAGCGAAAGATTGGGTGTGGTTGTTAGACCCCCGCTTTTTCACCTTAATTCTATGTCTAACTAGAGTATAATCATTCACAGCTTCACAGTTATGTTTTCAATATGGGCGACTTGAAAGATACGTTAGGAATGAAACAGTTCAAGTCAAATATTACTAACCTCAAGTGGAAGGATGATGTCGTCGGTGTAGTTCTTTACTCTTCACATTCTTCAAGTCTTCACTTAATTCTCATATCCTAGTAACTTTCTAGCTAACCTATAAAATATGACAACCAAACTTGACATACCAATGCTTGGTGGGTTCAACCGAGCTATGCTCTAACAAAGTGCACTGCCTAGTTTTCTCAGCTAACTCAATAAACGATTCAAAACATGTATCTGGGTCATGATGGGTGAATTCTCCACCAGTCATTGTTTCTACCTGCATATAGGTTTCGTTATCAATGCCCTCACATAAAATTTGAGCCATGTGGCCTTTCTCAAAGACGTGATGTGGACACTGGTATATCAATTCATTAAACTTTTCTACATAATCATGAAGGTTCTCACCTAATTTCTTCTTAAATGTTTGGATAGACTGCCGTACAACAATAGTCTTATGGTGTGGGTATAATTTCTTAACAAAAACCTCTACAAGACGAGGTGGTGATTGTTTTAGAAGGAATGAAATGATACCACTATTTGGATTTCTCATCAAGAGAGAAGAGAAACAAACATAACCTAATCACATCTTTGGAGACATTCGGATAATTCATTTTGTCACAAATCATTTCAAAGTCTCTTATGTGGGTATACGGGTTCTCACTTTCTAACCCCCTAAAATTACGAAACATGCCAATTATCTCAAGTTTAATATCAAATTGGACAGTAAAAGCTGGTAGAACTACCCCTGGGTCACATATTACTCTAGAAGGGTTCAGACGGTCTCTAAGGGTTTTTGTTGCCGGGACATCACCCATTTCAGCAAAAATATAAGTACCACATAAATCCGTGTAACTGGTTGGACTAAAAAAAAAAGATCGTTTTCTTCAAGTCTATCGCCTACACGTGTCCAACGACGCATACACAAGCAAAAATACTAGTGTTTAGCAAGAAATTGTGCACATGCAAATGTAGAGTTTACTATTTTAGGTAAACTTGGGTTACCTTAGCGAGGTATACTTACAGTCAGAGACTGGTCAGCGATACAAGGCAAAGGTTTGTGGAATTTCAGCTAGTAACTCCCATCAGGCCCACGACACGGGGTCAGCTTACTATTCCACAAGTTTTTCTAAATTCGATAATCTGACGATGCAATTGGTTTGTGCAAGTGGGTTTTTTTATAATAATAAAATAAATAATTAAAAATAAAATAAAATAACAAAGAAATAAAAATTATAAATTAATAAAAAAAATTAATAACCAAAATAAAAGTCCATAAGAATAAAATCTTCATTTTTCTCTCTTTATGGAATGCAAGCTCAACTTTCGAGCTAGTCGCTTAAAAAAATAATTAATAAAATTGGACAGAGAAAATAAATAAGAGAGAGAAAATGATATGATAATGAATAAAATTTAATAGAAAATACTACTAAAAACAGAAAAGAGGCCTAAAATAAAAAAAATAATCTAAAACCCAAATACAAGTCTGCATCAGACGCGCCAAAAATTGATATGGTTTTTTTTTATAGTGGTAAGAAAATGGTTTCGTTGCGTGGACTTGTGGTGATTCAATTTTCGACCTTTAGCTTCAAGTCAATCCTGCACAATAATTTTTTTTTACCAAAGACGTAAAATAGAACAAAATAAATCTAAAATAAATAAATAGAAATACTACTAAAAACAGAAAAGAGGCCTAAAATAAATAAATAAAAATCTAAAACCCAAATACAAGTCCGCATCAGACGCGCCAAAAATTGATATGGTTTTTTATAGTGGTAAGAAAATGGTTTCGTTGCGCGGACTTGTGGTGATTCAATTTTAGACCTAATTTTTGTAAAACTAAAAATAACGAACTAAATTGGAAGAAATGATATCAAGTTGTAAAAAGTGTTGAGGGTAAGATTCCACCGATTACCAATCTTTTAGTGGTTCAAGTTTAATAGGGGTATTTTGTGTTTCCTCCCCTCTAAAGTTTGATAATTTGCATTACCTTCCTTAGAAAAATTTAATTTGCGATACCTCCCCTTGTTACTTTTTCCATCCAATTCCAGTTAGCTTACTCAACAATGGTGGATGCATGGAAAATATAAAAATACTTTGGTGAATTTCTTGAACTACCTTCACCTCCTTCGTTCGTAATTCTAACATACGAGCACATGTGTATTTTAGGCAGGTCATCGAAAAATATTTTTGTCCTTGCCACGCATGCACTATTATTGAGTCATCTAACTGAAATTAAATCAAAAAAACAACTACGAGAGGTATCAGTAATTAAAATTTTCTAGGGGAGGTAATGCAAATTAGGGATCTTTAGAGGGGGAAAACCACAAAATATCCCATTTTAATAATTATCATGCAATTTTTATGTTCGAGTGAATCTATAATATTTCCAAAATACTAATTGTTAATCGCAAACATGAAGTATCAAAATCCCTAGACTAAGCATGCATCATCAAAGAAGACACAACTAATTAATAAAATACATTTGATCAATTTTTATTCGATGAAAATTGTAGGACCTGAATATCGCTACAACGTTATTCTTGCGATATTAACAACGTCTCTGCGAGCGTCACTGCCAATTCTTTAACAACGTTTCACGAGCGTCACAGAATACCCAAAAGAAACTAACGATGGAAGAAATAAAAGAAGAATATGTTGATCCTGCGATGGTCATCATTCTTGCGATAGAGAATATTGCAGCGATCACGATGAGATCGCAGAATAGATCCGAAATAGGAGGAAAACTTAGCTGTCATCTATTATGTAAATCCCTATATAAAGGGCTCGATAGATCCAGAAAAGGATGATGTATTTTTTGAGAGTTGAAAGAATCTGGAGGAGAGAGAAACTTCAAGAGAATGTTTGTAATCTTGATTTCTTCCAATTCTGTAAACATTTCTGAGATTTGAATAGTAAAGTGTCGTTTAAATCTTTGAAGTTTAATTGATCTCCAATAGATTTCTATAGAATCTTTACAAGGGTGTAGTGTGGGAATTCCTGCAACTATAAAAATAGTCATAAAACAGTTGAAAAAATTAATTTAAACTGATATTACCACATAATTATCGGGAAAACGACTTCCTTTGTCGCCTCAGCCATGGGGTTTGACCCCTCATTTTATACACTTGCTCAAAGTAATGATTCATAAAAAAAGTGTTTACAACAGGTGAAAATATATTAAAGCAGTGAATTTGCAACGAAAATAATCGATGCAGATCCGCTATTACAAAGCAAGTGTTGCAGATTCAAACTAAATGTTGAGGACGCTACTGTTAAATATATTAAAGCAGTGAGTATTGCCGCAGGAAAACAATCATTGAGAATAAACCACGGTTTTAAACGTCTATCTTCAGAAGCACAATGTTCTTCGTCTTCTTCTTCAACACAATAGCAGAAACAAAGTTATACAACTCGTGATTTTATATCTCTGTCACTTTCTAAACCTTCCCCAAACTTTACATCCCCTCTATGACTCCTGTAACACCTTTATATAATCGCAACATCAAGAAAATATTCGTCATAACTCCAATTTTTTTTTTTAATGTAGTTCACGGGAAATAATTCCCATTTTTAACTCATGCACGCGTTATTGTTCAGCAGAGACCATCCAGACACGTTTTATTCATGCAATATATCGAGTTAAAGTCGTACTTCCTCACGAAATCTCCCCAAAAATAGATAAAATCCCGAGAATCTTTCCCCGTAAATATACTTCCCCTGTTTTCTTCTAATCCACGTAAACTTCCTAATTATTAGAATCTAAGTCACTTACCAACCCTGATTCATCGAAACAGGGTACTCCTAATTCAAAAACAACAAAATCTCCGATTAAATCTCTCCTCAATCCGATATGGAAATTTTGCAGTTTCAAAGCAATTTCTCCCACAGAAATTCATTTAAATCTGTGAAGAAGAAGGGGAACCCCCTATCTAGAGTAGGGGTTCCTTTAGCAATGTGCGCCCTTAGTAATTTTTCCCAGGGGTGTGAACATCGATTTTTGAGCCAAATTTTCCACGAAAGTTTATTTCTCCAAAAATACCTACACACACACATAAAACACCAGGAAAAGTACAAAATTGAGAACAATTTAGACACAAAAATATGTTTATCAACCACTATGGTGGGCGAATATGTTAGGGAACTTTTCGGTTGAACTCATAAGTATTGTGATGTAAAGTTTATTTTCAATGTTAGATTGACCAATACTATTTCTTGATTTAATGTCTAGTAAAGTCATTCTCATACTAAGACTAAATGTAGGTTGTGGAGTCTCAGGAATCACCGAATACCCTTAAATATTAAAGACTGAAGATCACACGAAGACATCAACGAGAAATTCATCAACAAAGGCATGCACAAACTGTCTATGCTATTTGACTCATTGTTTTCTAACATGTAGTGATTTACACTACAATTTGACGTCAAGAACAACTCAAATCGTCACACACAAAGATAAAAATAAAAATAAGGTTCTTAGATTCAATAATGCGATAGCATCCACACAACGAAGGAAGAGGAATATAAGGATAAGTGTGGATTGGCACACTTGCCACCTCCACAGACACCAACTAATAATAACCAATGGTAATTAACTAAAATAGTAAATGAACTAAAATTATTAAGGCACCCAGACACAAGTGTCCCTTAGCTGCGACACGACAAATGCCCATCCCTTATCAAGATCCCTGTCCTCAAGGATCGAGTTTAAAATTGTTCTGCCATAAATTGCTTGTCTTCCCAGGTTGCTTCTTCTTCAGTTACACCTTTCCATTGTACCAATATCTGCATTACATCCTGATGGTTCTTCTTGATTTTTCAGGAGGCTAAGACTTTTAAGGGTACAACCTTAAGGTTTCCAGATGAATCAGTGGAAGGTAGCTTGGTCTGAGGAACCAATCCTTTACCTACTTTAAGCTTGAGCTGTGAAACATGAAAGGTGGATAACAGGTGTTGTAAAACACCTAGATTTATATCTATTGTTTATGCTTTCTTTGTGAATTTCTTGTAAATTATCATGTATCTAAATGTTTGCTTTTGAGTTTAATAGGTACTTTGGAGTCATTATGAGCAAAAGAATGAGAAAACTTCCATTTAGAGCATAATGGGCAAAAATGTAAATTTGCAGGCGAGCTATATTTGGAGTAGGCCAGGTTGCGCAAGAATGAGTGAAGAATGTACTATCAGTTCCCCACAACTGACAGTTGAGCAAGGAGGAGAATAGGAAGTCAGTTTTGTGAAACTGACAGGCCAAATAGACTGGTTATCCCGTATCCAGATTTATGGGTGTCCTATAGCAATTCTCATCATTATCTATACCTAAAATTGAGAGAGATGTTTTCTCAATCATTTTTGTACGGCTGTGTTTTTTGTGTGCCTGAAAGTTATAGAAAATCAGAGAAAGAAGATGAATCTTTGCAGGGTTAAGGTGAAGATTTTAGGATGAAATTGATGAATCGGAACGAGAAGAGATATTACTAATCTTGAGAAGGAGAATAGTTGGAGCTGAGATCGGTGGGGAGAAATCAGACAGAGATTGGAAATATGGGTTTTATACGACCTGAGTTTGGTAACTGAATGAAGAATCCACAAAGTTTCAGAGAATGGATGGATGGGTACTCAAGGAATTGGGAGAAACAGTAGTGACGTTGGTTGAGTTAAACAGCCAGATGAAGAAATTAGTCGATTAGGGTTTGTTGCTTCTGGAACTGTTGATGGTGGATGTGAACTTGGAGTATGGAAGAAGATGATGAATCTGTTGAATCTGTGTTGTCGTTTTAGAGAAATTATAGATGAAGTGTTGGTGGTTGTAAAGAAGATGGTTTCAGTGGATTCAAGTCACCACATGAACTACAGATAATGGGTTGGAGTTGTTGGTGTTAGGTTATGAATAATTGCAGTGGATTAGGCTTGAGATAATTGCTGTGGTAGTGAGAGTCAGGGAAAGATGAAGTTAAATCTGCAGTGAAGTATGAATGCCTGAGAAGTTAGATGCATGTTAGGACAGGAAATGGCAGGTGTAGTTCAAGGAGAAGTTGCAGCTATGAGCAACTGAAATGGCCTTGAGCTGATGCTGATGGGTTGGAGGAATTCTATAGCTGCTGAGAGAATCTGTGAACTGCAATGAATAGATAAATTGATGTAGTTTTGTGTTGGTGTTGCTTGCAATTGATTTGTGACTGCAGTTGAATGGCTGAGACAGAATTGGTGTTGGATATTGCAGGTGCCATGAATGTATATGAGCTATTGCTATGGGTGGATGGTTTGAGGTTGAAGTAAACTAGAACTGCAAGAAGATGCATAAGCTGAAGTTGGTGTTGATCGAAGTGATGCCGTGTGTCTATAGTGGAGTGCAATGCAGCTGAAACTGAAGCCTGAGAAGCAATCATGCGCAATGATGGCGCATCATTACTTTTGGCCTTTGCAACTGGCCTAGAACCCACTTAGCCGAGCCAGACAAATGACTTAGCCCTCAATCACCTAACTCGGTCCGCTTGACCCGAGTTAACTCGGTTTGACTCTTCTCTGGCTCGGTTGACCGGCAACCAGTTTGACTTTCCTGGTCACCTGAGATGGCTTTGCCGGCAGTATTCTGGCCAACTTCCGGCGATGTAACCAGTTTTCCGGTGACACTTTTTGAGCATGTTTTCTACATGGGCATTTTCACATATGGGATTGGAGGACTTTTATCTATTGTAATTTTGAAGACTTGACCTAAGAATAGCTACAAAAAGGAAAAGTTTTTTACTTCTTTCATATCACGTATTATACTTGGAGCTTTTGGAGATAGCCACAACTTGTGTTTTCTTTCATATTTATTTTTCATCTTATTTATTTGATGATTGATTATGACGAACTCCATAACTATGAGTAGCTAAATCTTATATTATTGGTTAAGGATGTAATCCGATTTCGAAAAGTTGTGCTTGAGTTATGTATTAGTATTCTCTCTTGATTATCGTTCAAACTTCTGTTGTTTTTATGATCACATGATTGATGTATTGTGATAGGATTTAGATGCTTGTTTAGTTAAGTGGTCAATTAATTGAACTTGCACCTTGTCCATAGCTATTTTAGGGTTTTTCATCGAGCGATAACCCCAAATACAAGTAGCATGATATTATTATTGGTTTATAGTGATACACTCTTGTAATCATATGTAGAGTTTGACCCTTGTCCGAATTGTCATGCGCCATGTATGACAATTGCATTGATTAGCCTATTTATGAAACTTAATGGAATTGAACTTAGTTAGCACAAGGCGTTAGGTTATTCTTTAGGTAGAATTTTCATATGCAGCTCTAATGTGTGGGTTAATGAACTTAGGAAATTAACAGATTATCTTGCTCACTTGATAGTCTGGGGCTTTTGATAATAAAAGAGATTAAATCGTAATTCTAATCATATATGCAATCACATGTTTAATATTGAAGATGAATTCCTTGACCAATATCTTTCTCTCATTGATTATTTCTCCAATTTACTTTGTTTTTTATTTACTTTTATTATTTGCTTAAAATCAGAAATCCCCCCCAATTGATTACTTAGGAAATTAAAAATATAATAACTATAATTGCCTCTCCGTGGAAACGAACTCTTTCTTATCATATACTTTAGGATAGTGAAATTATTTTTGATGCATACGACAACTATCGGTGGAGTGAATCTTAGAACTAGTTGGAAAATCCAATTTGTAAGCAACAACTCCTATCTTGGACAACACTTGATAGGATTCATAAAACTTAACATCAAGCTTCATATTCCTTCTCAGCTGGACTAAAGTATGTCTGTATAGTTGCGATATCAAATAAATCCAGTCTCTCACTTTTAAGCATCTTTCAGATCTCTTCTTATCAGCTTGTTGTTTGATCCTGTATTGTGCCATTTTCAATGTCTCTTCAACATCTGACTCATTATTTGTCCTTGTTGTAAATAATCTTCTAGTGCAGCATGAACTCCAGCTTGAGAAGACAAAATTCCATATTGAGGAGGTGCAAATCCATATAGGGAATGAAATGGTGTTAGCTTCAGACTAGCATGATAGGAAGTATTATGCCACCATTCGGATAATGACATCCATGTAACCCATTTTGTAGGTTTGTAGCTCATCATACATCTTAGGTAAGTATCTAAGCATGAATTTAATCTCTCTGTCTGCCCATCAGTCTGAGGATGGTAAGCAATACTCATGTGTAGAGCCGTACCCAGCTTTGCAAATAAGGCTTGCCAGAAATTACTCATAAATACACCATCTATGTCGGATACAATTGACTTTGGCAACCCATGGAACTTAAAGACAGTGTCAATGTATACCTTGGCCACTTAGGATGGTTGAGGGCAAATAAATGGCTATATTTGGTGAATTTGTCCACTACTACTAAGATCACTGTCCTCCCTTCATATTTTGGTAGCAATGTGATGAAGTCCATACTAATATGCTCTCATGTTGAATCTGGTACTGGTAGTGGTTGTAACATCCCTGCTGGTAATGTGTTGAAGCTTTTATGTTTATGGAAGATGTCACATTCTTGCAAAAATTACAGAATATGTTGCTTTATCCCACTCCAGTAGAAATATAATTTGGCCCTTTGATAACTAGCTTGGGAGCCTGAGTGTCCTACAATAGTTGATGTATGAACTGCTTCTAATACTTTCTGCCTGAGGCATCCACTTTTACCAACTTAAATTATATTTTTGTACCTCAGGATACCTTGTTGGTAGTTATAACTCTGCACTACATCAGCTTGAATGAGAAGCTAAGAAATGATGTCCTTTGCCACCAGATCTTCTGCATAGTTTTGTTCGATCTCCTCTAATCAAGTTGGTTGCACTTGAGTTATAGCATGGCAATTGGAGTCTTCATTTAATACCACTCTGGACAATGCATCTTCCACCTTATTGTCAATACCCTTTTTGTATCTCAGCTCATAATTATAACCCAAAAGTTTGGAGAGCCATTTTTGTTGTAGAATTGTGTGAATTCTATGTTCCAGAAAATATTTAATACTTTAGTGGTCAGTGTTAATGATGAATTGATTTATCATTAAGTATGTCCTCCATTTAGTCACTGCCATAACCACTGCCATCATTTCTTTTTCATATGTTAAAAGGGCTAAAAATATGGTTCTCATTCATTTGCTAAAATATGCAATAGGTCTCTTGTTCTGCATCAGAACAACTCTAACTCCATTATCAGAAGCATTAGTGGACAACTCAAAGGATTTTGAGAAGTCTGGTAATATCAAAATATGAGTAGTTATCACAGATTCTTTCAATTGTTCAAATTCCTGTTGATTTGCCTCATTCCAAAGAAAATTATGCTTTTTAAGTAAGTCAGTTAAAGGCTTAAAAATCAACCCATAGCCTTTTACAAACTTTCTGTAGTATCCTGTGAGGCCTAAGAATCCTATCTATTCTGTGATAGTCTTTGTTGTATGCCATTTCTTCATACAAGAAATCTTCTCAGGATCTACAGCTACCCCATCTCCACTTATAATGTGTCCTAAGTACTCAGTCTGTGATTGCCCAAAGGAACACTTGCTTGAACACGTCATTCATTAAGGCCTGGAAACTTGCAGGTCCAGTAGTAAGTCCGAAAGGCATTACTCAGAGTGTCCTTGGTGAGTTTTAAAAGCAGTTTTATGAGTATCTGAAATTTCTACCTTGATTTGATGGTACCCTACTCTCAAATCAATCTTAGTAAACACCCTTGAACCTTTTAGATCATCTAGCAGCTCATATATCACAAGAATTGGATGCTTATCCTTTATAGTGATATCATTTAGTTTCCTATAATCTACACAGAATCTCCAACTTTCATATTTCTTTTTAACTAACAGAATTGGGGAAGAGAAGGGACCGTGACTTGGCTTGATGATCCCATCTTTTAACATTTCCTGAACCAACTTCTCTACTATCTCCTTTTGCACATAAGGGATTATGTAAGGTCTCTGTTTGGGAGGAGTTGAAAGAGGTTTTAAAGGAATGTGGTGATCATGTTTTCTGATTGGGGGTAGGGTATTGGGTTCTTTGAACACTGACTCAAATAATGTGAGAATAGGTTTGAGGAGCTCAGGTATGGAGGTGTCTGAGTCAATGGCTCTGGTTGAAAATAAATATCCTATGATACTTGTTTCTTCTTTTATTTCTTCAGAAGCTTGTTGCATTCTTCACATGTCATTAAGAAAATGCTTGCAGAATCTGACATTTCAGTTAAATTAAGTCTTTCACCTTCTCTATTGAAATAAATGGATAGTTTTGGGAAATTAAATTTCACAGGGATAATAGTTTTCATCCGGTCCACTCCTAAGACCATATCACAACCACCTAGGGATAATAATCTCAAATCAAAAACAAATTGATGGCCTTGCATGTTCCATGGAAACCTTGAACATTTAGTAGTACTAAGTAGCTTATTCCCATCAGAAACAACTACTTGGTATGCAGGAGTAGGCTCAATATAAAATAGCCACTTACTCTAGCTACTTCAAGGTCTAAGAAACTGTGGGTGCTCTCTCTGTCTATCCGTATGGTGAGTGACTTTCTGTTTCTAGACTTTCCTTGAATTTTAATAGTATTCTGAGAGATACTACTTGACAGAGCATGCAGTGATATTTAAAAATCTTCTTCAGCCAATTCTTAAATAAGGGTGAGCTGCCAAGTGACTCCTCCTAAGACTGTGAAGAGTCTTCTTCATCAGCAACTAACATTAACAACTGTTGCTTAACATATTTGTGACCTTTACTGAAAACCTCATCACAATTATAGCACAAACCCTTCTCCCTTCTCGACCTCATTTCTGCATAAGATAACCTTTTAATAGGGGGGTAACCTTGGATTGGTGGTATTAACTTGTCTTGGTGATGGGGTGCTTGACCTTGGAGAAGTTATAATAGCCTTGTTATTTTTGGGAATGTGTAGAGGTGGTAACCTGGTTGTGGATTTATTTCTCTTAGCAGTAGTCTCTAAAAGTGCTTCTTGCATTCTGGCTAAGCGAATGGCTTGCCTCAAGCTAGTTAGGATAAATATTTGCACAGTTATCCTCAGTTTTTCCTTCAACCCACTGATCCAACTGGAAGTAAAGTATGCCTCAGTGAGATATTTGTTTTCGGCAATCGTTAGTGCCTTCATCTCCTCAAATATTTCTTGATACTCTAGTACTGTACTAGTTTGGCTCAGTTTATTGAACTCACCCACAATGTCATCATGACCCAACTCCTGAAATCTAGAGGTGATATCAAGAATGAACTCTTCCCATATTATTACTCTCTTCCCTCTTGCTAATCTTGGAACCACACATCAGCCTTATCTTTTAGGTACAGGGAAGCCAAGTGTACTTTTTATTCTTCATCCATCAGATGGATTTGAAAGTATTTCTTACATTTTTTGATCCAAGATCTAGGATTAACTCCTCCAAATCTAGGAAGATCAAACTTTGGCTTATGATGATGTGAATACTGGTTGGAGAATAATGAATTAGGGTTACCTCCTGTGTTAGATTTTCCATTAGAATTCGATCATGATGGTTATACAACAGATTCCACTTCCGGTCATGTTTTCCTCATAGCCTTATCCACCTCCTAAGTTATTATAGCAAATATTCCAGTCACGGTTTTAATAAGTTGAGATATATATGCAGAATTCTTTGCTTGTATTTCTTCTTGTCGTCTGTTATACACAGCCGCCCTTTCCTGTGCTTTCTCCTGACTTTCGATGAACGTAGTAACCTTCCTGCTAAGATCATCAAAATCTTTTTGGCTCACCATTGTAACAGGTCACCCAAATCGAGTGCTTTGATACCAATTATAGTGGTCTACACTACAGTTTGGCTTCAAGAACAACTCAAATCATCACACACAAAGATAAAAATGAAAATAGGGTTCTTAGATTCAATAATTCGATAGCAGCCACACAACCAGGGAAGAAAAATGTAAGGATAAGTGTGGATTGGCACACGTGCCACCTCCACAGACACCAACTAATAATTACCAACGATAATTAACTAAAATAGTAAAAAAACTAAAATTATTAAGGCACCCAAACGTAAGTGGCCCTAGTTAGGACATGACATAACATTATATCTTCTGAGACATAGTCGTTTGGGTTTAGTAATTATGAGATACAAATAGGAAGTTTTGAGTTCAAGCTTGTACTTGACTAATCTCAAAACTCGAACTCAAACAATATATGCTCAAATAACTTATCACATTTGAGGTTGAGAACAACTCTATTGTTCAATAAATTATGTTTGTGCATGAAATCCCTTAAACCTCCCATTTGCCTTAGAGTTCGCGAACCAGGTTTTTTTGTTCACAAACTATGTAATTTAAAGCTTTTTCTCTTGATATCCAATTTTTCTAAGAGTTTGTGGACAAGCTTTTGGAGTGTGCGGGCTATGCAAATTGAAATATTTTTCGTTAACATCTGATTTTGTTTAGAGTTTGAGAACTATTTTCTCTTGTTCGTGAATTATGCAATTTTAGACAAGCTATGCTGACACCAAGAGTACTGGCGTTCATGAACCATGTCTTTCATTTTGAAACATGTAAGAAATTTCATTTTTGTTGAACTGTAACTTGCTTCAGTGATTCACGAAATGTTTGATTAGATCGTGAGCTTATAGTACACGGTCCTTATTGACAAAAATGTGTATGCAGCATTCTTCTTTGTATTACAAAGCAAATTTCACACATGTTTATTATTTTCCATTGTTGGTACGATGCTATTGTGAGTAAGTTAATTATTTCCCTAATTGTTTAAAATCTAAACTTTAGAAGTATATTTTTTTCGGAAGTAATTGGTTACCATTCTAATGAGCACCTGAATGCACGAACGAGCGTTCAAAAATACGAAGGAACGAGGAAACCTATGCAAAATAGGGAGAATAATAATAATAAAAAAATATTAAAAAGAGGCGTCTAAGAGGACCATGCCCACCGACTGGCCGGTCATGTCGACGTGGCCGGTCCCACACCTCTTTCTTTATTTTATTGTATTTTATTATTTTGTCTTGATCTCATGAAAATCCCTTCATTTGAGCGAATTCCTTCATTTTAGCAAAACTCCCTAGTTCCATGATATAAAATTTGGAAATAATATAAAATTTTAGCAAAACTCCCTAGTTCACATCATGGAAATAATATAAAATTTGGAAAGGTATCGCGGGACCGAGCCTACTAGCCGTGGCCAGTCCCACACTTTGTAATCCTTATTATATTATTATTATTTCCTTCATCTCATGGAAACTCATTGGTTTCAACAAACTCTTCAGTTTCATGAGATTTCCTCCACATCATGAAAATAATATAAAATTAGGAAAGGTGTCACGGGACCGAGCCTACTAGCCGGCCGACCATGCCCTAGTCGTGGCCAGTCCCACACCTTGTAATTCCTCATTTTATTATTATTATTTCCTTCATCTCATGGAAATTCCTTGGTTTCAACAAACTCCCCAGTTTCATGAGATTTCCTCCGCATGATGGAAATAATAAAAAATTAAAAAAGGTGTCACGGGACCTGGCCTACTAGCCGGCCGACCATACCCTAGCCATGGCCGGTACCATACCTTGTACTTCCTTATATTATTATTATTATTTTCTTCATCTCATGGAAACTCCTTGGTTTCAACAAACTCCTCAGTTTCATGAGATTTCCTCTGCATCATGGAAATAATATAAAATTAGGAAAGGTGTCACGGGACCGGGCCTACTAGCCGACCGACCATTCCCTAGTTGTGGCCGGTCCCACCTTATAATTCCTTATTTTTTTTGTTATAATTTCCTTCATCTCATGGAAACTCCTTGGTTTTAACAAACTCCTTAGTTTCATGAGATTTCCTCTGCATCATGGAAATAATATAAAATTAGGAAAGGTGTCACGGGACTGGACTTACTAGTCGGCCGACCATGCCCTAGATGTGGCTAGTACCACACCTTGTAATCCCTTATTTTATTATTATTATTTCCTTCATCTTATGAAGTTCCTCAGTTTGAATAAAACCCTGATTTCTTCATATTTTCTCAAATATTTCTCAAACGCACACCAGAAAATACTATAATTCTCTGGACTGGGACATGAATGCTATGGTGACACGGGCATGCTATCTTGACTGACCAGGGTCATCCCTTTGGCTTTCAGGAAGCCGGTCCCATATATTTTCATAATTTGAACTAATTTGCTCATATTAGGTTCAAACTCTTCCAAACGACTTGGACTTTCATCAAACGATCGTCAATCGGTCCCATGACCACCCGGGTCTATTCCATGACTCATTGGTCGATCTCTCACTTCTCCACGATTATGTTTTATTACCTAATGCTCATACGAGCACTATTTTAATAAATGATAAACCAGCATTTAATCATCCTTCCACCAACTTGTCTTCAAGAGACTTTTGTATTTTCTCACTCGAGCATCTGGGCGCTACATGGTCGGCCCTTCATCCCATGTATCCAGTCCTTATCCCACTCAGTGGTTGGTTTTTAATAAATTATCAACTTAGGGTTTCGAATCCAAGGCTCATAATTCTGAGCAGGTTCAAACACTAATAATTTTACGTTGATCCCGTGATTAACATTTTAATTGATTATATTCGGTCCAGTTGCCAGTATCTTAAATTAATATTTTATTTGGTCCTGCTATCAATAATTCATCAAATGAGCAACATTTTCTCAGATAAGCAATATTTGCTCAGACTAGAAATATTGGTTCAACTATCAGTATTCAACAATTCATCGAATGAGCAATATTTTCTCACCTTAACCATCAACATTCATTCGACAATCGTACCTGTGTCTCAACAGACATGTTCAATTCATGAGTCCTAGAACATTCGTAAATCATGTTCGACTCAGCAATACAAAGACTCATCGTCTCATCAAATTAACAACTGACTAACTAAATACACGTCTTCTTTGCAGACTCCACAATCACAAGACATCAATCGTGTCACATGGGGGGGATATCAACTAGGGTTTTGGTATGGCGGTCTACGTCATGTGTATCCATCCACGATGAGAATGTGAGCAAGTCGTGCAAGCGGTTAGAGGAGTTAGCAAAGTAGTGGGTGGACAATAAACCAAGTCTTCGCACGATGAGCAACTGGTTTTAACACGATTTCCCACTTCCCACTCTTTGACTCCAGCAACTGTCACACTTCATGGGATCAAGGTGTCTATGATTCTGATAATATAAATAAGTTTCTGAATCAATGATTGAAGGGACATACAATAATAGAGAACAAAAATGCTTGTTTTAAACGAAAAATTCTCATCACACAAGAGTTCTCATCATCCGAGCAATCACTCTAATTTAATCAATCAGAACTTATCTTATTTATTGTCGCAGAATACACAACACACCTACAATCCTTGATCACCATTGATCTCACACATTTGTCAGCTTCCCTCCTACAGATCGACCCATCCTCTTGTGACCTAATTGACTCTGGAACGACCATTGTCGTAGTTTAGGACGGAGTCTTATAGATTAATCTCTCGAATTCAAGCACTCCCTTTGCAGTGCATATGTGTGAGGTTAAGTAGTTTGCTCAGTTAGAGGAGTCTCCTCCGCACGGTCGTCTCCATACTTCCTTAAAAACCAGAAAATCACTTTGTCCCATCTACACTCGGGAAATATAATTAGGTAATGAGTTTCAAAGTCTTAACTAGGGATTTTTGAAACCCGGTCAGATTAACGTTCACCTAATATATCTTTGTTATCCAAAATCTTATCTTGATCATCGTTTTTCTTGTTTATTCAAAAGGTTCCACTCTTTTGTTATATGGGTATTCAATAACAATAGTGAAAAGAAACGGGTAATAAGTGCACCCCAACTTTTTCATTCATGAACATGTGTTGTCAATCATTATAGAATCTTTGTTAGGACACGTAAGTTCGTACTCGAGATTTTAAGTCAAGAAATTCATATGATGATTAAGTGATATACAAATCTATAATATCGACCTAGTATGTACTTAAACCTTCAAGATATAAGTTCAATCAAGAGAAAGTCTTCTATGATATGTATTTAAAGATCTGAATTCAACAAAGAAAATCTTATAATATCTTTACAATCAAGATAAAAAAAAAATTCTAGGTTGATTAACATTGTACTTATAATTATCTCGATTATAATGATAACATAATATAACGTGGAAAACAAATACCAAAAGACACTACAATTTTTTTTAACGAGAAAACTTGCAATCTATCAATAAATCCTCGAGACCTCATCCAGTTTGATCATCTTAATGTACTAAGCTGATACAAAAACTATGATTATTAGACTTCGGACTGGAATGCAGTTAAGACCTAATCAACCCTCCGAGTCAGCTTCAGTCGTACTCCTTGATTCCCTTGGATATCGCAAGACCCTATGCACTTGATTCCCTTAGATGACGTACTTTACAGACCTATATGTTGTTCCATATTTTTTTCATGAAAATTATTACCCTACAACAGATATGTTACAATCAAGGTAATGATTTTTTTTTTTTTTTTGCATTCATAAGTCTCCAAGTAAAAAGGATATCAAGCAAGCCTCAACAATTAGGGTAACTTATTCTCTTCAAAAGTTATAGAGATATCTAACTAATTCCACCTCACAGGGTCTATCTAAATCAAGTTTACATGTTACTCTTATGGAATTACAAGATCAAAGATGAATAACTTCTTGTAGTTTCTATCAATATTATTCCTCAATCGATAGTTCGTGAATGGTCGTATAACAGAAAATACAAACCTCTAAAATATACAAGAACTATGATGATCAAGATAAGACTCTATAAAAATATAAAAGATAGTCTGGCCGGACTTCTTGATTACCAAGTGAAATATTCTAAGTCGTGAACCTAATTGTTAGAGCACTACTCGGTTGAACCCACAAGTTTTGCTATCTCAAGCTTGTTGTCAATGTTAGATGAACAAAAATGTATCTTGATTTCTAGTTTACTATTCAAGTCTCATATTAGGTATAAAATTTAGTAGTTGAGTATCAGTCATCACTCTCGAAGACTGAAGAATGAAGAAAAAATGTGGAGAACTTTATCAACAAGGTATGTGAAGAATGAACCATTCTATTTACTCACAAGCTTTACCATTCTATCTTTTTGAGATTATGTTGTACGACTTCGAGTAGATTTATTAAAAATAAGAAATTTCGAGTCAAGTTTGTCTTGTTAAACATCTCGAAATATGATTCAAACAATGGATGTTCATTGGTCCTTAGTAATATTAATTCGAAATAATTTATTGTTGAAGAATTAATTTTTTGGATCATTTGAAAATTGCCCAAGCAATGATTTTATCATTTGGGGAGGTTTCAAACATCAAAGAGATAAATTCATAACTTCTGTAATTTTGGCTCAGGGTAGGTTGGTGAACAATCTCTCAAACCATAGATATCTGACTTTCTGTAATACTAGAAGGTTTGCAAACTTCACCAACCCGGTTAACGAACCATGGTAATCTGAAATTGGTGAAACTCTAACGGTTGGCGAACCTAGTTCACCTACCATAGTGCCCTGAGTCCACGGGTCATTAACAGTTGGCAAACCCGGTTCAGAAATGTAGTACCCGGACTCATGAATTGTTTAAACGGTTCACGAACCGTTTCACCAACGGTCCTAGTAGATTCTTAGAAGAGGATCAAAGACTTATTTTTTAAATATGTTCAACATTGCTATGAATCTAATAGACACCTCTACGACATCTATGATCATTAAAACACTTTGTGTACGTGCCTCAAGATTAATTTATTAAGTGTTTAAATGAACACGATATTGCTTATTAGTTCGAACGACATACTTTCCAAAAAATATTATTATACATGGTTCACGTACCCAGACCATTATGTATATTCTTCTATGTGATTTCAAGAAAAAATTCTCACATGCTTACTGGAAACCCTAATTTAGAGTTTCATCTAAACAAATAAAATGTTTGCTTAAATCTCAAGTTATCTTAGCTTGAATTCTAAGCAACCCTTAGCCTTAAACATCTACAAATAGAAACACTCATTCAGCTGGGAAAATCAATCCCTGACACTTTGTGTCGTCGTCGATTGCTAGATCGTCATCTGTTGAGATATATTTCTTTTGGGAAACATAATTAGGTCTACGACTTAAAGACTTCACTTGGCGATTCGTGAATCCATGTCCGACTATTTTTACCTTGATAGTTCGTGTATCCTGATCTTTTTTTTTATTTTTATCGAAGTTCTCGTAATTGTTTTCAGGTAAGATAAATAGAAATCACAAAGTTCTCTTCGTCTCAGATTTTTTGATTCCTCAAAATAGATATCTAAAAACTATTCCTAATTGATTAGTTTATAATTTTTCTTGAGAGGTGGTTAAGAATCCAGGCTTCTCATCTAACTGAGTGTAAGTGTTCTGGATTTGTAAAGTTTGCTAGATTTTTCTATTGCGAACATATTTCCAAGCCTTGATCTTTGTTTTAAAGGAAAATCAAATAGGATTATCTATTAGAGGCAGATTGGTACCAAAGTCTTCACTTAGGTTGAAAATCTCTTAGGCTATAAAGGATGTCATCTAAGGGAATTAATTGCATAAAGCCTTGCGAGGTTCAATACACGTACGGAGCGCGACTGTAACTGAATTGCTTAGACATTCAAGTCTAAAGTCTGATAGTAGGCTAGTGTCTGTAGCGACTTAATACAATTTGTTGTTCAAATCTGTACGAGGTCCCGAGGTTTTTCTACAGTTGCAGTTTCCACATTAATAAAACTTCTGGTGTCTTGTGTTTTTCCCTTTTCCCTTTTTTTTTTTAAATCTTTATAATAGGAATCACACAAGTAGTACGTAATCAATTCTAGTAGATACATCTTTATGATTAAGATAAATTACGAGACTAATTTCTTGTAGAATTATATCTTTAAAAATAGATAACAAGTTTCATACTTGGCAGAATTCGGATCCGGACATACTGGATACAAATAAATTATTGATTTTTGAGATCGTCCAAGTACTATTATTAACTGTTAGATCATTGTTCGGTCAAACTCGCATGCGTTGCTATCTCAAACATGTTTGTCAATATTAGTGACCAAAACTATAAGTCTTGATTTCTAGCCTATTTATAGATGTCTCGGACTAGGACATAGATTATGTAGTTGAGCATTAGACTTCACGACGTTCATCATTTGAAGACGAAGAACTACTAAGGGGAGCTTGTGGAACTTCATCAACAAAAGGTATACGAAGACTGAAACTCATCTATCACTTGGAAAGTCTATTTCTACTCTATATCCTATATTGAGACATAAGTCATATTACGATATAGTTTTCTATTATACACATTTGAGATTTCGAGTTGAGTTTATCTCACTTACATATTTCTAGAAATATGTGCTTCCAAGCTTTCACTTCGACCAAGTTCATCTTATATTCTTGACAAAAGTCATAATATGATCATGTGAAAATTGCCGAGTAACATCTTATATTGTTTGTAAGATACAATCACTTGGTGTATGTTAGAGCACTACTCGGTTGAACCCACCAAGCGTTAGTATGTCAAGATTGGTTGTCACACTTAGTTCCAAAAATCTAGTCGTTATTATGTAAACTACGATCAACTTTGATAGGTTAGACTAGAAATGATAGAAGTATTGTGCTCCGGTTACTCACAAAGATCTGAAGATGGATTGAAGACAACAAAGACATTATCCTTCAGCTTGAGGTTAGTAACTATGACTTGAGTTGTTCCATTTATACCTTGTGTCTTTTAAATATTTTATAATGAAAACATAACATGCGAAGTTATATTATTATGATGAAAGAGTTAAGGAATATAATACGAGGTTTATTTCTTAACCATTAAACTTTGTAGATAAGACATCGCCATAATCTTATGAATGCTATTGTGATTATGTATGGGTATGAGGTGAGGATTTAATCCTAGTAAATAATGTTTTTATATGTGTTTTAAGGAAGTAAGTTCATGATATGTGTTGTGAACCGAAAAGGAAATTGCAAGGCGTTATTGGGGCTGTTCTTCATTGAAAATCTTATGAACGACCAATATGTGTGAGTAGTATAACCTCTCATGACTTGTTTGTGTTCTTGGTAAAACTATTCACATGAGGCCTAACTTATGTATTGGTATGACTTTTATTAGTGAAATCGATCTTAAGTAATCACCTGGGGTATGATCGGGTTTGTGAGTATCTAACCAAATTTGGGAAAAGGGAACCGATCCTATGAAGAGGTGCAGTACATCACAAGGGGGAACCGATCCTTGTATGAGGTGAAACAAGGTTTATAGAAGAAAGGGAAACTGATCCTATGAACATGCGCAACACATTTTTTAGGCAAGGGGAACCGATCCTATGGACATGTGTAGTGCATACAAGTTAGATACCAAATATATGTGGGGAACCGATCCAAGTACCTAGTCAGTCGAATTTTGGAAAGCTAGTGTGACTATGAACAGTATTCATATGGAGGCAGAACCGAAACTTGTTTTGGTAGAACCGTTACACCCATGGTTTGTGATTAAGTGTTACTTGATCAATCGCATAGTTCTTGAAAGTCAGATGAACCAATTCTAAACTTATTTGGAAGTGTGGTAAATCGGTTTCAAGTGAGTAAGTATGAAAAAGGACTTGCAAGAATAAGATGTCGGCACACTTTGAACATGAGCATTAATGTGTATTCTTTTATTGTTCAAAGATATTCCTTGACATCTAAGAAGGTGTTTATGGGTGAAAACTATTTCTGCTGGTTTTGGTAATTTGGGGTGTGTGGATGAGAAATGAGTTTAAACCCTAAACAAATGCACTGCACGAGAATGCTTTTGATTCGAGATATTAATCTATATAATTCTGGCCTAAACCAAGAAATGGCCGTTCCAGACATGCTTCGGTCACAAAGTGAATGAGATGGGGTTGATCTTAGGGAGGGAAGCGAAGAAGGTGTTGAGATTATGATGGTATTGTCTATTTATGAATTGTATCAGAATACCAAGATGGCTTTCAATAATGTAAGCAATCAGCTTTGGGTGTTTGAATACGTTGTATAAACACTTGGTTTCTGTATGTCTTGTATGTGTTGGAAATATGGTGGAAAACCTATTTATACAAGTCATTGAGCCTAACCCTCGTATCTCCTGGGAAGTGGAAAAAGTGAAGATATGGAGTAGTGGAGTCGTGGGCTAGTATCACACGATTAGTCTTTCCAACTTCTCCTGTCATCACTAACCGTCCATGTCTTCCTAACACGTTCTTGTAATGGCGCGTTGTGCGCTGCACACTGTAAACCGCCAGACCAATACCCCAGTAAGTATCCCCCAGTTTGTGACATGCTTGATGTCTCGATTGTGTGGGTCGTGGGACCCATAGAAGGTAGCATACGGTGCTAGATTAAATAACTAAGTTATTTGGGAAATCGATATTTATAAAATATCGTGTGTATTCTATACATGTCATGCACTGAATATATTCAGCATGTATGATGCATCGTTGTTTTAAGGCTTAACGGAATAGGTCGCGGATTAAGCATTTTAAAATAGATGCATGCCTATCCATCTTTGAATGATCATTTGGAGGCTGCGCAAGCAAGCTCTCTCTTGGCCGATCATTCCATGTGGTTGAGTGGCAGATGGTAATCACCATGACACCTTATTGGCCATTTAACTCCTATCCTGGGCTTCCCAACAAAGCTGGTAGAATTAGACGGATGAGATGATGCATCTGCGACCATTGATTAGGGTTTTGAAAAGGTGCGCAAGCATCACTCTTCAGCTTGGTCGAAACCAAGCATGGGAGGTGTATTAGGCAGGACCGATCGGCCATGTGTGTAAACAGCTTTCCGGTGTACACGTCCATACCTCATTACCCCATGAAGATATAATCTAGGTCACTCGATTTGTCTGGCAAAGTTGAGTGGTTGAGATCGGTTTGCGGCAGAAGTCCGTTACCGCAAAAAAATCGGGGATCGCACGCCCGTGCCTAGTTTAGGCGCACGAATCAAGGCGTCTAGCCATGGTCGGTCTTGTCCGATTGGTCAGGCATGTAGAAGGGCCCATAGTGATCGTGTTGACATGCTCAGGACCTATTAAGTCTACATCTACACCTTCCATCTATGCATGCGAAGATGGACGCTCGTAATCGATTAGCGACACATATAATATGCCGCAAACCCTAATTAGGGTTTTGGACTGGTCGTGTGTACACGAATTCAACCTAACGGGTTAGAAGGATATGCTCCTCCTTTGAGGAGGCCGACCATGCGGGACCCAAATTGGGTCGATGGTGAACATGGTGATACCTGACTGACAGTCCTAGGCCTGATCTAAGCCATCCAATCATGTCGGTGAAGTTGGATGGTCGTGATCAATTTAAGACCCTTAGTGGAATTTCCTGCGACCCTTTAAACCTCACGTCGGCCCAAATTCGGGCAACCGTACGTGGTTTTGTGGCTAGGTCAGGGGAGGATCGATCATGCAGGCGTGAAGAGGATCCACCAGTGTGCAGGACAACGCTTGTCTAACCGGCCATGGGACGATCTATGCGGTCCAACTATGCCGGTGAAGTTGGATGGACGCGATCTGTTTGAGATCGTCATTGGAAATCTTGTGCGTACATGTTTTCCAAGATGCTCCACACCATCCCAACCATCCTATTCTATGCTGGTGTTCGGTGGTCGTTTGGGATGCGTGGTATGCATTCGACGGACCAGGGCATAAACGGGCCCGCTGGTGGTCATTGTGGTGATAGCCTGCTCCTGCTAAGGTTCGTCTAGGCTGGTTGAATCGTGCGGCCAACTTGCGTGGTCGTCATTGTTTCTGAGACTGATATGGACAGTTCAGATTTTAAATATACTCGATCGGGCTAGTATAACAGACCGAGATATGATTCAGTTTGTTAAATAATGATGTAGCCTGTATGGGTATTTCGTGCATGCCTCACTATTGACACTTGGATATTCATGTTACTCTGCTGAGGGTAACAATCAGTCATCATGCCACACTAATAATAAGAGTTCTGCTGAGAACAACACATGAAATACAAGGCAATTTTATGCATTAATTAATAACGCTAAAATTCACAGAATGCTTGGGGATTGTTGCTACATGCTCCATTCTAGGTGAATTAATAAAGCGGAGAAGCATTCATCACTTATCAAATAGCCTTATCCTTTGCATAATGTCGGCACAAAATTTTGGTTTTACAACTTTAGCCCTGAACTAAAATCCACCATCAACATTAAGTCCCCTGCCTAGCACATGATGGTTACACTATTGTGGGGTAGGCATGAGATGATGACAAATGCATGGGAGAAAAATGAGATAGAGGGAGCTTACCCGGAAAGGCCTTGATCGACCGCTAGCAATTTCACATGTGAACATGCTGGTGCAAGCATGAAATCCTGAGTGGGACTGGTTTCCTTCCTTGGGTGTTTGAATCAAAATAGGAATCCTTTTTCTATTAGGATTCTTCCAATTATTTGTTTATAAAAGGGACCGACCCCTTTTCTTTTCTCACATATATTTTTTTCTTGGCCAGCTCTCGTCCACGACCTTGCTGCCGCCCCTACCGATGCCGCTGCCATTGACGACGCCGAATTTGCTGCCACCGTCGGAATTTTGTGCTGCCACCGGACTTCGTCGCTATACGTTTATGAGGTAGGTACCTCGCCCGTTCTTCCTTGCTCTCACGTTTTTTTTTACAAGCCCTAATTTATTAGGTAAACTCTTTTGTAAGATATATCATGATTAGTTTCTCCATCGAAATTGATAGCAAAAACGCCCTAGGATTGCTTAGTAAAACAAGCCGTGAATCCATGAACATGTTGTTTTTGCTTCTTTTTCCACCGTTGCATTATAGCTTGAAAAACCCTTGGCTTGAATTTCGTAGACACGATTCCCATGAATAAAGAAAAAATCGTGTTATGATATGTGCGAATGAATGCGGGTCCCACCATATATGCCTGATCGAACATCGACCTTATACCAGCCTTGTGACCTCGACCAACACCGGCTTCGTGACTTTGACCGGCCTTGCTTGCTGACATTCCCAATACCAAACTTGTGACCTTGATCGGCCTTGACCAATACCGTCTTGTCGTGACCTAACACCAGCCTACTTGACTGACATCATATCAGTCTTGCTTGCATGGCCCAATACCTACTTGACTGATGTGATGTCAGTCTTGCTTGTGGATATTATCCATGTAATTTCGACCGACACAGGCTTCGCGGATTTAACCAACACCTGCCTCGTTTGGTGACGTGGCCTAATACCGGCCTTGTTTGGATCCAATACCGGCCTTGCCTACTTTTCCCAGCTTGGTGTATTTTAATGTGAATGTGTGTTATGATCGGTCAAGACTATATATCCCATGATGCGCGTTTTCATACAAGTACTGACTTCCCTGCTTCTTCTTTATTGTAGAATGAACAAAAAGGCTCCTGCTAAGATGTTTTCTGGGAATAATGCTGATGCCAAATTAGGGAGTACTTCAAAGATATGCCGAACATAGATGATGAGTTGTTCACCGTGCCTTTTCTGAACATTAGAAAGCATCATTCTCACAAGATAGTCCTTCTCTCTGGTTCAGAAAATTTGGAAGCTGATCCATCCTCTTCTTCAGCACATGTGATGAGATTCTGTCTTCGAAGAAACGAGTATCCTCCTTCACCTATTGACTTCAAGATTTGTCATACCCCGCTACGTCCTTATAAAGGATGGATGAGATTCATGTTGAATAATAAGAGTATTAAGGCTAATTTGATCAAAACGCAAATTTTTGATGCGGTCATGGCATCCGCCACTCTTCAAGTTAAAAAAGATGCGGCAGGCTTGATCATTTTCATTTATCCTTAGCGTCAATCTACTCATACAACCATATGTAGATGGGGAGAGATGACCATTACTCTGGAAAGCGTGGCTGCATTGATAAACCTGCATGTCGCTGGAAGCTTCTTTTATAAACTTTCTGATGCAGAACGTCGCGATTATAATGCTATACTTCGAAAGGCGGGAGAATTTGATGACCTGGAGAAGGAGAAGAAAGATACGAAATGCTTTTACACTTGGTGGGTATCGGAGTGGTCTCTTGCAGATCTGAAACTAGATCAGGAGTTGGAAGACGAGCTCAGTATGATTGCATTTCTGTCTTTGTGGCTATCCAGAGACATATTTGACGATGGTTCTGGAAGGAAGACTATAAGAGGTGACCTTGTTATGTTTGCTATAAGGCTGGCATAATGTGAGGTCCTTCTCCTAGGTGCCTTATTTCTTGGATCATTGTATTCTCATCTGGATGCCTTAGCGATGGATATGCATGCTACCAATGGGTATAAAAAGGTGGAGTCACATATCCACATTGCTTTTCTTCAGCCGTTTTTGTGGGAACATTTCAAAAGCTATGCTCCTTTTCCTGCAACTTCACTCAGCAATTTGTATGGTGGTTCGAGAATACTTCGTTGGCAGAAGAGACGTCAAAAAACCGGTGTGAAGCTTCTGGATGTCTTCGACAATGTGTCCTCCATAGATTTTCGTCCATGGGGGTCGATCCATCCTTCCATTGTTTATCCAAAGACTTTTGCTACTTTTCCTGATGCCGTGTTGCGTACTGATGCTGGAACCGCAAGTCTTGGAGAACTTATTTACTTGCGAAGCTGCACTCTGGGATATGTCCTGTCTTTATTTGACGAAGAATTTACTGTGACTTCGTACATTATTGACAGGGATGCTCGAAAAATGGGATTTGACCAGGGTATTCCATTTCTTTGTCCGTTGAAGACTCCAAAAGAACTTTTTCCGGATATTCTTAATGCCGACACGTTTTCGTCAGTGTAGAGCCTTCCTTTTCTTCCTATCAGAACAAATACGATGGTAACTAGCAGGTATAAGGAATTTTGGAGGGAGCAATTGTTAACCTTTCAGAAATTCTCGGAGGAGGTTGTGATAGATTCCCACGGCGAACCATCTTCTGACGTTTCGAAGGAGCATTCTCGGTTGAAACCACTCCCAGGTAAATGAACCAGAGCTGACGACTGCAGTCCCCAAGCAGGAGTGATATCTAAGAAGCAGGCATATGGTCTCATGGTCTTCAATTCTTCTCATATGCAGGTTCTTACTATTTATTTCCTTCAATCCCATAACCCGTCTGTCTTGAACAATGTTTACTAAGGGTGATTCTCATTTGAAATCAGGGGCTCCAGAAAGAAAATGCTTTTACGAGGCTGGCACGCGGCCATGCCGCAACTTTGGAGAAGTCCGGTAATATTTATCTTCACGATGAGAAGTCTGGTGACACTGACCCGCTTCAAGATAATGACAGAGATGGTGCGAGCTTAACTGAAAGAGATGATTCCCAGAGCTGCAACTTCAGTGAGCTTGTAGATGAGGCCATAGCAGAAATCAGTCTTCAGAATGAAATAATCATCACGAGGAACGCAGGATAGACAACACCCATGACGATTGAAGTAACTCCCTCCAAAGAATATCCTGAACAAGCTCCGGAAATCGATAAAGCAATCATAGGATCTCTCGCAGCTGAGAAGGATTCTGACAAAGTGTTGGTGATGCAACCTGTTGTTCCTGGAGCTGTCTTTGAGCCTCCTTTTAATACTCCTTATACATGTCATGTGATGGTTGGAGGATTCAGTGTGCCGGCTAGGTTCGAGGAGTTGTATACTAAAATATGGAAGAAGTATGGCCACATCGCCACCTCTCATAAGCTTAAAAATCGTTTCGCATCAGTTAAACGTGTCGAATAAGCTTTATCTTCTATTTATGGCATGAGCATCGCGACTGGGTGCACTATTTCTGAAGAGGTAATCGAAAACTAGGAGTTCCATCGGGACGTGTTCGTGAAGTATGAGTTTAACGCCTCCTGGTTCTGTGAAGGACTCGCTAAAATCCATAAGCTGCAAGGCGAAATGCATGAAGTCCCTTCCGCAGACTACATCTCTCATCTGGAAGAGGAGATTGAAATGCTGTCTAATGAGTTGAAGCTGAAACATGCCGTTCTCCAGAAAAAGAAAGCCGCTCTCTCACAAAAGGACGGGTTGTTGCTTATGGATTTCCCTTGAATGGTTTATGCTGTCTATTTATGCTTTTCCTTTTTAGTAGTTTTTGAGTGATGTGAGGGTTTCCTTTCACAACTTGATTTTAGGTATTGAACTAATAGGTAACTAAATTTTGAATTGGTTTGTTCTGAGATAGTTTTGTGAATGGATTTTCTGAAAGAGATTTTTTTTTGAAGAAATTTGCATTCTGATCATAAATAACGTGACTATTCTAACGATATCATTCATGGCACGTAAAGATGTAAATGTCATTTGAAAAGGGACACGTCTAAGGGGAGAATATGAAGTTAATGTGGTTTGTATCATTGTATCTCTTACCTAATGGGACGTAAATTCCCCAGTGGGTTCTAAAACTATCTCTCAATAAATTTGTTTAATAGAACTTACTTGTTCTTTGAAATTCCATCTGCATGAAATTAGACTTTCCTTAGCGCTTGCTCCAAGAAGTTGCACGTGCTAATCTTCGGAGACATGAAGCAAATCTTCTGAACTAAGCTTCTTTTGGTAAATATGCTTCAGGGCATTGCATTCACTGTGAAGAAAACGATGATAGTGACAATATCTCGGATCTATCATCTCCTGATCAGTCGGTTGTTGCCATACTTGAGGCAGTTGGCCTTCTCCATCTCGTACCCATATTTCCAATAATTCCAAGACTTTATTCATGGAAAATGGGAAGTGCGGGTATCTTGATTCAGGCTTTTCTTGCATTGACGCATGCTGCTGTGATATCCCATATTGACCTTGATATGAAGAACGTTTCGGCGTCGGGATGAAAGAGTTTGCTAATGTATATGCGGCCCGCTTGGTTGGTCATCTCTGCTGAGACGCAGCTACTTTCGAGGGCCTTGTACCAATGAGAGCATCATTGTCATATGGCTGAGTCAGGTATTCCCAGCCTTTGTATTCATATGACTCTCGGCTGATTTCTCCTTCTTCAGGTGGTTCTTCGTTCGGCTGAAAAGTTGCGGCAGATTGGACAGCTTTCTGTACTTCAGCAAGAGTTTTGAGATATAAATCTCCCAGCAAGGTTTCATAAGATGCCCCTTTTCCTTTGTCCGATAAAGGTTGTGGTAATCCTGACAAGTCCTTTCTTATGTAGAGTTTCTTTGAGCCTCCTTCGTTAGTCGGATCATGTCGTTCGTCTCTCCCTGTCCTCCTTATGTGGCCATGTGTTCTTTCTGTGTCCTCGTTGGTAGAAGCACGATTTCTAGATAGAGATTCAACTGTGCCATCGTTCGGGATGTTCCCTGGGTAAGCACCTGCCGGCCCTTTTTGCAATTGAACTGCTATATCATTCAAAAGATGGAATGTCTCACTTTATCTTCTAGCGATACCAGCCTGGTTTTCTAGGACATCTTCTAGCATTCTGGCTACACTCTCCATGAGGTTTGGATTATTCATGGCTTCTAGATAACTTGGCTGGTGAGGATACATCATAAGACAGGAGCCGGACTTTTATGATCGAAATAAATGAGTAGGTTAATGATTGAAATGGATCTAAGATCTATCCCCTTGAAATTGAGAAATTAAATCGGGTATTGAAAATATAAAATTGAGAATTGGAAATTGATATTGCAACTGAGAGATTAATCTCCCACTGTGGTCGCCAGTTACTCACAAAGATCTGAAGATGGATTGAAGACAACAAAGACATTATCCTTTAGCTTGAGGTTAGTAACTACGACTTGACTTGTTCCATTTCTACCTTGTGTCTTTAAAATATTTTATATTGAAAACATAACATGCAAAGTTATATTATTATGATCAAAGAGGTAAGGAATATAATACGAGGTATATTGCTTAAACATTAAACTTTGTAGATAAGACATCGCCATAATCTTACGAATTCTATTGTGATTATGTATAGGTATGAGGTGAGGATTTCATCCTAGGAAATAATGTTTTTACATGTGTTTTAAGGAAGTAAGTTCATGATAAAGTTGTGAACCGAAAAATAAATCGCCAGGCATTATTGGGGCTTTTCTTCATTGCAAATCTTATGAGCGACCAATATGTGTGAGTAGTATAACCACTCATGACTTGTTTGTGTTCTTGGTAAAACTATTCACATGAGGCCTGAAATATGTATTTGTATGACTTTTATTATTGAAACCGATCTTAATTAATCACCTGGGGTATGATCGGGTTTGTGAGTATCAGACCAAATTTGGGAAAAGAGAACCGATTATATGAAGAGGTGCAATACATCACAAGGGGGAACCGATCCTTGTATGAGGTGCAACAAGGTTTATAGAAGAAAGGGAAACCGATCCTATGAACATGTGCAACACGTTTTTTAGGAAAGGGAGAACCGATCCTATGGACATGTGTAGTGCATACAAGTTAGATACCAAATATATATGTGGGGAACTGATCCTAGTACCTAGTCAGCCGAATTTTGTCAAGCTAGTGTGACTATGCATATTATTCACATGGAGGTAGAAACGAAACTTGTTTTGGTAGAACCGCTACACCCATGGTTTGTGATTAAGTGTTACTTGATCAATCACATAGTTCTTGAAAGTCAGATGAACCAATACTAAACTTATTTGGAAATGTGGTAAATCGGTTTCAAGTGAGTAAGTATGAAAAAGGAATAGCAAGAGTAAGATGTCGACACACTTTGAACACGCGCATTAATGTGTATTCTTTTATTGTTCAAAGATATTCCTTGACAGCTAAAAAGGTGTTTATGGGTGAAAACTATTTCTGCCGGTTTTGGTAATTTGGGGTATGTGGATGAGAAACTAAACCCTGAACAAATTCACTGCATGGAAATGCTTTTGATTCGAGAGATCAATCTTTACAATTCTGTCCTAAACCAAGAAATGGCCGTTTCAGACTTGCTTCGGTCACAAAGTGAATGAGATGGGGTTGATCTTAGGGAGGGAAGCGAAGAAGGTGTTGAGATTGTGAAGGTATTGGCTATTTATGACTTGTATCAGAATACCAAGATGGCTTGCAATAATGTAAGCAATCAGCTCTGGGTGTTTGAATATGTTGTATCAACACTTGGTTTCTGTATGTCTTGTCTGTGTTGGAAATAGGGAGGAGAACCTATTTATACAAGTCATTGAGCCTAACCCTCATATCTCGTGGGAAGTGGAAAAAGTAAAGCTATGGATTAGTGGATTCGTGGGCTAGTGTCACACGATTAGTCTTGCCCACTTCTCCCGTCATCACTAACCGTCCATGTCTTCCTAACACATTCTTGTGATGGCGCGTTGTGCGCTGCACGCTGTAAACCGCCAGACCAATACCCCAGTAAGTATCCCCCAGTTTGTGACATGCTTGATGTCTCGATTGTGTGGGTAGTGGGACCCACAGAAGGTAGCATACGGTGCTAGGTTAAATAACTAACTTATTTGGGAAATCGATATTTATAAAATATCGTGTGTATTTGTTGATGGTGGATTTTAGTTCAGGGCTAAAGTTGTAAAACCAATTTTTGTGCAACCATCCTGCAAAGGATAACACTATTTGATAAGTGATGAATACTTCTCCGCTTTATTAATTCACCTAGAATGGAGCATGTAGGAACAATCCCCAAGTATTCTGTGAATTTTGGCATTATTAATTAATGCATAAAACGCCTTGTATTTCCTGTGCTGTTCTCAGCATAACTCTCATTGTTGGTGCAGCATGGTGACTGATTGTTACTCTCAGCAGAGTAACATGAATATCCAAGTATCAATAGTGAGGCATGCACGAAATACCCGTACATGCTACACCATTCTATGACAAAGAGAATCATCTCTCGGTGTGTTATATTAGCCCAATCGAGCATATTTGAATCTGGACTGTCCATATCAGTCTCAGAAATAATCACGACCACGCAAGTTGGCTGCATGAATTAACCAGTCTAGAAGAACCCTAGGAGGCAACCACTGCAATGACCACCAACGGGCCCGTGTATGCCCTAGTGGTCGAACACATACCTTTACCCCCAAATAGCCTCCAAACACCAACCCTGAAAAGGGATGGTCGAGCAGGCATGGAGCGGCTAGCATGCATAAGACTGTCGAAAAACAATCTCAAAGAGGTCGTAAACGTACAACTTCGCAGGCATGGTTAGACGGTTTAGATCGCCCCTTGATCAGGTGGTGAAGTATTGGTACACCTATTGGCGAAACCACTTTCCACCTGCTTGATCGGGTCTCCCACAGCCAAGCCGTGGAGAAACAAACGGTTACCCAGACAAGGCTGGCATGATGTTTTAGGAAGCCATGGAATTCTAAACAGATCACGGCCATCCAACTTCGCAGGCATGGTTGGATGGCTTAGATCGCACCCAGGACCGCAGAGCAAGTATGCATGTGCTAACCGTCGTCCCAAGGTGGGACCCACGCAATCGGTCTCCCCAAGGGAGGCGCGCAACCCCAAATCCAATCGGTTGAAGTTGGCCGGTTCGAAACCGTTAGTCAATCTATCTTGAGAATATCTAGCGTGTAATGTTGGTGGGGAACTAGAAGATTGCATTGTTATTTCAGTTTTCGATTATTGATTTGATTGACTAACGGTTGTTGAATCTTTGATTGCACCTAGTTTTTTTATTCTTAAGAACCTTCTTTTCTGATATAAGGCTCACTCAAGCTAGATCAAAGATCAACGTTTCTACGGACCTAAGTCTTTCTAGATCCGTAAGATAGATTCATTGATTTGCCATTATTAACAAACTCCGTTCTGTGCGACAAATCAATAAGGAATCAAGTTTGTATTTTTGCAGATTGTTACTTAGAAGATTGAAGAATTTGAAGATTCAAAAAAGAAGTTGTTGTGAACATTTAAAAAGATATATTAGATGTAATCCTAAAGAGAACGCCTATTCTGCTAGGATATTGGGTAACAAATATCTATTGAGAACTTCGGTTCTGCTAGATATTATTAAATCAAGAATACTGCTGAAGCTGAGTAACTAGGATTTTAGTTTACTTAGTATTATCTATACAAAGTTGTAGGTTTACTTTTTGTAGCATCTTAATTCAATTCAAAACTGGACTAGGTCCTGGGGTTTTTCTGCATTTGCGGTTTCCTCGTTAACAAAATTCTGGTGTGTGTGTTTTACTTTATTTCCGCATTATAATTGTTTTTATATTATAATTAAATTAAATACACTTGTACGTTAATTAGGCACTTGATATTTATCTTATAAGGTTTCGGTTATCAAGTGAACACTTTGTCGTAGTATTGACTCGATTCATATCCATAGACCATCACACAAAGTGTATTGGATTTCTCCACTCATCTGATATAATAATTCACGTGTTAGGCCAGTCCGGACTAACCCTATTTCAAGTGGACATTGTGTTGAAATATTCCTTGAGTGATTGTTGCTCCAAGAGGTTTATACACAGTGGGTCTTGTATAGGTTGTGATCAAAATAAAAGATTGTGGTGTATTTGGGTACCCTCGTCTTTTCAGTGTAGACTTGGAATGTTTTGTTATGATTATTTCAATATCTTGAAAATTGCTTTGATGCTAATAGTGTGTGTAAACGGCTATTGTCATCCTCTAAGAAAGTTTCAATGATTGAAATAAAGAGTTTAGAATCAAGTAACCATGTTTGAATATAATAACAGTGTGTTCTCACATTTGTGTATAAGTCCAAAACCGGGAACCTGAAGTATGCATACCCGTACACGTACTGGAGGTTTTTGGATGTCTGGGCAAATATATTGGTGGAAGTCTAACGTCCGTGAATTTCTGCTGGAGTTTGAAGGTGAAAAACAAACTCAATCCGGTTACTTTAGTATGCGTACCCGTTTGCATACTTAGGTAGGTTACTTTTTAAAATCGGTTTGTTCTTGAACTAAAATATTTATATAATAAGGAATGTTGTTAGATCACTGCTCAGTCGAACTCGCAAGCGTTTCTATCTCAAGATTGTTGTCAAGTTCAGTTTCCAAAACTATAAGACTTGATTTCTAGTCTACTTATATCTAAGTCTCGGACTAGGATAGAAAGTGTAGTTGAGCTCTATACTCCATGGCGTTCATCATACAAAGATGAAGAACTACTCAAGGAATTGGTGGAACTTCATCGACTAAAAGGTATGTAGGGGCAGAATATCGCACAACACATCTACTTACCGAGCGAAATTCATTTCCTTAGCACGCCTGCAAGAATGTAGCAAGAGTCTGTGAAATTATCAAGAACCTGCGAGAATATGAGTTGTATGTGAGTTGTCATCCACTATGTAAACACCTATATAAAGAGGATAGCAGGAGAGAGATAAAAATATGATAAATATTTTTGTAACAGAGAGAGAGAGACTTTATTTTCTTTATCATCTTCTTCCCATAAAACTAAATCTAGAGCTCCAAATACTCATTAATGGAGTCTCAATGTAACCCAAATGTAATTTCAATAATCATAGTGAAGAACCCTAACCCCGTGGATGTAGATCACATTGATCGAACCACGTAAATCTTGTGTCTTATTTTATAATTTTAGCACTTTAATCTTTATTTTGGTTATGAAATAGATTTAGATCTAGGAAATATTATATGGGGTGTGTTGTGGGATTTACTGCTACTACATTTTTGGCGCTAGAAACAGGGAGGAGTAAAGGATTTATCCTTCCTGTAACTTGTTGGTTCAATAATTTTCCATGAAGATTAGCTATTGTTCATATTTTTCTAGATCTACAAAGTTTAGGTTCAAAAATAGGAATTTCATGGAAGAAATTACACTTTCAGGGAGTAAACATCATCAACAATTCAAAGACATGAAAAGAGTAAGAGAAAAAAATTAGTTGTTGTGGTGAATTTAAGGAAGAAAACCAAAGTTTCGGTGGAAGATTTTCATGTTCAGGAGAAGAAGGCAAATGTGAAAGAAATTTAGGAAGGACGAAGAGAAGATAAGAGGCAGACACTGCAATTTCTATCACAAACATAAATTCGCACAGATGGTTCAAGGCTCAGCGAACAACAAATAGGTCACGGGTTCGAATTCGTAGAGACACATATTTTTCATTTTCTTCTAATTCTAAGGGAGAATAAAAGAACAAGGAAAAAAAGTTATGCGTTAATTTCGCAGAGAGGTTCTTGAACAGTTGGTCCAGAAAACAGTATGTGAGTTTGTGGTCGTAAGTTCGAATTCTCATGCGAGCATAGTTTTCTTCTTTTTACAGAGGGCGAAAAAATGAATAATTTTGCAACATTGTTTCATTATTTCGCAAACAAGAGGCAGCATAGTTGGTGACCTGCGAAGTTAAAGAGTTCATGGTCGCGTGTTCAAGTCCCAAAACATGCTTATTATTTCGCACAGATATTTCTTTGATTATTTCGCACAAAAGAGAGTTGATGATTATTTCGTAGAGATATTTCGCAAGAGAGGGTTAGCACAGTTGGGATGTTGCGAGAATATGCAAGTAACAGGTCGTGGGTTCAATTCTTGCCTCTCGCATCTGTTTTTGCTTAGCGACATTTATACTTCATGCAATGTATTTCTTGCGCGAGATTGACAACAACAACAAACCACAAAAGCTAAGTACCACTTTCCTTGAATATTTTACTTTTACAGAAAATAAAAGATTTTTTGATTTGGTTTACAAAACGTGATACAATCGCAGAATTACAGAGATTTCAGAATTACAAATATTCCACAATTACAAAAGAAACCGAGAAAAATATCTCGCAGATCAATTTATATATTTTCCTTAAATATTTGCTTTGTTTCAAATGAGAATGATATCTAACATGGAGAGTAGTAGGAGGAAAAATAAGACCTTCCATCAACAGGCTGCAAAAGACCTCATTAGGATCATTTCCATGAAAGATGTTTATCGGATGAGACGAAACAAGTTAAACAAAGGAAATCAAAACAAAGAAAAACAATTTGAACTTGCAATTAATTGAAATTTTTTGATAAAAGAAATGTTGAATACTAATCTAAATTCTAATTTGCATTACAGCATCGCATGAGGCGGAGAACATGGAGTAATAATTTCGCAATACTTCTTATTATCATTCAAGGACGGATACTTCTTACATTTCGAGGATTAAGTACTTCTTATACTTCTTCAAGTATACTTCGCATACTTCAAGAAATGATACTTCATATTTATTTCGCAAAGCTTCGGAACTTCACAAAATAATAGAGGCAAGTACTACTTTTCAAGTCCGGTATTCTTTCGCTCGTTCCTTCAAAAAAAAAGATCAGAGATTACTACAACAACGGATTTTTTCTTGAAGATCGCTCTTCAGGAAATATTCAAGAAAAAAAGGCAAAATTTAGGGGCATAATCTCACACAACACACCTACTTACCGTACGAAATTCATTTCCTTAGCACGCCTGCGAGAATGTAGCAAGAGTCTGTGAAATTATCAAGAACCTGCGAGAATATGAGTTGTATGTGAGCTATCATCCACTATGTAAACACCTATATAAAGAGGAGAGCAGGAGAGAGAGAAAAGGAGGATAAATATTTTTGTAACAGAGAGAGAGAGACTTTATTTTCTTTATCATCTTCTTCCCCTAAAACTAAATCTAGAGCTCCAAATACTCATTAATGGAGTCTCAATGTAACCCAAATGTAATTTCAATAATCATAGTGAAGAACCCTAACCTCGTGGATGTAGATCACATTGATCGAACCACGTAAATCTTGTATCTTATTTTATAATTTTAGCACTTTAATCTTTATTTTGGTTATGAAATAGATTTAGATCTAGGAAATATTATATGGGGTGTGTTGTGGGATTTCCTGCTACTACAAGGTATGTGGAGACTTGAACTTATCTATCACTCAAAATGTCTATCTACTTTATCTCCTATCTTGAGAAAAAAGTCGTATTACTATATAGACTTCGATTATACACATTTGCTATTTCAAGTCGAGTTTATCCCTCTCTCCAAACATGTGTTGATAAGCTTTCGCTTTGGCCAAGTTCATCTTTACTCGTGACGAAAGTCATGTTTATTATTTCAATATCTTGAAAATTGTTTTGATGAAAAATAGTGTGTGAATAACCTCTATTTAACATATTCTAAGAATGTTTCAATGATTGAAATAAAGAGTTTAGTATATGTAACCATCTTTGGGTATAAGCATATATAGTGTGTTCGCACATTAGTGTATAAGTCCAAAAACCGGAACTAAATGTATGCATACTTGTGTGTATAAGTACGCATACTTACCTAGTCTCCATCAACCATTTTGTATAAACACAAGTATGCATACATTTGGTTCCAGGTTTTTGGACTTATACACTAATGTGCGAACACACTTTATATGCTTATACCCAAAGATGGTTACATATACTAAACTCTTTATTTCAATCATCAAAATATTCTTAGAGGATGTTAAATAGAGATTATTCACACACTATTTTTCATCAAAGCAATTTTTAAGATATTGAAATAATCAACATGACTTTCGTCACGAGTAAAGATGAACTTAGCCAAAGCGAAAGCTTACCAACACATATTTCGAGAGTGAGATAAACTAGACTTTAAATAGCAAATGTGTATGATCGAAGTCTATATAGTAATACGACTTTTGTCTCAAGATAGGATATAGAGTAGATAGACATTTTGAGTGATAGATAAGTTTAAGTCTCCACATACTCTTTAGTCGATGAAGTTCCACCAGTTCCTTGAGTAGTTCTTCGTCTTTGTATAATGAACGCCGTGGAGTCTAGAGCTCAACTACACTTTCTATCATAACCCGAGACTTAGATATAAGTTGACCAGAAATCAAGACCTATAGTTTTGGTAACTAAACTTGACAACAAGCTTGAGATAGCAATGCTTGCGAGTTCGACCGAGCAGTGCTCTAACATCATTACTTATTGTATAAACATTTTAGTTCATGAACAAACCGATTTTAAAAAGTAACAGTAACCGAATCGAGTTTGTTTTTTACCTTCAAACTCCAGCAAAAATTACGAATGTAAACTTTTCGCCAGTGTGCGTACGGGTACGCATACTCACCTGGATTTCCAACAATCGCCAGTACGCGTAAGGGTACGCATACTTTGAGTTCCCCGTTTTGGACTTTTACACAAATTTGAGAACACACTATGTTTATATCCAAAGATGGTTACATGTTATAAACTCTCATTTCAATTATTGAAACTTTCTTAGGGGATGTTAAAATTGTCGTTATTCACAAACTATTTTCATCAAAGCGATTTTCAAGTTATTGAAATAATCAACACGACTTTCGTCACGAGTAAAGATGAACTTGGCTAAAGCGAAAACTTACCAACACATATTTCGAGAAATAGATAAGCGAGATTAACTCGACTCGAAATAGCAAATGTGTATAATTGAAGTCTATATAGAAATAAGACTTTTGTCTCAAAATAAGAGATAGAATAGATAGACTTTTGAGTGATAGATAAGTTCAAGTCTCCACATACCTTTTGTTGATGAAGTTCCACAAGTTCCATTGAGTAGTTCTTCGTCTTCATTCGATGAATGCGGTGGAGTCTAAGGCTCAACTACACTTACTATCCTAATCTGAGACATAGCTATAAGTAGACTAGAAATCAAGACTTATAGTTTTGGCAACTGAACTTGACAAATAATCTTGAGGTAGCAACACTTGCGAGTTCGACCGAGCAGTGCTCTAATAATCTACCCCTTTGTCAATTTTAGTGACAAAACTATCAATACATATGGAATACAAAATAAATAAACTTTATATCTTCTCATCCAAATGCTTGATCTCCTTGGTTCTTCAACATTACTCAAAATCTTCATCACTTCCAAGTACTCCAATGATTTTAAAGGTATTCAATTCTGCATCATCGTTGTTGAAGATCCGTAGCTATAATAATGAGAAAACAATAGCTCTCAATCATTGTTATACAATGTCATAGTATTATTACACATCATAAAAGTTCAATTGTATCACAACTTCGACAACAATACTATGGTGATATAAATCAGTCCCCCTTAGTCAATACTTCATCTCACATGAAAACCACTCCCCCTTACATAATGATCCGAAAACTATATGTATTTGTAGTGTGAACTACACATTAATTCTACCCCTTTTTGTCAATAAAATTGGCAAAGGTACGAAAATTAGTGGGATCCTAATAAAATTTCCATAGAGATACTTCATGACCAAAATAAAAGCACATATCAACTTTTTTAGATGCAATCATATAGCCGAAACTAAATGCATTCATCAAGGAGTTTATAAGGATACAAGATAACCCCTATAATATTCCACATCCGCACTCCCCACAAATATTTGGCAATTAAGCACAAGTTTAATTAAGAACTCTCCCCCATATAATGTCATTCCCGAAAGAACAACAACAACGACCTTACTTTCACAAGAAAAAAAGGATTTCTTTGGACATTAACAAATCACATAAGAATATGAATTTGTATCCAAAAATCTCAATTAAATTAACCACATGAGAACCCATGATTAATTTAATTGTAAATGCTCACATAAGAGAAATGACGGAGCCGCACAGTATTTACATAAAATATGGATCAGGGAAGATCAATATTGCGGAATAAAAAAAGATTCATTCTATTTGTCATCACTATTTGCACAATGACACATAATAGACTTTAATCTTTGTAAACAAAAAAATCATCCTATCTTCCATCAATATTTGCATAATGACATAATAGGCTTAAAATTTGTTTGTCAAAAGTTCATTCAATCTTTTATCAATACTTGCATACTGACATATGAAAGACTTAACTTTTGACCACGTATGGGACAATCGAAATTCACGGATGCAAACACACATATCCCATAACAAGTTGTAATATATAAAACCATAAAGATTAATACTGCAAAATCATCTTCCAAATAAACTTTAGAATTTAAATAAATAAATCTAAAAACACTGCAAGATAAAAATCGTTGGAGATAGTTATGTGTACTCACAACAATGGATAGTCCAAACCCTAGTTATCCTTCTTAAAAACATAAGAATAAATTCTCATAAGAAGTTTCCTAGACATTAAGAAATCGACAAGCTAAGAAACAAAGAAAGACTCTTAAACCACCAAAAATGGATATGCACTGAAATCAAATAGCCTTTTCGGAATCCTCATACGCCTTGAAATATTTGAGCTCGTGATTGACAGCATCTACTGCTTCTTCACAGAAGTGCGTAGGTAGGGTTCGTAGAATAACACATTTAACGAACTGCCCCCATCCACAAGGACCTTCGTAACATTTCATCCATGTAATGGAAGAGTGATGACCAATGGATCGTTGTGCATTTTAACCTCCTGGTTGACGTCCTTTGTCGAAAATATTAATGGCGTAGCCATCCATTCCTCCCAAGTGCTAGTAGGATGTCCACATAGTTTGAACACCTCATGGGATTCAATATTTTTCCTGTTTAGATCTAGTTAGAGTATGTCATCGAGCATTTCTTCTTGACTTCCGCTGGAAAAGGTAATCATGTTGATGTATTTTCTATCCTGAGGTAGTTCCACCCTTTTCTTTGGGGCCTCCTCGGTTTCCGCAGGCTGTAGATGTACGTACTCCATGAACTTGCCTTCGTCGATGAATCTTTGGATCACACTTCGTGAGTGGTAACAAGTATTTGTGGTATGTCTGTAGTATTATTGGTACGCACAGTACTCCTTAGCCTTCTTCATTTTATCTGGTTGCTTTCCCCTTTTATTAGGGTAAGGAAAGCCTGGCTTTGCTCATTTCTTTCTTAGGATGTGAGATAAAGTTATGTTTATCTTCGTGTAGACTTTGTCAATAAATTATTCTCTTCCTTTGCTCCTTTTTCCATCTCCGTATTTGGATCGTTTGTCTCGATAGATGGTTCTGCCCCCGGCTTCATTTTGTCGCCTAGGTATCTCCGGAATTGGTTCCAAAGAGTTGGTTCGCTGCGGATCTGTTGTTGCCTTTGCTTGTTCCCTTAGGTTGTCATTCTGGATCTCCTCGAGTCTGATGTACCAGTCTTGGATGACCATGATCTCGCCTTCGGAATCAAGGGTTCTGTTGTGAATTTCCCCAAAGATGGATGAGGTTCTATCAAGTTCGTACTTATACTAGTTAATGCTAATTTCTAGATTGACTTTCCCAATTGCTTGGCATGTACATGTCTGTGTACTGCACCAGTGTTTCTCGGGGTCCGATAGCTAAAGCAAATAGCCTATCTAACCCTGCCTTTGTTGCTTTGTTGTACATTTACGTCTCCAAAAAGACCGTAGACAATTGCTCGAAGGAGTCAATTGAGTTTGCTAGTAAATTGTCATACCAGGCTAGTGCTGATCCCGTTAAGCTGGACGAAAAGTACCTACAAAGTACTACCTCATCTCTTTCCCTATGGTCAAGGACACTGGTGTAATACCGTAGGTGGTCTGAGGGATCTGAGGTACCATTGTACGCTTGGAATGTACGTACCGAGCATTTTGGAGGGATGGGTTACCCTAAAATGCGAAAAGAGAGCGGGGATATGGTTGCCTCTTGTAATGCTTCTTCCATCCTTGAGCCTGTGTGACCAATTTTTAGGCCTCGTATCTCCCTCCGCATTTTCTCCATTTGCTCTATAACCATGTTCATATTGTGAGCATCTTTGGAAAATGCTTTGTCATAGTAGGATTGAGAAGTTTTGTATGTTGAGTCCACTTCGTATGGATCGCGGTGCGCTTTTCTGGCTCCCTTAGGTTGATTGGTCTTTAGTGGGTTGAGATCCAACCTTTGTCTTCCTAAGATAGCTCCGTTGTCATGACACTTTTGCGGAGGGCAAGCTTGGTAACCTTCGATTTGTGTGTCCAGCATACTTTTGAGATTTTGGTTCTGTTGGGCCATCTCCTGCAATGCATCTTCGTTTTCCTTGTTTCGGAGTATCAAGGTTGCTACCTATGCCGCCATTTGGTCTTCGTTGTAGGCTCCACCTCCTTGTGGAGTGATGTCGTCTGGGTCTGAAGAGTTTTCCACCTCTTCATCTATAATTGGTGCGTCTGGATCTATCTGAATTGGTGTTAGGTTTCCCAACCCTCGTCCCGTATGAGCTAAGATTCCGGGTAACCCTGCGTTGGCCGCAAGTGGCTTTGTAACGTTAGGATGCTCCGGTAACGGCATTCCATAGATTGGTTGAGATCCCTATGTCTGCCCCATCCCCTCAGTAGGAATAGGTGTTTTGGTAGCAATTGTTTTTATTGCTATCTCACTTTGTCCGTCCTCTGCTTCGTTCCTTTGATTTGATTTAGACGACTTTTGGGATATTCCTCTTGTGAGTGCTGGTCATGAGCTTGTTGGTACATCATTTAGTTTCTGCATGCCTTCGGCTTTTGATATCCTGCGGTCACAGAAAAGAAACGAAATCTTCTACTTGGGTACCTTCATCAAAAGTAGCAATTAATGCTCTGACACGGAAGATGTCTAAGCAGCTTTTTCAGAAAAAAGGACTGAAATAATGTCTTTGATAGACATGTATTAAATGCTTATGACACCCTTGGAGAAAACAACCTTAAAAAGTTGAAAACCAAAAAAGGGGGTGTCAAATCTCGGCAAAAACGAGGTTATTAAATGCTTTAGAAGATCTTTTTTGCTTAAAATCTCCCTGAGATTCCTTTGTCAGTCAAAGGTTTTCAGATCTAGAATATACTTTATTAAAAAAGGGGTGTTTTAGTATAAAACAAAGATTTTGGCATTTTGTGGGTACGCTTTTTGTGAAAAACTTTGTAGATCTGTAACAAGATGTGTTTTTAGAGGCTTTGAACTCAAAAACATACACAAATAACGAATGAACAAATCACTAGAGAGTGAGATTCAACGTCAGAACACAGATCCATTCATTTCTGAAGATGCAGAAGTTAAAAGTAAAACTGTGTCTAAACTCAACGTCGTGAGAAAGAATACGGTGGGTTCCAAACTGTGAATACTCATTTTCCCGTAGTCTACGTGATGTATACAGTTCTGAGGATCATATGCTAAGTAGTATCGATGCCTCTGTTGAACTGACGATGCTAAGTAGTAAAAGATGTGTAAGATCACAATAATAACGAAGAACACAAATATAATGTAAAAGCTTCTAAGTTATCATGAAACACAAGAGATTTACGTGACATTTGTCTACATCCATGGGGTAATGAGTGATTGTTTTGTATTAAATTGTGGTGGTTACAAAGATCTTAAATTCTCCCCAGAGTAACAGAGAGAACTCAAGTTGAAGTAAGTACTTAAGTTCTAAACATTAAAGAGGTATCATCTTAAGACTAGATATTCTCCTTCTAGGTATTGAATTCCTTTAGTTTGTTGGTGAGGATTGGTATTTATATCCCCTTATGCTCCTGGTATATCTTTGTTGACTCTGGGTCCATCGTCTTCTGATATACATTTCGTACCAATGGTACCTCCGTCCACCGCGTACCTTCTCCAGTAGAATTCTGCCATCTCAGCTGACCCACGTTCCTTCGGGAACTACCCAACCTTAGTGTAGGTTGTACCTTCGTTCACCGCCAGCTTCTGCCAATCGGGCTCTGCCACGTTTCATCTCTCCACGTGCCTTGATTCATGCGTGTAAATAAGAGATTTATGCACTTAATGCTGATTATATGCGTCATCTACCTATGTCCTCTCGCTAGCTGCCTTCTTGTAGACTATGCTTTTACTCTTCTCATCTCCACCGTCGAGGTCTCCTTTCTTGGGGCGAGATAAAGTAGATCTGCGGAGGTATCCTTTGCTGCTTAGGTTTCCTTGTCCAGCGAAGGTTACACAGTTAGATTTATGTGCGGCCACTAAAATCGTGACACGTGCTCCACAGAATATTGGTATTCACAAGAATGAACCCAATTTCATTCCAATAAATACTCAGGTTTTTAAAGAACATTTTAGTTATGACTCAGCAGTACAGACACCAAACAACTTAAATTCAGAGCCTCTTGCAATTGGGCGTAATAGAGTTTAGCAAATTTCGAAATCTACGTGGAGGAAATTGACGTATGATAGGAGGACGATCACTGCATGCTTTGATACTTCGTTAAACATGTCTTGCTCAAAGACCTATCCGGCCTCTATCCTGGTAACATCTATCTACCTTGACTCATAAGTTTTATCTTTATTTGTCACCATCTAGTGCTTACTGCGCAATAATGTCACTGTTACGTACTAAGCAGGGGACTTAATGTTGATGGTGGTTTTTAGTTCAGGACTACAATTGTAAAACCCTGTATTTAATGCGCCATCGCTCTGCGAAAGAGGTTGAGCTATTTAAAAGTGATTAGTACTCAAACCTCTCAACTTACATATGTATTGAGCAATTATGTATTTTTAATGCGTTGTCATCCTGTAAAGGAATAAAGACCATTTAAGAGTGATGAATGCATAAACTTCTTCGCTCATAGATGTATTGAGCAATTTAATATATTTGTATACATATATAATTCACTCAAAATGGTGCATACAACAACGATCCCAAATATTATGTGAATTTTATTCCCCACCGGCATTATTCACTAATGCATTGACCTTCCAGGTATTTTCCTATGCTATGTTCCCCAGCAGAACTTTCAATGTTGGCATGACATGACGATTAATGTTCACTTGCAGAAGAGTAGCACGAATCTCCCGAAGTTTCAGTATTGAAATCTGCATGAAAACACTCGTGTAGGCTACACCATTCTATGATAAAGAGATCGGCGTATTTACACACTTTTTAATTAAATGTTAGCTTGATCGAACGCGTTTAAATTACTCAAGGAAAATATAGTCTGTACATGTCAGTCTTAAAAAACGATCATGACCACTCGATTTGGCCACACAATTCAACATGCCTATCCTACTCCTAGCGGAAGTAGGCGATCATCACGATGACAACCGGCGGGCCCACTAACAACCCGACCGATCGGTTCCATATAATACACTCGCAACACCTTTGAATGCTAACCCTAACATAGGTGAGCGCGCGGTTGAAAGATGATCTCAAACGAGCTAAGACCGGCAAAAACGGTCTCAAAAGAATCCCGACTGCCCAACTTAGATAGCCTAGTTGGATGGCTTAGATATTCCCTCAAATGATCAAAATGCTACTGGCGTGTTCACTGACAACCTAACTATATTCTTGGTCGATCGACTTGCCCACGGCAAAACATAAATGCGTTGAATCGATCTCCCAAAGAAGGGTGATCGCGCGATTTTTTTAAACCCTAAATTGAATAAAACGGCGTTATGCAACTGCCGCAAATAAATCGTGTTCATCCATATTCGCCATCTTGGTCGAACAACTTAGATCAGATTCTAAATAAATAACCGCGAGGCACTGTGATCACCGACGACCTTTCTTCCACAGGGAGCGATCGACCAAGCCACGGTTTGCTCATGTGGCTTCTGAACGATCACCCAAAAGAGGCTGGCCACGCTTTTTGCATAATCCAACGGCAATACACAACTGTCGCAAATCATCTCGTTAATCCAACTTCTCTAGCTTATTCGGATGGTTTAGATTTATTTAAAGGACGCCAACAGAGTAATGTTGTGATCATCGGCCACCCCTCCTTCACAGGGAGCGATCGACCAAGTGGTAGCTGATCGCTGTCGTATGCGTCAAAAATAAATTACACTTTCTCACTACTCAAAATATATAATATAGCAAGGGCAAGAAAGGATCGTTCCCACAGAGAGGACTAGGTTGTTAATATGTTTCGGTATCTTATAAGTAACGAGGGGGTTTTCTGATTTTTTATAAAGTAAACTAAAATAAAAGCAAAACAAACAAAAAAAAATGCAAATCAAGGATGTGAAATATTGGGTAAAAGTTACATCTTCAATTGTAAACAAGTTTTTGAAAGTATAAATAGAATTCGTATTTAATCTCGCTATAATCAAAAGCCCTAGAATACCTTATTGCAAGAATACTCCGTAAATTTCCTAAATTTATCAACACACACATTAGAGTTGCGTATGTGAATTCTACCTAAAGAATAACCTAACGCCTTGCGCTAATTAAGTTCAATTCCTAGGAGCATTAATTTTCAGAAATAGGCTAATCAATGCAACTATCATATATTGCGCATGACAATTCGGACAAAGGTCAAAGTCTATATATGATTACAAGAGTGTATCACTACAAACCGTAGTCATATCATGCTACTCGTATTCAAGGTTATCGCTTGATGAAAACCCTAAAATAGCTATAGATATAGATGTATGTTCAATCAATTCTAGACTCAACCAAACAAACATTCAATCATATTGCAATACATCAATCATGCAATTATTATACGCAGTAGAAATCGAACGATAATATTGAGTGAAAACTAATTCATAAAATCCATATCTTGTTTTCAAAATACAACTACATTTTTAACCAATAACAAAATCAACTACTTGTGTTTATGGAGTTCATCATAAAAGTTGGAGAATAAAACTATCATGCAAACCCTAGAAATAAAGTAGAAGTCTCCCTAATGGAGATATATCTAGGTTTAGAGAAAGATTTTCTATTTATATGCTTCTCCCATTCCAAAGGGATACTCATTCCAATATTAGGACTTCTAAAAACCCATCTCCAAGTGGTCCACCAAGCCCATGTGTGGAAAATACCCGTATGAAAATTCTGTCCAAAAACTGTTGTCGGGTTACTGACGTCATCACCGGAATCCGGTCGCCAATCGCTGGAAAATTTCTCTGGCCACCTGAGATATCTGAAACCGTCAACAGGCTAATATGTACTCCCAGGAACTCATATCTCCTTCTCTATAGTTCATACATTCACAAAAACCATCTAACCCAACTTCTCATTTCTTGCAAAAACGTACCCAAAAGCGTAGCTCCAAACTCGTATATGCCACGGCCAAATTATGCATCCAACACATACCACCTTCGCGATTCAATGAAAATTTATGATCCACACTCTAACCTATGAAATCCGGGATCCCGGGCTAGTACCACCGCTTCGCCATTCTCGCCCACTTTCCGCACTGTTTCTGCAGTCTTATTCATGCATTCTGTAACTTCCCTGGCTATGTCTGCAGCATATACAAACTCTCACAGTAGCACATTGATCCCCATTTCTCCCTAGCGCACACACTGTCACAGCTATTGCATCACTACTACTGCCTAGCAATTACAACTACCCTTTCTTTATTACAGCTCAATCCTTCTTAACAATACTACCATAATTGCTCCCTGTAAGCATTCATCCACAACTCTGTCAAAACCTTATCATACTTCACTTCAGCTGCAACTCACCAGTTTGTATCAACCAGCAACCACCATCAACTCTAACCCATCAGCTCTGTTTCCATCTCTGCATCCAGTCCCACTCACTGACATCATTTCCATTTGAGCACCAAAAACTTAGTTAACTCCATCTAACTGCATCACTCTCAAATTCAAGCCAATATACGACCCATTCAATCACCACAGAGAACCCCATCTCAGATTCGAGCAAATTTCAGTTGCAAAGTAGCAGCACCACTATCTTGTCGCAACTTCCAGGCATCAAAATTCTTAAACTCTGCTCAAAACATCACAATAACACCTCAAGGCCAACTTCATTCAGCTAACATCCCAAAATCCTCAGTCTTTCATTCTGATTCCACCAAATTACAGCTGCCCTGCATCTTCTTTATTTCTGCTCCATTCTCCTTAACTGCAACACTGAGTTCCAGTCACATCCATTCCCAAATCCAGGTAGTCTACATCACATGCTCGAACTCTCAATCTTCGTTTTGCAGCACTCATCTCCTAAAATGGAATCCATCACCTTGAACTGCCGTACTCATACCTTGCTTCTTCTTTTCTTTTCATTCATAACATTAGTATATTTCTCGGCTCCAACTCTTGCCATTCCTGCCATCCGCTCACAGAAAAGCTCAAGCTTCGTTCTCAACTGCATATTATTGCAGCAACAACAAGCTATCACCGTGCCTTCCATGAACCACAACTTCAGGCATTTACACAAACGCCTTGTCTGTGTTTTTATAATGATGGAGATACAACACCGAGGTTGATCTCCAAGCTATTTTATACCTCCTTCCCTGTAAAACTACATATTCACATAAACCCATTCTAATCATTACAGAGCTCAAAGAACGCCTGCAATCTCCTCCAATCAAAACCATTGTTACTGGCAGAAAACTTGGTTTGTTCTCACTTTCCATTGCAACACTTCACCAAAAACTATGATAAAATCCACCACAGTTCAGGCCATTACACTATACAAACCCAGTTGAAAACCATGTAAAAAAATCCACCAAATCAGCTGAAATTAAGATCAAGAATTTGACCCATATTTCCTCCAATTCGAACTTCCTCGCCTCTGTTAACGAATTCATCTCAAACCCAAAATTAGCTCCAGTTTTGTCCATAACCACCACTTGCTCAACAGATACGACACGACATATTCCATCTGAAATCGAGCTCAAAACCACCATGAATTCAAACCCATTTCTTCCTTAAAACACCAGCAGACTCATCATTTAGTAGCCAGAAATTTACCGTGTAATTCACATCTTATTTTCCTCCTTGTAGGACCAGAATATCGCCATGATATTACTCTTGCGAGAATAACAACACTTCTGCGAACACCACCGCGAGTTCTTCAACAACACTTTGCGAGTATCACAAGATAATTTAAAGAGTAACGTAATAGCTGACGAATGAAGAAACACGAGAAGAGCATGATTGTCCTGCGATGGTTACAACGCTTGCGAGAATTGACATTATAACTACTGCGATAATATCGCAAGTCAGATCCGAAATTAAAGCACAGCTTAGCTGTCATCCACTATGTAACTACCCTATATAAAGAGACCCAGTAGATTCAAAGAGGGGGAAATGAATTTTTGAGTGTTGAGAAAGTCTTGAGTATAGAGATAATTCAAGAGAACAGTTGTATTCTTGATTTCTTCCATTTCTTGTAAACATTTCTTAGAATCAAGTAATAAAGTGTTGTTTTTAATCTTCAAATATGTGTTAATTACTGTAAATTCTCATCAAGGGTGTAGTGTAGGATTTCCTGCAACTACATTTTGGCGCCCGAAACAGGGAACTGAATGTGTGAAAATCATAGAATAGGTGAGATTGAAGATAAGAATTATTCAAGATTGAGAAGGCGATTGAACAAACTGGTGAAATAGTTGAAGAATGATTAGAGACAAATAGAATTGTAGGAAACTGGAGTGTAGTATGATAACAAGAGAAATGATCCACAAATTCCATTAAAACACTAGGGGAAGGATACATAAACGAGATTCTGAAGGAAATAAAATGATGACGGTGGAGAAAGTATCATCCTTGAAGGATTGGGAAAAGAAGAAAATAACATTTAAAGCAGTAGAAATACCAGAAGAAAATTTAAATCACACATCTCCTTTGGTAATCACGGTATCCATTGTACCAATGGAAAGGGGAAAATCAATAAAATCTGTGGAAGAATGTGCCGTGAATAGAACTTTGGTGGACGCAGGAAGTTCTGTGGATATAATGTTTTATCATGCATTTAAGAAAATGGAATACAAGGATGAAGAAATGTCTTGTTCAAAATATCATATTCATGACTTTAGAAATCTTTAGCAAAACCTAAAGGTGAAATAGTGGTACGAATTCCGCTAAGAGAGATTGAAACACAAATAACATTATGTGTAGTAGACGTGGAATCGCCGTATAACATGATATTGGGATGAAATCAAGGATGTAGCATCAACATTGCATCAATGCATCAAATTTCCCATGCCAAGTGGAATTGGAGAAATTAGAGGAGACACAGATCTTGCGAAGTTGTGTTATCAAAATGAAGTGAGAAATTATGAAGAGCGTCCAAAGCTGCGAAAAACTCGCAGAAAAATGGCAAAAGAAGCAAAGAAAGAAGAAGAATTTAAAGTTTACATGATAAGAGCAAAAGAAGGAAAAGGAATACCCAGCAAAATCTCGCAAGAAAGAGATGAAATAGCGAGAATTATAAAAACCTCAACTCCAATGGGAGAGCCTGAAGCCAGCTACACCGCAGCAGAGACAATAAAAGAAGTAAATATTGAGAGTAAAGAAGAACCTAAGATGCTGAAAATTGGAACGAAGATGGATGCAGATGAAGAAGAGCGAACCGTAAACCTCTTGCGAGAGTATAAAGACATCTTCGTATGGAATAGGGATGAGATTCCTGGAATAGACCCATCAGTTGCATGTCATAGGATATAAATTAACCAGGAGGTAAGACCATTTAAACAAAGGATAAGAAAAATCGCAACAACATACCATTCCCAAATAGAAGAAGAATTACAGAAGATGCTTGATGCGGGAATTATAATGCAGGCAAAGTACTCGGAATAGATTGCAAATATGGTGGTGGTTCCAAATAATAATAAATGGATAAGAATTTGTATAGATTTTACTGACTTAAACAAAGCTTGTCCTAAAGATAGCTTTCCATTACCAGATATTCCTCAAATGGTCGAATCAGCAACGAGAAATGATAGAATATCTTCATTGGATGGGTATAAAAGATATAATCAAATTCCTCTCGCTGAAGAAGATCAAGAGCACACCGCATTCTTTGCTCCAAGAGGATTGTACTGTTATACAAAGATGCCTTTTGGATTACGAAATGCTGGAGCAACATATCAAAGAATGGTGGAAAAAGTGTTTGCAAAATGGATCCACAAAACATTAGAGGTATATGTAGATGACATTTTAGTCAAAAGTAAAGAAGCTAAAAACCATGTGCAAGACTTAAAAGAGATTTTCGATTAAATGCGACATTTTAACATCAAGGTGAATCCCGAAAAATGTACTTTTGGAGTAGCTTCAGGAAAAAATTTGGGGTACATTGTGTCAAAGGAAGGAATACAAGTTGACCCAGATAAAGTACAAGCAATTTGCGACATGCCAACACCAGCAATAGTAAAAGATGTGCAGAAGTTGAACTGGCTCTTAGCCTCGCTAGGAAGATTTATCTCGCGATCTTCAGATAAATGCAAGAATTTCTTCAACATACTTAAGAAGGGTACCAAATTCAAGTGGATAGATGAATGTGAGAACGCTTTTCAAGCACATAAAATAAAAGTATTAACAAAGGTACCAATTGAGTCAGTAATGAAGAATTCAAAAAGATCAGGCAAGGTGGAGAGATAGAATTCACAAGTAGGGCACTTTGAAATCAAGTACGAAATCCTATCCTCGCCAAAATCACAAGCTGTAGCTGATTTTTTAGCAGAATTTCCTCTAAAAGATGATGAAACTGTAGAAGAAATGATGGACATAGAAGAAGAACATGGAGACCCGAAAGATATATTAAAAGAACCCAACATGTGGGAAATATTAGTGGATGGATCATCAAATGGGGAAGGTAATGGAATTGGAGTTGTCTTTATTTCGCCAGAAGGAGAAAGAATGGATTTTTCATTTCGTTTGGAATTCACATCCACTAATAATGAGACGGAGTATGAAGCGGTGGTGCATGCGTTAAAATTCGCAATAGAAATGAAGTTGGAAAATGCTAGAATTACTAGTGACTCGCAATTGGTTATTCGCCAGATAAAAGGAGAGTACACAACAAACGAACCATCTTTGAAGAAATACAAGAAACTTGGTGAAGAATTGTCTGCGAGAATTCCAAAAATAAAATGGAGACATATATCAAGAAAAGATAACAGACTCGCAGATGCTTTTGCTTTCATATCTAGCATGATGTTAAATCCAGCTGCGAGATGCATAAAAATTCAGACACTTGTATCACCCTCAGTCAATAAGGAAGAATAAAATGAAGCAGATGTGATGATGATAGAAGGTGGTGAAGAAAATATTGCAGATTGGCGAACAGAACTTCATGCATATTTGGAAAGAGGAGAGGCACCAAGAAATATATTAGAAACACATAAATTAAAAATCCGAGCACCAAATTATGAATTAAGAGATGGAGTATTATATCGCAAATATTTTAACGGACCATCGCTAAGATGCTTGACAAGGGAAGAAGGACAAAAGGTGTTAAAGATGTTACATAGTGGAGATGCTGGTAATCATAGTGGGGGAAGATCTTTGGCATACAGAACAAAAATGCAAGGTTATCATTGGCCATACATGCATGAGGACGCAAAGAAACTTTCAATAGGATACAAAGATTGTCTGCAATATGGAAAGAAAATACATGCACCAGGGACACCATTATCATCCTCAACCAGTATGTGGCCTTTTGGAAAATGGGGGTTGGATATTGTGGGACCATTTGTACCGGGTTCTGGACAACGAAGATATTTAATTATCGCTACAGATTATTTCACAAAATGGGGAGAAGTAAAGGAAGTACAACACATCCGCGACAAAGACATTTTTACATTCATATTTGAAAATATAATCTGCAGATTTGGGATTCCTGCACAGTTGGTATCTGATAATGGAAAACAGTTTGAAGGACAGAATATCGAATTGTTACTTAATGAATTTAAGATTAAATATGGAAAATCAACACCATTATATCCACAAGTCAACGGACAGGCAGAGGCAACAAATAAGACAATTGCAGATATAATGAAGAAGAAATTATAAGGACACCACAGGGCATGGTGTGACCAAGTACATAATGCAATATGGGATTACAATACAACTAGATGGGAAGCAACAGGAATGTCACCTTTTTGTTTGACATATGGGGTTGAAGCTGTTACCAACAGAAGTTGTTATTCGTATAACAAAAAGAGAAGTTTGGGAGAAGAATCTTAGTGCTGGTATGATTCTAAATAAACTTGATGAGTTAGAAGAGAAGAGAGAAAAATCCCTACAGCATATGGAAAATTATCAACGAAGATTATCTCGCGAGTATAACCAATGTGTTAAAATACATAATTTCCAACCGGGTGATTTAGTGTTGTGAGAAACAACGGGGTATCAACGAGAAAATGGTGGAAAGCTGGCGAGAAAATGGGATGGACCATACATCATTTAAGAGATAGTTGGAAATAGGGCATACAAATTAATGGATCCAGAAGGTAGAGATGTTGGTAAAAAACTTGATAGACCATGGAATAGATTATATCTGAAAAGATATTATCAATGACAAATTCTGCGAGATTAGAGATGCTGGTATATTACATGATGAAACGGATAATAAATGTTTTACAACTGCGAGATCCTTCCAATGACAGAGCAAGTAAGAAATGCGAATATATCGCAAGAAACGCGAATAAAAATTTCGCAGAGATTAATAGAATGGGACGAACCTTTATGGCGTACACCCTAGTTCGCGGATATAATTTCGCAAAATGCAAATGAAAGACCTAAAGTGCGTCATATTAGGGGGTATCTTTTTGCGTGGCTTAGAGATAAGGTTATACCACTGCTGCAACCTGAGTCACGGAGATTGGGTTTATTGAAAACCCATCTAGGAGAGGTTCCTTGGATTTCCAACTATATAAGGTTATACCCTGGTTGGACGACCGAGGACCTCTTCTAAGGAGTGCAGAGTATGATCAAGGCATCGAGGTACACGGTTCAGCCAAGAGTGCCCGGGGCGTACGAAACTATCCTGGAAATTCTTGGCAAGTCTTGGATATGATGCACTCGGCCCGAAGAAAACCCCACTTAGGGCGCAATCTCGTAACTATAAGCCATATAGGAATAAAGGATAAGAGGCTGAAAAAACAACTGGTTATTGTTAAGACCGGATGTGAGGATCTAGTCTTGTATGGCCAATGTGCCCTCCTTGAAGGGGCAACCTGGGGGAAGATAAGGGTGGCACCCTCCATTAAAGAGCTGATAAGTGTCTAAAGACGGCAATGTCATGGGGATTTATGCTTGCAAAAGCATCTAGGCCTGTCATATTATTGCATGAAAAATATTATACAGAGGCAATAATCCATGAGAAAAAGTTAAGATAAGATCAATGGGTTTTTACATGAAAGTGTAAAGACGTCCTGCGAATTCATCGCAAGACGACAATGTCATAAGGCTTTGTTCTTTCAAGGGAGCTTAGACTTGTCATATTGTCGCAGAGAAATCGAAAAAATACGGATAAGGAAATATCAATGGGTTCTTACATGCAAATGTAAAGACGTCCTGCGATCTTGTCGCAGACACAAAAAATTGAAAAAATAAGACCTTTAACTAGGAAGGCAAAATAAGACCAACAGAATAATCTCAAACATTAACTATTTTCTTTAAGAATGCAGGAAAGATTTGTTCATCACAGAAGAGATGATGAGAAACCAGTATCCTTCAGAATTTCTCAGAAATATAATTCAAAATCACATAGCTGGATTATTCATAATTTCGCAGAAGTATTCATAATATCGCAGTATTATACATAATTTCGCAAGTACTATTCGCAACACAGTTTGCAAGGAGAAGATGTGGGAAACACTTGTTCATCACAAGAAAGATAATGTGGGGCAAGTATGGGAGTTGATAGATAAAATATCATTACCTTCCTTGTGAATATTCAAAATAACAGAAATAAAATTGAATTCTAAAGTTGCATAAAGATACATTGCTCGCAAGAAAGAGGAGGAAAAACAAAACAAAAACAAAATTCAAGCTTCAATATTTGCCTCGCCATTATTTTCACCAGCTTCATTCTCTTTGTCAATATTCTTCGCGTCACGATCAGCTTGAGTTTCTTCTTCATCTAATTTTTCACCAGTAATTGCTTCACCACCAATAGCTACTTCTTTAGAAGGGCTTTTTTCTTCTTCTGTTGAGTCTTCTGGAGAAACATTTTCTTCACCACTTGCATATATTAGATCATCATCCATAGGGAGAGGAATTTCGTCATCATCCACTTCTAGAGGATCAACAGATACAAGAGGGAGAGATTGGGATATCAGAATGTCATTCACAAGATTTTCAGCACTAAGATGAACCTTGCGAAGGAAACCTTTATCGTGATTTCTAATCTCCATATTTTTGAAGTATTCAAGGTAGTCATATCTCCTTTCTGCACGATCGCGAGATTGGCGGAGAGCGTTCCGTTTTCTTTGCGAACTTTAGCCAGTTTTTCAGTCATATCAGAAATGGTAGAATGAAGGCTTTTTTCAGATTCTGCGAGAAACATAAATTGACAAGAAAATATTCAGATGAAAATCTTGCAAGAAATATAGTAAGAAAATTAAATAGAAAAGTTAACAATTAAGGCAGTCAAAATGACTACCTTCTTTTTGAAAAGTTAAGTTTTGAATTAGTGTTAGGAAACAATTCTCCCATTGGTTCATGGCATCATCAAAATTATCTCAAACAATACCCTTCAGGAGAGATTTTATAATTTCTTCTTTGGAGAGGAGATAACTATTTTCTTTTGCTAATAAGGAGTAAGATTCTTCTAATTGAGAATATTGATCTTGGAGTTTACTGGCCTTTAAACTTAGAGTTAACCTTCCCTTGATAAGTTTATCTTTCTCAGCGGCAGAAGATTAAGTTACTTCCTTGAGTTCGTCTTTTAATGAACGAAGAGATTGTTCTTGGTCGTTACACACTTTCTGAAGAATATTTATTTGCTACGAGGAGATCGCCATCTTGTTTAAAAAGCTACGTTTCTCCTGAGATAAAGTTTTATTTTCATCTGATAAAGATTCCATTGCCAAGTTAGCTTGGGTTAACAAGTATGATAGGCGAGTAACTTCGTTACTTAATAGATTTTGCCTCTGCGCTAATTGATCGTTCTCATTGGTGAGATTATCTATTTGATCGATAGAGTATGTGTAAAGATTATCTAATCTATTATATTGATCCATCCAAGAATCTCTCTCAACACGATCTTCTTCAGCGACAGACTCAAATTGAAATATCTTCATTAATCGTTTCTGATTCAAATCTAAATAGGCAAACCAAATATTTAAAAGGAAATTGAGTACAAAAAAGATGAAAATCTACTAGAACAGAAAAATTAGTGGCAGAGACAGAAGAACTATACCTTTTAACTCCTTGTTTTTATTGCGAAGATTTTCGCAATCTAGTAAAGAGTTGCGAAGCTTGTGATCAAGAATATCACATTATGAAGTTTTGGCTTGGAGACTTCTCTTTAGAGCTTCAACTTCATTTTCTAAAGATGCCCGCGAAGCAGTTCGATCAGAGCCAAAATATTTGATTAGAGTCTCGCAGACATCATATTTGAAAGGGTCAGTAGAAGATTTCCTGGCATCATCTAGAATGTCAGACAAAACTTTAAAAGCCGCATCAACCCCTACTGATGTTTCTTTAGATGAGGGAAGAGGTGTAGAGGGTGAAGTGGTAATGATGGCGAGTTGGAGATTTGAGTCATTTGCGATGGTTGCATCGCCAGAAGGTGGAGTGTCTGGAAAAGTAACAGTTGGAAGTAAAATAGGATAGGAAGAAGCTTTGTTCATAACAGTTTTGGGAGTTTCATTCGTTAGAGGATTAATGGCATTGGGGGTATTGATAATGATATTCTCGCAAATAGATGATGGAGGTTCCATCTGCGAAGTAGTAGAAACAGATTTTGAAGAAGAAAATTTGGGAATAGTAATATCAATCTCAAGAGTCTTGGCTTTGCGATATTTCTTGCGAGGTTTAACAACATTCTCATCACCCTGCGAGTAATAATATAGATAAGAAACAGAGGCAACAATATTTTTATTTAAGAAAATTAATGTTTTTTCCTACCTTATGACTCGCAGACTTCCTTTTCTTTTCAGTGAGTTTTTGTTGTGAATCTTCAAGAAGATTAGGGTTTTGATCGACAAACTAGGTGTTGGATGTAGTCCCACTGAAAAGAAAACATAGTATGGGAGTTAAATATAATCAAGCAAAAAAGATCAAATAAAGTGAATAAATATGATTTAGACAATCAAAATTGAGTTTAATAACGTCAGAACAACACATACCTTGAAGATTCCATTGAAGCAGCAGCAGGTGAATTTGCAGAAGAAGAAAGTTGCAGGTAGAAAAAATTTGCAGAGAGTGAAGAGGTGAAGAAGATGAAGAATTAAAAGAAGAAAAAATATTTCTTTGATAGGTTCTCTCTTTTATAGACAGAAGGATGGTAACCGGATAATAAAAGATTAACCGGTAAAAAGAGGAAAATTCGACACGTGTAGGCGGTAACACTTAATTTACGGAGTTTTGTTGATCATAGAAGATGAAACGATGAATAGCTGTGGCATTTTATTTCTCATGATCTTTCCTCCTTCGCAAAAAAGACATGAGAAGAGGCAAGATGTAGGACCAGAATATCGCCATGATATTACTCTTGCGAGAATAACAACACTTCTGCGAACAACACCGCGAGTTCTTCAACAACACTTTCCGAGTATCACTAGATAATTTAAAGAGTGACGTAATAGCTGACGAATGAAGAAACACGAGAAGAGCATGATTGTCCTGCGATGGTTACAACGCTTACGAGAATTGACATTATAACTACTGCGATAATATCGCAAGTCAGATCTGAAATTAAAGGACAGCTTAGCTGTCATCCACTATGTAACTACCCTATATAAAGAAACCCAATAGATTCAAAAAGGGGATGATGTATTTTTGAGTGTTGAGAAAGTCTTGAGGAGAGAGAAAATTCAAGAGAACGGTTGTATTCTTGATTTCTTCCATTTCTTGTAAACATTTCTGAGAATCAAGTTAATCTTCAAATATGTGTTAATTACTGTAAATTCTTATCAAGGGTGTAGTGTAGGATTTCCTGCAACTACACTCCTCTTGCTCACTGATTTTTCTAGCCAAAATTTAACCAAAACCCATTTAATTCATGGCTACAGATCCCCTTTCTTTCTCATCTCTCATTCACAAATTTTACCCAAAATCCATCCACTTTAACCATTTCCATATGTAGTTAGATTCAACCAAACCCTAACTTCAATCATCAGTTCATTACTAGAAACTCAAGAACTATAACCAACCCGTCCATCATCTTGAATTTCTCCCTACTTATGTGAATTTCTCGATCTGATTTCCCTTAGCAACAACCGCCATTGGTTTCAGAGAGAGGAGAGGAAATGAAATAAAAGCTCATTTCTCTGAGTTTTTGGTTATCTGTAGGAAAAGGAATTTATATTGGCACCTCACACATTAGAATAAGGGCCACCGAAGTAATATTTGGCATGTCAGTTCCAGATAACTGAAAGCTTATTCCTTCTTCAGTTCTTTCTTCACCTTCTTTACTGCATGAGCTTAGCCGGCTCCAAGTATCGCATGTGAATTGACCTTTTGCGCTTTTCGCTCCAAATGGTTAATTTTTCCTTCTTTTGATCCAAATGACTCCAAAGTACCTAATAACTCAAAACGAAACATAAGGTACATAATTTACAAGAAAACTCGCCAAGAAAGCATAAACAATATATAAATATCAAGGTGTTTTAAACACCTCTCAAATTGCCCCACACTTAGACTTTGCTAGTCCTCGAGCAAATCAAACAAAATAATTCTTAAACATACATACAACTCCGTATCGTCGAGGCTACGGTCACTTTTAGCATAAATAACAAGCCTTTGAACCCCTAAGTGTCCCTAGTGGATGAGTTATAGTCTCGTGAAGGTTTACAAGAGGTGTACCTACAAAACCTATATTTCCAACTCCAGTTACCTGTGACAAATCTATGAACGAAACCAAAATGGCTATTGGAGGAGGTACCCTGATGCGAATCAAAATTAATATATATGTAAATTAAGCTCTACTTAGAAAGTTGAACAAACCACAATACTCGGAATCTGACTAACCACAATCACACATGAATAGATTAAGAAAATTGATATAGAGGTAGATGTTTGCGAATGTTAACAAGTGATCGGTGTTTCCCATATTTGTCTGAAGGTCACCGCCAAGATGAACCTATGCATCCTATGGATTGAGCTACTGGTCTGAATTCTAGTGTCAACGCAACTGGCATATACAAGGGAACCATCATTCAATAATCTTAATTCTACATCAACTCAACTGGCATATACAAGGGAACCAGGAGTCGACTTTATTAAACAATAATAATATTCTTTTTCTTTTTCTTTTTCACCTTTTTTATTTTATTTTATTTGACAACATGATTAGATCTTTTGGATCCAAGCGCATGATTCTTGTCATCATAGTACATGATAGTTCCTTTGGATGCTGCATTCCACGCTTGTTTATGCGACGGAGACAGGGAGAACACACACATATTGCTATCCAAGTGTCATTTTTATTCCGATTGGTCTAATTGGTCGGTCTCTTTTTTTTCTTTTTTTCTAGCAACTCAATCACTCTATTTCATCCTAGCAGTAATAACAATTCGATGTTAGTGACCCACCAAATCACTTAGATAACAATAGGTAAATATGGAAAAATAAAAATAGAACGTGATATGGTGATATTTCGAGATATGGTAACAACTATCATATTATTTCTAACATTTGAATAATTATGTCCTTTTTAGTTAATGGGTTCCTCAACTTCGGCAACCAAAATGGTTCCATCCATTTAGATTGATAGTGTCATCCTAAAGGCACATGTTTCTAGGTTTCGGAGTGTATAACGCAATTTTATTTTATTTTATTTTATTTTATTTTATTTTTTTATAAACATAAGGTGAAACTAACAAGGCTAAAAACTCTATATGAGAACACTCCCCCACACTTAAACTTTACATTGTCCTCAATGTAAAAATTTAGTCATTCAAAGTAAAGTTCAAGGTGGGAAATTCATAACGGTGATATATATACACAATAAGAAAAATAAAATGCATGATAAAAAAAAACGGATACTCCAACTCATAGCTATTTCTGAAAAATAGAGAATAAACACTAAACAAGCTATTTAGTTGGCATCTAATCCCAACTCAGCCAATATATATACCTCATCGTCAAGAAAAAATTTCCATCTACTTAGAAAGACTATTCTAAATTGTTCAAAAATCTCTAAAAGTTGGAGTTTTGATATGCAAATATCCAAAATAAGAAAATAAAGATAAAAGACTTAAAAATAAATAAAAAGATAGAGATAGATACACAAAACCAGTGGGTTGCCTCCCATTTAGCGCTTGGTTTAAAGTCGTCAGCCCGACTTGCAAGACGAATTCTCCATACACCAATAATCGGAAAAGTTTGGGATCCACCCATAGCACCCGTTTTGCAAACACTAGCTTCACAAAAAATATTAGTACAAGAAAACAGAATTGAAGTTATTAACCGATAAGAGTTTCCCCCACACTTATACTTGTCCACACTTGGAAGTGTATAAAGAATATAGAAGTCGGGTACTTCCACGGTTTCTTGTTCCAAAACCTGCATAGTATGAGAATCAAGCATCTCTAATGGAGGATATCGAGAAACAAAGTCATTCAACAATATTCTCTAAGCACATACATTCAAACCAATAAGAGGTAAAGGAGAAGAATCAATATGTAAAGGGTTAGACAAACCTTGCACAATCTCTTTTATTACGGAATCCTCTTCATCCTTGAAAAACTCAAGTGAATTATTCACCTCTTGTATATCATGGTCCTCTATCAAACCTTGCAACCATTCTTCATCTGTTTCTACCTTAACCAAAGTCTCGACATCAACATCATCATTACAATCATTTGCAAGCTCAACTGGGTCTTCCAAAATATTGGTCATAACGGTCTCACTCTCAACATACTCCTCTTCATAAGACTCAAACCTTGTTACAAAGTTCTGTAAAACACTAGTTTCATCATACTCGTGTACCTTTTGAATAGGTGCTTGATTATTATAAAGATCAAGAGTTGAGTCAACTACACTAACGTCATCAAATATCTCCAAAGGTTGGTCCTTTTCAACACAATCGTCTTCGTCTTCATTTTCATACTTACCATAATAAGAATCGTCATCAGTTTCCCAACCTTTATCTCGACGTCGTTTAAGTTCCATATGAATGGTCCTACTAATTTCATCGACAAGCTCTTCTGAGGCTCCATCATCTTCCAACTTGTATAATTTTTGTACAAGTTTCTTGACGTTCACACGCTTACCACCGCTGGCTACAATAGGTTCTCTTTCCCATGACTCTTCCCTTTGAATGGGTGAATGATCATAACTACGATCTGGAGTCGGGTAAGAAAAAGTGTTCCAAAAATTGATTTGTGCGACGTTCTCTCTATTACGATCAAGTTGTTCTAGTCTTTGTTGCATGTCTTGTAATCCATTCAAAATCTGCATACAACTTGAATGAAGCCAATTAGAAGTAGAATTATCCCACCCAGGTGCTTGACTTACATACCCACTACAAGGTTGTTGTTGGTATGTATGAAAATCACCATAAGGTTCTCTAGGATATGCATCATAGCCAATAAATTTGTTTTGATTGCATTCCATAGACGGTGGGAAATTATCATCGTGTTGAGGAGGTTGAAAGACGTATCCATTTTTCCAATATGCTCCTTCCATGAAACAATAAGTACCTCAAACAAGAGTTCTCAAAACTATGTCAAAACTAGAAAATAAGAAAAACTAAAAACAAAACAAAACAAAAAAACAAAAATAAGAAACCAAAAACAAGTGACAACCGCTGCCTCCCCGGCAACGGCGCCAAAATTTGATCACTGTCGTAGGCGTCAAAAATAAATTACACTTTCTCACTACTCAAAATATAGCAAGGGCAAGAAAGGATCATTCCCACAGAGAGGCCTAGGTTGTCAATATGTTTCGGTATCTTATAAGTAACGAGGGGGTTTTCTGATTTTTTATAAAGTAAACTAAAATAAAAGCAAAACAAAAAAATAAAGCACGCAAATCAAGGATGTGAAATATTGGGTAAAGGTTTCATCTTCAATTGTAAACAAGTTTTTGAAAGTATAAATAGAATTCGTATTTAATCTCTCTATTATAAAAAACCCTAGAATACCTTATTGCAAGAATACTCCGTAAATTTCCTAAATTTATCAACACACACATTAGAGCTGCGTATGTGAATTCTACCTAAAGAATAACCTAACGCCTTGCGCTAATTAAGTTCAATTCCTAGGAGCATTAAGTTTCAGAAATAGGCTAATCAACGCAACTATCATACATTGCGCATGAAAATTCGGACAAAGGTCAAAGTCTACATATGATTACAAGAGTGTATCACTACAAACCGTAGTCATATCATGCTACTCGTATTCAAGGTTATCGCTTGTTGAAAAACCTAAAATATCTATATATATATAGATGTATGTTCAATCAATTCTAGACTCAACCAAACAAACATTCAATCATATTGCAATACATCAATCATGTAATTATTATACACAGTAGAAATCGAAAGATAATATTGAGAGAAAACTAATTCATAAAATCCATAACTTGTTTTCAAAATACAACTACATTTTTAACCAATAACAAAATCAACTACTTGTGTTTATGGAGTTCATCATAAAAGTTGGAGAATAAAACTATCATGCAAACCCTAGAAAGAAAGTAGAAGTCTCCCTAATGGAGATATATCTAGGTTTAGAGAAAGATTTTTTATTTATATGCTTTTCCCATTCCAAAAGGATACTCTTTCCAATATTAGGTCTTCTCAAAACCCATATCCAAGTGGTCCACCAAGCCCATGTGTGGAAAATACCCGTATGAAAATTCTGTCCAAAAACTGTAGCCGGATTGCTGATGTCATCATCGGAATCCGGTCGACAATCGCCGGAATTTGTCACCGGAAAATTTCTCTGGCCACCTGAGATATCTGAAACCGTCAGCAGGCTAATATGTACTCCCAGCAACTCATCTCTCCATCTCTGTAATTCATACATTCACAAAAACCATCTAACCCAACTTCTCATTTCTTGCAAAAACGTACCCAAAAGCGTAGCTCCAAACTCGTATATGCCTCGGCCGAATTATGCATCCAACTCATACCCCCTTCGCACTTCAATAAAACTTTATGATCCATACTCTAACCTCTGAAATCCGACATCTCCGTCTAGTACCACCAACTCACCATTCTCGCCCACTTTCCGCACTGTTTCTGCAGTCTTATTCATGCATTATGTAACTTCCCTGGATATGTCTGCAGAATATACAAACTCTCAAAGTAGCACATTGATCCCTATTTCTCCACATCGCACACACTGTTACAGTTATTGCATCACCACTACTGCCTAGCCATTACATATACCCTTTCTTTATTACAGCTCAATCCTTCTTAACAGTACTACCATAATTGCTCCCTGTAAGCATTCATCCAAAACTCTGTCAAATCCTTATCAGACTTCACTTCAGCTGCAACTCACCAGTTTATATCAACCAGCTACCACCATCAACTCTAACCCATCAGCTCTGTTGCCATCTCTGCATCCAGTCCCACTCACTGATATCATTTCCATTTGAGTACCAGAAACTCAGTTAACTCCATCTAACTACATCACTCTCAAATTCAAGCCAAGATACGACCCATTCAATCACCACAGATAACCCCATCTCTGATTCGAGCCAATTTCAGTTGAAAAGTAGCAGCATCACTATCTTTTCGCAACTTCTGGGCATCAAAACTCTCAAACTCTGCTCAAAACATCACAACGTCACCTCAAGGCCAAGTTCATTCAGCTAATATCCCAAAATCCTCAGTCTTGCCTTCTGATTCCACCAAATTACAGCTGCCCTGCATCTTCATTACTTTTGTTCCATTCTCCTTAACTGCAACACTGAGTTCCAGTCACATCCATTCCCAAATCCAGGCAGTCTACATCACAGAATCGAACTCTCAATCTTCGTTTCGCAGCACTCATCTCCTAAAATGGCATCCATCCCCTTGAACTGCCGTACTCAGACCTTGATTCTTCTTTTCTTTTCATTCATAACAGTTGTATATTTCTCGGCTCCAACTCTTGCCATTCCTGCCATCCGCTCACAGCAAATCTCAAGCTTCGTTATCAACTGCAGATTATTGCATCAACATCAAGCTATCATTGTGCCTTCCATGAACCACAGCTTCATGCATTTACACAAACACCTTATATGCGTTTTTCTAATGATGGAGATACAACACTGAGGTTGATCTCCAATCCATTCTATACCTCCTTCCCTGCGAAACTATACATTCACACAAACTCATTCTAATCATTACAGAGCTTAAAGAACGCCTGCAATCTCCTCCAATCAACACCATTGTTACTGGCATCAAACTTGGTTTGTTCTCACTTCCCATTGCAACACTTCACCAAAAACTCTGATAAAAGCCACCACAGTTCAGGCCATTACACTATACAAACCCAGTTGAAAACCATGTAGGAAAATCCCCCAAATTAGCTGAAATTAAGCTCAAGAATTTGACCCATATTTCCTCTAATTCGAACTTCCTCGCCTCTGTTAACAAATTCAGCTCAAACCCAAAATCATCTTCAATTCTGTCCATAACCACCACTTGCTCAACTGATACAACACGACATATTCCATCTGAAATCGAGCTCAAAACCACCATGAATTCAAACCCATTTCTGCCTCAAAACACCAGCAGACTCATCATTTAGTAGCTAGAAATCTACCATGTAATTAACATCTTATTTTCCTCCCCTTGCTCACTGATTTTCCTAACCAAAACCCATTTAGTTCATGGCTACAGATCCCCTTTCTTGCTCATCTCTCATTCACAAATTTGACCCAAAATCCGTCCACTTTAACCATTTCCACCTGTAGTTAGATTCAACCAAACCCTAACTTCAATCATCAGTTCATTGCTAGCAACTCAAGAACTATAACCAACCCGTCCATCATCTTGAATTTCTCCCTACTTCTGTGAATTTCTCGATCTGATTTTCCTCAGCAACAACCGCCATTGGTTTCAGTGAGAGGAGAGGAAATGAAATAAAAGCTCATTTCTCTGAGTTTTTGGTTATCTGTAGGAAAAGGAATTTATATTGGCACCCCACACATTAGAATAAGGGCCACCGAAGTAATATTTGGCATGTCAGTTCCAGATAACTGACAACCTATTCCTTCTTCAGTTCTTTCTTCACCTTCTTTACTGCATGAGCTTAGCCGGCTCCAAGTATCGCATGTGAATTGACCTTTTATGCTTTTCGCTCCAAATGGTTAATTTTTCCTTATTTTGATCCAAATGACTCCAAAGTACCTAATAACTCAAAACGAAACATAAGGTACATAATTTACAAGAAAACTTGCTAAGAAAGCGTAAACAATAAACAAATATCAAGGTGTTTTAGACACCTATCAGTAGCTCACCCATAGGGTTCTCAAACGATTTCCCAAAGGTGGATGGTCACGCTACCTTTTTAAGACGTTCAACTCATGAATAATTTGAACGATCTCTAAAACAACGATGTTTCCTGCACATCGAATATTTTCAGATGCTCGTTTAAAAGCGATGATTTATATACATCGATTATAAGCGATGTTTTGTAAATATTGATTTCATAAATAATTTTATTATTTGACCTAAAAGCACTACGTGCTGCTTTTATTGACTACTCTCACGACTTGAACCATTAACTCGAGACATCAAACATGTCACAAACTTGGGGATTCTCACTAGGGTATTGGTCTGGCGGTTTACAGCGTGCGGCGTGCAATGCTCCCATTACGAGAAAGTATCAGGAAAGGACGGACCGTTAATAACAATGGGAGTAGTGGGTGAAAGTGTAACCAGTTTTCTCTTGTAATGGAAACATGGTGATCGCCACTTTTTACACAACCCCACTTCTCCACTAATTAATTGCCTCCACTTCCTACGAGATCAAGGGTGCTCTCAGTGACTTGTATAAATAAGATTTCAACCTATTTCAACAAAGAATACAAGTGTGATCAACACAAGTATCCAGAAACCATATTCTGATACAAGTCATAAAATAACCATACCTTCATATTTCAACATTTTGATCTCAAACACCTTCTTCGCTTCCCTCCGTAAGATCAACCCTTATCCATCATTTTGTGACTGAGTTGAACCTTGAACGACCATTTCTTGGTTTAGGCCAGAGTTTTGCAGATTGATCTCTCGAATATAAAAGTACTCCCGCGTAGTGCATTTGCTTAGGGTGTGAATTCGTTTCTCATCAACACACCCAAATTTACCAAAAACAACAGAATCAGTTTTTACCCCAAAATAACTGGCGACCATAGTGGGAGATTAATCTCTCGGTTACAAGATAAATTTTCATTTTCAATTTCCTAAATTTCTCAAGATGGTTGATCTTAGGAATGGTTCAGAAACCCTCAATCCCAACTTTACTTCCCCTAGCACTGACAATACTTCATATGTTATTTCTGAATCCGTTCTTCCATTTAAAACCCTTGTAGAGACTATGGAGGCTCAATATTTAACAACTAATCATGATTTGATGAAAATCCTGAATGATATTTTCAGGAATCTAGTTATTATTCTCAAGACGTAAGATGAAGTATTTACGTTTTTGAAAGACCTCACGGATCAACTATCGAAGGGACCAACACGTATTCCTTCTGGAGGAAACGCCATCAAAAATTCATTTTGGACCAATACTGATGATCAAGAGACGTTTTCTCAAGCTCGGAAAGAAGACTCGTGGGATTTGTAATGTTTTCATCAAATTCTTCGCAATGAAAAAATGATTTTATTATGTGTGTCCTTCCTGGAAAGTATTAATTCCCATATTGTATCAGAAGCTACTAATAGATCTGCTGCTGCTTTACTCAGTCGATCTGAACCGTCCTAGAATGAGGAAGCCCGTAAAGATGTTCAGGAGAGCATGCGTCCTTCTAATAAAAGATCCAACCTCCAGTCAATCGCTATTGAAAGAGGAAAGAGAAAATCTCCAACAGCGGAAAAACAACTCAAACGTGCGGTACCAGCGTAACAACAAGAAACTGGAGATGCTGCTCCAAACTTCTCGTTCCCGATCGAGGAAGTAATTGAACTCCTGGAAATATGGATTCAAGATGACAAATCCTAAATATTGCCATTACCACATCAAACTACCTCCTATCAGGCGCCCACCAACCGAGGAAGAAATGGCAAATCCTAAAATATTTCATTACCACATGTTCGTCAGTCATCCAACCAATGAATGCAAAAAATTGAAGCGCGTATTCAAAGAAAAGGTAGATGCATGGGAACTTCAATTACGCACTGAAGGAGTTAGCAAATACCCTCTTCCCGTCAGGAGCTGCATGATTTTTGGGGACTCCATCCACAAAACCGTACAGTCTATGATAGAGCATTTATGTGAAATTCTGTATTTCTTCAAGGCGCAGCGTCAAGACATATTTGGATCCCTCAACCGTATTATATCAGGAAAGCGCCTGTTTCCAGTCAGGAAAGCCTCTTCCAAACCCCAATATTTCCTGGAAAACGTGGCCGATATATGCAACTGGGGATAACTAACCACTGCTCACTTGAAGGATGTCGAGTTTGACAACACATTGATTGACGCAGCCTCTGATTTCAATATTGTCACCATTAAGACGCTGAGAGCTGCAAGGATTTCAAAAGAGAAAGTTGTCCATTGCCCAACCATAATCAAAAACTCAGAAGGAGAACCCAGATACCCTTACGGGTACATTAACCTCGAAATCAAGGTGGGAGATGCTCTAACACACGCAAAATTTCATGTGGTTAAAGAGTACCCGAATTATGATATGGTCCCGGGGCGCTCATGGATACACGATAACAAAGATAAGCTAGGAGTATGCCCTTTTCCAGAGTCTATACCTGAAAGGGTCTCCAATCGGCCGTTTAATCCTGAAGACTATTTGTTGCCGTATCAACAACGTGCGAATGTGACACAACTTCCTGGAGAGATCACATCAGCACTTGTTCGCAGATTCATGACACAAGTAAGTCTTATTGAACAACCCTTTTTGCAACCAGTCACTCCTCATTCCGCAAAGGCTTATGGACTCGATCTGGTTATCAACCCAACCATTTTAAGTTGGATATATGGTAGTAAGAGTTGTTGCCCAACCTGATCCGACTAATTTCATAGAAGGGAAAGGTGAGCCATACCTAGTGGCAGAAGTTATTTTGGGAGGTTACTGTAAGCTCATCAATGCAGACAAACTAGAAGCCATAGTAATGCACACCCGGTGTCTCAAACCCTTCAATACCTAATATGCCATACCACTCTTTCGTCCAACGTCCCTTTTAGTATTTCCTCTAGCAATTTCCCTTTTAATGAAACATTTGTAATTCCTCCAAAATGATTGCATTGCTTGCATTCATTATGAGGATTTTAGTTTATCAGTTGATTAAAGTATTATTTCTTCTCATTGTATTGAATTATTTCAAAATAAACTCAAAACCCTCAAACACAAACACAATTACCTACCAGCTCAAAGCCAGAAAAATCAAACTACAAAGGAAATATCTCTTATCTTCTAGAACATATTCAAAGAGAAAATATGCAAAGGAAAAAGGAGGGACCAAATATTCAAGGGAAATTTTCCAGCAGTAGTACACCGTTTTTAGAGAAGACGTCTTTCATGCGCTGAATAAAAGCCTCTTTCGAATCCAAGCCCTAATACAATCTTGAGGAATCCGTATAAGGAACTTTGTTCTTTTCAGTCTACGAATTTCGTATTTTGGAACCATTTCACAAAACTGGAAAGCAGCGCACAACTACTTCTTCATAAACGGCGTCCATGCTCATACATACCTAGTTGGCATACCACAAATCTTTAAGAAGCATATAATTTGCAAGGGAAAATCAAATAGAAAAATCGGTATTATTTTCCATGGGGAGAAAAGACGACTTGCCGACCAGCACTATTGGTATGCCATTTTCCCATTTTCCATTTCGTATCGCCTCAGAAGAATGGGAAAAACTCATTTTTCGAAATTAGGGGTTAATGGAACCCTCACTGGAGTTCTCTCCAGAAGCCGGTTCAATGTTCTCTCTAGAAACCGCTTCAACATTCTCTCCAGAAGCCGCTTCAATGTCCTCTTCAGAAGCCGAAAACGCTTTAACTCCTCAACAGATCTATCAAATACGACTCCCGCTCAATGATCAACAAATGATGAATCCAAAATATTGCCGTATTCATCGACTCGTCGACCACCTTCCCAACAAATGCAATGGAAGTACATCTTCAGGAGAAAATGGGCTCAGGATAATTACACTTGGGGACTACCAGCATGGGATGTCTTCACGTCCCTCTACCAGATTACTTTTGATATAAGTATCACCATTATCAAAGCTTTACGAGCTGCAGTAATACCTCAACATGAAGCTATACACGTGCATCAAAGACTCCAAAAGTACGCCGCAAAGATATTTTCACATATCTGGACACTTCATAGGATCTAGCACGCATCTACAACCCATTCCGTACTACGATCCAAGATTCAGAAGATAGTTCAAAGGGTGTATACGCAGTCCTAGAAGACTTGGTAGCAACATGTCGGAAGCGGAACGCATCTCAGCTGTAGGACCAGAATATCGCCATGACAGTGTTCTTGCGAGATTAACAACGCTTCTGCGATCATCCTCGCGAGTTCTTCAACAACACTTTGCTAGCGTCACAGAATAACTTAAAGAATGCTTCAAAGAATGACATAATAGCTGACGATTGAAGAAACACGAGAAGAGCATGATTGATCTGCGATGGATATAACATTTGCGAGAATTGGCATTATAAATACCGCAAGAACATCGCAAGCCAAACCCGAAATTAAAGGAAAGCTTAGCTGTCATCCATTATGTAACTACCCTATATAAAGATACCCAGTATGTCCAGAGAGAGGATGATGTATTTTTGAGTGTTGAGAAATTCTTGAGGAGAGAGAAACAAAAGAGCGGTTGTATTTTTAATCTACTTCCATTATTTGTAAACTTTTCTGAGAATCAAATAATAAAGTGTCGTTTTAATTACTCAAATATGTGTTAATCACTGTAAGATATTATCAAGGGTGTAGTGTATGATTTCCTGCAACTACATTTTGGCGCCCGAAACATGGAGGAATTGATGATTATTTGAAGGAAAAGATAAAAATTGACATTGTGATTGGAAGGAATTTGGAATAATTAGTGAAAGATCTTACGCAACATTCAACAGATTACAAAGATTAATGGCTAGAAGAAGAAGAAACACATCAGAACCACCAAAAACTGTAAGGAGGAGTAAAAGACTTGCAGGTGGAGAAACAAATGAAGTGGGAAAATCTTCAAGAATAAGAACAAGAAGAAATAGAACAAGGAATGAAGGAGAAAATCAAGTTCAACAGCCAAATCAACAAATACCAATACAAGATAGAGTTATGGATTATGATAGAGTTAGCGTGCATACTTGGCGATCAGATTTGATCGAAGAAGCAGAAAATCAACAATTAAGAAATGAGAGAAGAGAAGAAAGAGATCAATGAGTGGTTGGAAGATTAATTCATGGAGAAGGCGAAAATGAAATAACAGATGATTTAAGACAAGGAATACAAGAGGAAAAGAGGTTAGAATCAAAAGAACGTGCAAATTTAACAAAACAAAATCACTAGTTAAGAATGGAGAATTTGAGATTGTATAGTAGGATATCAAGAAGTACTGCTAGATCAAGTTCAAGATCATTTAGAAAAGGACCAAGGCGAAATTCCCCTATGAGAAATGCTAGACAAAATATCCAAGAAGAAATGCAAAATCCAAACGAAGAGCAACGTCATGGAGCAGAAGAGATAATTAATGATCGCTATGATCCATGCGGTGAAGCTTTGAATGGTAGACGTAATAATAGAAATCAAGAAGGTGGAAATAACCAAGACGGTGAATAAAATCGAGAAGAAGGTATAAGAATATTACATGGGCGAGAAATACAAAGAAATCAAAGAATCATTGAGGAGGAAATTGAGATACATTATGCTGAACAAGCATATTTGGCTTGCGAGAGAGAAAGATTAAGAGCAGAAGTGGAAGAACAAGAATTCCAAGAGGAAATACGACAGAATAATCATGAAAATCGAGAAATAAGACGCACACAAAATCGCAATAACCATAATATCAATGAAGAATTTGATAAAATACAAAGAAGAATAGAAAGACAACGAAGAGAAGCGGTGAGAAATGAAGAAATTCGCAGAGGAGAAATAGGGAGACATAATCAGTTGCAAAATCTAGAAGGAGTTTAAGTGGAAAATTGCAGGAGAAGGCAGAATGAATAGATGAATATACACAAAATCTCACAAGACAAGAAATGCATGAACGTAGAAGAAGAGAAGCAGCGCTAAAAAGACCGATGGAGAAAAATTCAGCTGGAAATGAACAAATTTTAAGAGAATTAGCAGAAATATGGGGAATATTAAATAACAGGAGAGAAGGAGGCAGAAGGAAACTTGATGAAGCCATTGAAGAAGCTGCGAGAACTCCATTCACTCAAGAAGTACAACTAAGAGGAATTCCTCCAAAATGAAATTTACCAGCGTTAAACAATATCTTCGATGGGATTACCTGTGTTGTTCAACATGTCAAGGCTTACGTTAGGTGTATACTATAATGGGAAAACCATGACGCTGTGTTATGCAAATACTTTGCATCTAGTTTAATTGGCGAGGCGTTAAAATGGTTCGAAGGCTTACCAAAAAATACAATAACTTCTTTCGACCATTTGCAAGTAACATTTCTGGGAGCATATATAAGCAACAATTCTTCACGACCCGGTATTGCAGATATATTTAGATTAAAACAGAGGATTGGCGAAAGTCTGAAACACATAACCATAAGATGGAAGACAATGTGCAGTGAAATGGCAGGAAGAGAGGATGAGAGATACCTCATTTTATCTTTCATTAATGCTATGTTCGCAACCAATCTGTTGTATATACAAATTTTCAGAATCAAAAATACCATCACAATGACTGAGCTACGAGAACTACAAGAAGAATACATTGCTTTGGAGGAAAAACAAAATGAGATGGAATCATACCCAGTCGCAAACACCAGCTCAATAGCAGCGAACGGGATTTTACTTCCTAAAATGATCAACAATGTGGCGAGCACCTCGCAGTCACAGCAAGAGAAAGTGGTGATTGAAAATCAGCAGATGTTGGTAGCTATGGGAAGTCGAGATCAAGAAGAGTATGAAAGAGAAAGGAATTATTACAATCGTGGTGGAAATAATAAAATTCGAAGACTTGATCAGCCACAAGAGACTTATGGTGGTCAGAGGCAAAATAATTTCAGAGGACAAGGGAATCAAAGGGTAATATAGGAATAAATTAAGATGCCACCCCTGAATGCCAGCATAGAAAAAATTTGGGAAGCTATAATTTTGATGGAAAATATACCATCACCCTGGAACATAGGAAAAGAACCACATCAAAATAATTGAAACCAAGAATTTTGTCCTTACCATCATTTTCATGGTCATTTAATAAACGATTGCAGGAATGTAAAAAGAATAATTTTGAGGATGATTGATCAGGGAAAGTTAAATCATTTTCTAACAAGACATCCGCAATCTCAGCAGATACCACCAGCACCAGAAATTCGCATAGTGAATACTGTAAAAGGAGCAGAAACATTTGTGATAGAGGTTGGAGCTAAATCAAAGAATTTGTTCTGAAATTTCATCATAAAACAGCGAAGAATAGAAATTGGAGCAAAAAATTGAAATTGGAAAACATAATATCAAGCAAAAACAAAGAGGTGATAAGCTGATGGTTGACACAATAGAGCGGCGAGAAGAGAGAATACTGCGAAATCAACATGAGTGTATGAATGGCGAGCAGATCGCAGATGCAAAACGCAAAAGAGAAGAAGTGGAAAGTAGTAAGTAGAAAGGTAAAATGAAGAAATTTAAGAAGTTTCATGAACGATTTGTTGAAGAAAATGTTTTAAAAGAATATTTCATTTGAATGAAAAAGAGTGGAATTAAAAAGTTGAAATATAAATGAAAAGAAGATCCAAGAAAAGAAATTTCATCAAAGTTGTATTAATCGCAAGAAACGCGAATAAAATTTCGCAGAAACATAAGAATGGGAAAAACCTATATGGCGTACACCCTAGTTCGCGGATACAATTTCGCAAGAGGCAAATGTAAGACCTAAAGTGTGTCATATAAGGGGTTATTTATTTGCGTGACTCAGGGATAAGGTTATACCGCTGCTGGAACCTGAGACACGGAGACTGGGGTCCATCTATTTGAGATACCTATCCAGGAGAGATACCTTGGATTTCCAACTATATAAGGTTATACCCTGGTTGGACGACCGAGGGTCTCTTCTAAGGAGTGCAGAGTATGACCAAGGCGCCGAGGTACACGGTTTAGCCAAGGATTCCCGGGACGGACGAACCTACCCTGGCCATTCTTGGTAAGTCTTTGCTATGATGCACTCGGCCTGAAGAAAACCCCACTTAGGGTGTAGTCTTGTAACTATAATATATATAGGCATAAAGGATAAGAGGCTGCGAAAACAAATGGTTGTTGGTAAATCCGGATGGGAGGAGCTAGTCTTGTATGGCCGATGTTCCCTCCTTGAAGGGGCAACCAGGGGGAAGATAAAGGCGGCACCCTCCATTAGGGAGCTGATAAGTGTCTTAAGACGGCAATGTCATGGGGATTTACTCTCGCAAGAGCATTTAGGCCTGTCATATTGTCGCGTGACAAAGATTATACAAAGGCAACAAGCCATAAGAGAAAATATGAGATGAGATCAATGGGTTTTTACATGAAAGTGTAAAGACGTCCTGCGATTTCATCGCAAGATGGCAATTTCATGAAGCTTTGTTCTTGCGAGGGAACTTAGACTTGTCATTTTGTCGCAGAGAAATTGTAAAAATACAGATAAGGCAAGATCAATATGTTTTTACATACAAGTGTAAAGACGTCTTGCGATTTTGTCGCAAATACACAAAGTGGCAAAGTAAGACCTTTAACTAGGAAGGAATAATAAGACCACAAGAAGTTGAATGACTGCGATATTTCTGCAGAGATTATGAAATTTGCGATATTCACGCATAGATCATAAAAGTATACAACTGATACTTGCGATGATGCTCCCAACTCAATTTTATTTACAATTGATATCTAAGCTCTACTCAATTTTTTCATATTGCAGATGAATAATAGAGGCAAGTATGGGAATACACAGAGAAATGAAATTATTATTCATCATTATACGATAAAATTACATAGATCTTATTATATGAAAAATTTACGCAGATAGTTAAAGGGTAATAATTATGTTAATTGACTATGTTGCAGAAACGAATTGTTTTCTAATTCATACAGATTGAAGCAAAAGAAATTTATATATAAAGGAAATATGCAAGTTGGAGAAACTCGCAGCAATATTACAAAAGGAAGGAATAAGTGTACAAAAGTTACAAGGAAGATAAAAAGAAGAAATAGAACTAATTAGATCCATCGTCATCTTCGCCAGATTTATCTACTTCTTCATCCTCGCCAGACTCCTCAACTTCACTATCAGAGATAATAAGGTTTGGAGTATCTGCTAGAATTTCTTCTGCTAGATCAGGATACGTAGAATGAGGAATGTTATGATCATTGCAGACCATTTTAATAGAATCGTTACGAACAACAATAAGGGCATTGCTAAAATTCGTAGAAGTAATCCTTAATTGGTCCTTCAACCTTGAATATATTTCATTGCGAGAAGATAGATCTCTTGTGAGTTGGCTTTTATCTTCTTCCAGTTCTCCAATTCTATCGCGAAGATTCTTTTCAGACACTGCGAACAAAAGAAAGACTACAAGTTAATACAAATAATGGTGATTTAATTAGAATGTGAATTAGTGAAAAAACAAGAGTAATAACCTTCTCTTTCGGCAATCATATCTCTAATTAAAGCAGAATGGTCAACTTGAAGACTAACATCTACACCTAAATTAATTCTGGCATTGTCAAGAACCTTCGCAGCCTAAGAAAACTCATCATCGCTGTTAATAAGAAGACAATAGCGAATTTGATTCTCCTTCGCAAGAAGATCTGTATTCTCGCAGATAAATCTATCTCTTTCAACTTGAATATCGAGAAGAGTTTTATGGAAATTTGCTAAGGATTTAGTACCATTTTTAACAACAAGATCTTTTTTCATCAATAAGATCGATATTCTTTCCTCTTAGTCTATTAATTTCTTCTTTTGAGTCAAGATAAAGGCATTTAAACTTATTGGTTAAACTCAAATTGAATCTGTGCTCAATTTTTAAGAGATTGAATTTGGATTTAAGTTCATCTATGGAAAGGGATCTAATTTGATCGTCTGAGAAACTACTTAAAGAACTATTAAGGCGAGCAAGAAGGGTTTCCTTATCTACAGGTTCAGGAAAAGATTGGAAAAATGTAGCCTCATCAGTAAGGCCATAAACATCTGCAAAAATGGTTGCTTGAATAAGCTACGGTAGGGTATAAAGAACTAAAAGAAAAAGGAAACAATTCATACCATAGAGTTGCTGGTTATCCTTGTCAAGATTGGAAATCTTTTGTCTATCATTTGAAGCATCAATTTCTAATTGTTTGTTCTTCTTGCAAAGCTCAGCAACCTAAGCTTCTAATTTTTCCTTATCTTGGCGAAGCTTAGCAGATTCATATGATAATTCCTCTTTTTTCTTGCGAAAATTAGCAGTTTTCTTTTCATAAATAACACGTCTTCTATCCAAATCATAGGCAACAACGAAGGAAGCTCTTCCAACATGCGATGGAACAATATAAATTAAGATTTGACGAAGAAATAAATATATAAATAAGATGAAGAAGTGGAAACATACCAGAATACCAAGATAATTTAAGATACTGGGAGTCACTGATCTTGAGATTACTTGAAGATAATCATTATCAACCAATATGGGAGCATTAGAATCATCATCATTATTATCGTCATCATCAAAATTACCACTCGAGTTTTCTGCATTAACTTGAGGAGTTGAAGAAGAAGAGAATTGGGTTTTTCTTTTATTTAAGGGAGGAGCACCAGATTTCCCTCTGCGAGGGGCAGTAGACTTCTCTTTAAGAGGAATAATATATTTCTCCTGGAAAGAAACATCTTTGTTTTTCCATTTATTTTTCACAATCTTCACAGGTTTTATTTCCTCAATAACCTATGAGCACAGATAAAGGTAAGAAATAGAGGAAACAATATATTGTTAAGAATCATAAAGGAACATTTCTTACTTCATCTGTGAGAGATTTTAGGGCTAAAAAGGTGCTGGGTTTCCCAAATTTCTGGTAATGAAGTTTCAGCTTGTCAATCTGGAAAAAATTGGAGTAGTCAGCGAGAGTATGAAGACATGAGGAAGATAATAATGATAATTAGGCAGTGTAAAAATAATAGAAAAACAAGGTACCTCTTTATTTCTTACAGATCAGTTGAAGACCCACGGTTGATATTCTGAAAAACTCGCGGGCAATGCATGAGGACCAGATATGTAGGGACCTTCTAAACATAATGGAAAAATGAACCATTTGTCATCATTGGAATGGAGAGGGCCTTGATTATTACCTGTATGCCAATCAATATCTGACATAAGAACTTCATCTTCAGCGATGTTATCCTTCTTTTGAAAGCGGACACCCCAGCGAGTGTTATCCTTTTTACAAGTGACTATGTCATAATTTGCGAAGAAATTCTCCACAGTATACTTTGCGGGAACGATTGGGACATCTCTAAATTTGGGAGTCTTTGGAGCATCAGGATATCGAGATTCTTCATCAGCACCGCGAGTAGCATACTCAAGAATTAAGCGAATACAATCCCCACTCAATTGATATACCGCCCGCGAGAACTTTGCGTGAGGGAGAATTTCATAGAATAAAGGAAGTTCAGGATCATAGAGAGGAATGGGAAGACCAGCCTCAAGCTGACCTAGCGAAATTATGATTTTCTCATGGTTACATGAAAAATTAGAAAATAATGGAACAGAGAGTTCAGCCTTAGAGCTTTGATCAGGAATAGTATATAAGGTGAAACCTTTATCTTTAAGTTTCTTTTGCATCTTCTCAAAGGCAAGAACATTTTATGACCAGCTTCAACCATTTTTAGTATGGGAATGAAGATTGAAAGAGTAAAAAATCGAAAGAAAAATTGTAACAGTAACAGATCCGGAATTTACGGAAGAACAGTAAAATTTTAGAGAAGTTGAAGAGAGAAAGAAAGAATAAAGTAAAAAGAGGGGAAGAAAAGAATGAAAGAAGTATTTATAGAAGAAGAAAATTCTCGGGAAGATGAATGCAATTAATGCAAAGAAAAGACCTGAATAGTCAGATCGCAGCGGTTGAAAAGGACGTGTCAAAGATTTACTGGAATAAAAAGTACGATAAAACAGCTGGCGAAGAATACAGAAACGTGTCAAAGCGGAAGAATGCAAAAAGATAAACAGCTGCGGCATTGTAAAAAATTCAATTCTCATGATCTTCCCTCCTTCGCAGAAAAGACATGAGAAGAGACAAGATGTAGGACCAGAATATCGCCATGACAGTGTTCTTGCGAGATTAACAACGCTCCTACAATCATCCTCGCGAGTTCTTCAACAACACTTTGCTAGCGTCACAGAATAACTTAAAGAATGCTTCAAAGAATGACGTAATAGATGACGATTGAAGAAACACGAGAAGAGCATGATTGATCTGCGATGGTTAAAACGTTTGCGAGAATTGAAATTATAACTACCATGAGAACATCGCAAGCCAAACCCGAAATTAAAGGATAGCTTAGTTGTCATCCATTATGTAACTACCCTATATAAAGAGACCCAGAATGTCCAGAGAGAGGATGATGTATTTTTGAGTGTTGAGAAATTCTTGAGGAGAGAGAAACAACAGAGCGGTTGTATTTTTAATCTACTTCCATTATTTGTAAACTTTTCTGAGAATCAAATAATAAAGTATCATTTTAATCAATCAAATATGTGTTAATCATTGTAATATCTTATCAAGGGTGTAGTGTAGGATTTTCTGCAACTACATCAGCTGTTCTACCACACCCAATGGCTTTGGAAGATTTTGCTTATACAAGCATCCCAAGCATATCATCATCAGAAAGGAAAGAACGAGCCTATGAGATAAAGAGTCAGAATGAACCCAATTTCATTCCAATCAATACTCAGGAGTTTAAAGAACATTTTAGTTGCGACTCAGCATTACAGACACCAAACAACTTAATGTTAGAGCCTCTTGCAATTGGGCGTAATCGAGTTTAGCAAATTTCGAAATCTACCTGGAAGTAATTGATGTATTATAGGAGGACGATCACTGCATGCTTTAATACTTCGTTAAATATGTCTTGCTCAAAGACTTATCCGGCCTCTATCCTGGTAATATCTGTCTACCTTGCCTCATAAGTTTTATCTTTATTTTTCACCATCTAGTGCTTACGTCGCAACAATGTCACTGTTACGTACTAAGCAGGGGACTTAATGTTGATGGTGGTTTTTAGTTCATGGATAAAATTATAAAACCATGTATTAAATGCGCCATCGCTCTGCAAAGAGGTTGAGCTATTTAAAAGTGATGAGTGTTCAAACCTCTCAACTTACATATGTATTGAGTAATTCAGTATATTTAATGCGTTGTCATCCTGCAAAGGAATAAAGGCCATTTAAGAGTGATGAATGCATAAACTTCTTCGCTCATAGATGTATTGAGCAATTCAATATATATATAATTCACTCAGAAAGGTGCATACAGTAACGATCCCAAATATTCGGTGAATTTTATTCCCCACCGGCATTATTCACTAATGCATTGACCTTCCTGGTATTTTCCTATGCTATGTTCCCCAGCTGAACTTTCAATGTTGGCATGACATGACGATTAATGTTCACTCACAACAGAGTAGCACGAATCTCCCGAATTGTCATTATTGAAATCTGCATGAAAACACTCGCGTAGGCTACATCACTCTACGATAAAGGTATCGGTGTATTTGCACACTTTTTAATTAAAGGTTAGCGCGAACGAACGCGTTTAAATTCCTCAAGGAAAATCTATAATGTACATGTCAGTCTTAAAAAACGATCATGACCACTCGATTTGGCCAGACAATTCAACAAGCCTAGCTTACTCCTAGAGGAACTAGGCGATCATCATGATGACCACCGGCGGGCCCACTAACAACCCGACCGATCGGATTCCATATAGTACACCCACAACGCCTTTGAACGCTAACCCTTACATAGGTGATCACGCAGTTGAAAGTTGAGCTCAAACGAGCTAAGACCGGCAAAAACGGTCTCAAAAGCATCACGACCGCCCAACAAAGCTAGCCTAGTTAGACGGCTTAGATATTCCCTCGAATGATCAAAAGGGTATGCAACTGCCGCAAATCAATCATGTTCATCCATCTTCGCTAGCTTGGTCGAACAGCTTAGATTGGATTCTAGATAAATAACAGCGTGGAACTGTGATCACCGTCCACCATTCTTCCACGGAGAGTGATCGACCAAGCCACAGCTTGCTCATGTGGCCTCTGAACGATCACCCAAAAGATGCTGGCCGCGCTGTTTGCATAATCCAACCGTAGTACACAATTGCCGAAAATCATCTCGTCCATCCTACTTCGCTAGCCTAGTCGAATGGTTGAGATTTATTTTAAGGAGGACAATAGGGTAATGTTGTGATAATCGGCCACCCATCCTCCATAGGGAGCGATATACCAAGTGGTAGCTCACCCAAAGGGTTGTCGAACGATCTCCCAAAGGTGGATGGTCACACTACCTTTTTAAGACGTTCAACTCGCGACTAATTTGATGCGCTCTAAAACAAAAATGTTTCCTGCACGTCGATTATTTTCAGCTGCTCGTTTAAAAGCGATGCTTTATATACATCGATTATAAGCTATTTTTTGTAAATATTTATTTCACAAATAATTTTATTATTTGACATAAAAACACTACATGCTGCTTTTAGCGACGAGACTCACGACTTGACCCATTAACTCGAGACATCAAACATGTCACAAACTAGGGGATGCTCACTGAGGTATTAGTCTGGCGGTTTACAGCGTGCGGCGTGCAACGCCCCCATTACGAGAAAGTGTCAGGAAGTGATGGACATTTAACCGCAATGGGATTAGTGGGTGAAAATGTGACCAGTTTTCCCTTGTAATGGAAACATGGTGATCACCACTTTTTACACAACCCCACTTCTTCACTAATTAATTGCCTCCACTTCCTACGAGATCAGGGGTGCGCTCATTGACTTGTAAAAATAGGATTTCAACCAATTTCAACAAAGAACACAAGTGAGATCAACACAAGTATCCAGAAACCATATATTGATACAAGTCATAAAATCGCCATACCTTCATAATTCAATATTCTGATCTCAAACACCTTCTTCGCTTCCCTCACTAAGATGAACGCCGCAAAGATATTTTCACATATCTGGACACTTCATAGGATCTAGCACGCATCTACAACCCATTCCGTACTACGATCCAAGATTCAGAAGATAGTTTAAAGGGTGTATACGCAGTCCTAGAAGACTTGGTAGCAACATGTCGGAAGCGGAACGCATCTCAGCTGTAGGACCAGAATATCGCCATGACAGTGTTCTTGCGAGATTAAAAACGCTTCTGCGATCATCCTCGCGAGTTCTTCAACAACACTTTGCTAGCGTCACAGAATAACTTAAAGAATGCTTCAAAGAATGACATAATAGCTGACGATTGAAGAAACACGAGAAGAGCATGATTGATCTGCGATGGATATAACATTTGCGAGAATTGACATTATAAATACCGCAAGAACATCGCAAGCCAAACCCAAAATTAAAGGACAGCTTAGCTGTCATCCATTATGTAACTACCCTATATAAAGAGACCCAGTATGTCCATAAAGAGGATGATGTATTTTTGAGTGTTGAGAAATTCTTGAGAAGAGAGAAACAAAAGAGCGGTTGTATTTTTAATCTACTTCCATTATTTGTAAACTTTTCTGAGAATCAAATAATAAAGTGTCGTTTTAATCACTCAAATATGTGTTAATCACTGTAAGATCTTATCAAGGGTGTAGTGTAGGATTTCCTGCAACTACATTTTGGCGCCCGAAACATGGAGGAATTGATGATTATTTGAAGGAAAAGATAAAAATTGACATTGTGATTGGAAGGAATTTGGAATAATTAGTGAAAGATCTTACGCAACATTCAATAGATTACAAATATTAATGGCTAGAAGAAGAAGAAACACATCAGAACCACCAAAAACTGTAAGGAGGAGTAAAAGACTTGCAGGTGGAGAAACAAATGAAGTGGGAGAATCTTCAAGAATAAGAACAAGAAGAAATAGAACAAGGAATGAAGGAGAAAATCAAGTTCAACAGCCAAATCAACAAATACCAATACAAGATAGAGTTGTGGATTATGATAGAGTTAGCGTGCATACTTGGCGATCAGATTTGATCGAAGAAGCAGAAAATCAACAATTAAGAAATGAGAGAAGAGAAGAAAGAGATCAATGAGTGGTTGGAAGATTAATTCATGGAGAAGGCAAAAATGAAACAACAGATGATTTAAGACAAGGAATACAAGAGGAAAAGAGGTTAGAATCAAAAGAACGTGCAAATTTAACAAAACAAAATCACTAGTTAAGAATGGAGAATTTGAGATTGTAGAGTAGGAGATCAAGAAGTAATGCTAGATCAAGTTCAAGATCATTTAGAGAAGGACCAAGGTGAAATTCCCTTATGAGTAATGCTAGACAAAATATCCAAGAAGAAATGCAAAATCCAAACGAAGAGCAACGTCATGGAGCAGAAGAGATAATTAATGATCGCTATGATCCATGCGGTGAAGCTTTGAATGGTAGACGTAATAATAGAAATCAAGAAGGTGGAAATAACCAATACGGTGAATAAAATCGAGAAGAAGGTATAAGAATATTACATGGGCGAGAAATACAAAGAAATCAAAGAATCATTGAGGAGGAAATTAAGAGACATTATGCTGAACAAGCACATTTGGCTTGCGAGAGAGAAAGATTAAGAGCAGAAGTGGAAGAACAAGAATTCCAAGAGGAAATACGACAGAATAATCATGAAAATCGAGAAATAAGACGCACACAAAATCGCAATAACCATAATATCAATGAAGAATTTGATAAAATACAAAGAAGAATAGAAAGACAACGAAGAGAAGCGGTGAGAAATGAAGAAATTCGCAGAGGAGAAATAGGGAGACATAATCAGTTGCAAAATCTAGAAGGAGTTTAAGTGGAAAATCGCAGGAGAAGGCAAAATGAATAGATGAATATACACAAAATCTCACAAGACAAGAAAGTCATGAACGTAGAAGAAGAGAAGCAGCGCTAAAAAGACCGATGGAGAAAAATTCAGCTGGAAATGAACAAATTTTAAGAGAATTAGCAGAAATATTGGGAATATTGAATAACAGGAGAGAAGGAGGCAGAAGACAACTTGATGAAGCCATTGAAGAAGCTGCGAGAACTCTATTCACTCAAGAAGTACAACTAAGAGGAATTCCTCCAAAATGCAATTTACCAGCGTTAAACAATATCTTCGATGGGATTACCTGTGTTGTTCCACATGTCTAGGCTTACGTTAGGTGTATGCTATAATGGGAAAACCATGACGCTGTGTTATGCAAATACTTTGCATCTAGTTTAACTGGCGAGGCGTTAAAATGGTTCGAAGGCTTACCAAAAAATAAAATAACTTCTTTCGACCATTTGCAAGCAACATTTCTGGGAGCATATATAAGCAACAATTCTTCACAACCCGGTATTGCAGATATATTTAGATTAAAACAGAGGATTGTAGAAAGTCTGAAACACATAACCATAAGATGAAAGACAATGTGCAGTGAAATGGCAGGAAGAGAGGATGAGAGATACCTCATTTTATCTTTTATTAATTCCATGTTCGCAACCAATCTGTTGTACATACAAATTTTCAGAATAAAAAATACCATCACAATGACTGAGCTACGAGAACTACAAGAAGAATACATTGCTTTGGAGGAAAAACAAAATGAGATGGAATCATACCCAGTCGCAAACACCAGCTCAATAGCAGCGAACGGGATTTTACTTCCCAAAATGATCAACAATGTGGCGAGCACCTCGCAGTCACAGCAAGAGAAAGTGGTGATTGAAAATCAGTAGATGTTGGTAGCTATGGGAAGTCGAGATCAAGAAGAGTATGAAAGAGAAAGGAATTATTACAATCATGGTGGAAATAATAAAATTCAAAGACTTGATCAGCCGCAAGAGACTTATGGTGGTCAGAGGCAAAATAATTTCAGAGGACAAGGGAATCAAAGGGTAATATGGGAAGAAATTAAGATGCCACCCCTGAATGCCAGCATAGAAAAAATTTGGGAAGCTATCATTTTGATGGAAAATATACCATCACCCTGGAACATGGGAAAAGAACCACATCAAAATAATCGAAACCAAGAATTTTGTCCTTACCATCATTTTCATGGTCATTTAATAAACGATTGCAGGAATGTAAAAAGAATAATTTTGAGGATGATTGATCAGGGAAAGTTAAATCATTTTCTAACAAGACATCCGCAATCTCAGCAGATACCACCAGCACCAGAAATTCGCATAGTGAATACTGTAAAAGGAGCAGAAACATTTGTGATAGAGGTTGGAGCTAAATCAAAGAATTTGTTCTGAAATTTCATCATAAAACAGCGAAGAATAGAAATTGGAGCAAAAAATTGAAATTGGAAAACATAATATCAAGCAAAAACAAAGAGGTGATAAGCTGATGGTTGACACAATAGAGCGGCGAGAAGAGAGAATACTGCGAAATCAATATGAGTGTATGAATGGCGAGCAGATCGCAGATGCAAAACGCAAAAGAGCAGAAGCGGAAAGTAGTAAGTAGAAAGGTAAAGTGAAGAAATTTAAGAAGTTTCAAGAACGATTTGTTGAAGAAAATGTTTTAAAAGAATATTTCATTTGAATGAAAAAGAGTGGAATTAAAAAGTTGAAATATAAATGAAAAGAAGATCCAAGAAAAGAAATTTCATCAAAGTTGTATTAATCGCAAGAAACGCGAATAAAATTTCGCAGAAACATAAGAATGGTAAAAACCTATATGGCGTACACCCTAGTTCGCGGATACAATTTCACAAGAGGCAAATGTAAGACCTAAAGTGTGTCATATAAGGGGGTATTTCTTTGCGTGACTCAGGGATAAGGTTATACCGCTGCTGGAACCTGAGACACGGAGACTGGGGTCCATCTATTTGAGATACCTATCCAGGAGAGATACCTTGGATTTCCAACTATATAAGGTTATACCCTGGTTGGACGACCGAGGGTCTCTTCTAAGGAGTGCAGAGTATGACCAAGGCGCCGAGGTACACAGTTTAGCCAAGGATGCCCAGGATGGACGAACCTACCCTGGCCATTCTTGGTAAGTCTTTGCTATGATGCACTCGGCCTGAAGAAAACCCCACTTAGGGTGCAGTCTTGTAACTATAATCTATATAGGCATAAAGGATAAGAGGCTGCGAAAACAACTGGTTGTTAGTAAATCCGGATGGGAGGAGCTAGTCTTGTATAGCCGATGTTCCCTCCTTGAAGGGGAAACCAGGGGGAAGATAAAGGAGGCACCCTCCATTAGGGAGCTGATAAGTGTCTTAAGACGGAAATGTCATGGGGCTTTACTCTCGCAAGAGAATTTAGGCCTGTCATATTGTCGCGTGACAAAGATTATACAGAGGCAACAAGCCATAAGAGAAAATATGAGATGAGATCAATGGGTTTTTACATGAAAGTGTAAAGACGTCCTGCGATTTCATCGCAAGATGGCAATGTCATGAAGCTTTGTTCTTGTGAGGGAACTTAGACTTGTCATATTGTCGAAGAGAAATTGTAAAAATACAGATAAGGCAAGATCAATAGGTTTTTACATACAAGTGTAAAGACGTCCTGCGATTTTGTCGCAAATACACAAAGTGGCAAAGTAAGACCTTTAACTAGGAAGGAATAATAAGACCACAAGAAGTTGAATGACTGCGATATTCCTGCAGAGATTATGAAATTTGCGATATTCACGCATAGATCATAAAAGTATACAACTGATACTTGCGATGATGCTCGCAACTCAATTTTATTTACAATTGATATCTAAGCTCTACTCAATTTTTTCATATTGCAGATGAATAATAGAGGCAAGTATGGGAATACACAGAGGAATGAAATTATTATTCATCATTATGCGATAAAATTAAATAGATCTTATTATATGAAAAATTTACGCAGATAGTTAAAGGGTAATAATTATGTTAATTGACTATGTTGCAGAAACGAATTGTTTTCTAATTCATACAGATTGAAGCAAAAGAAATTTATATATCAAGGAAATCTGCAAGTTGGAGAAACTCGCAGCAATATTACAAAAGGAAGGAAATAAGTGTACAAAAGTTATAAGGAAGATAAAAAGAAGAAATAGAACTAATTAGATCCATCGTCATCTTCGCCAGATTTATCTACTTCTTCATCCTCGCCAGACTCCTCAACTTCACTATCAGAGATAATAAGGTTTGGAGTATCTGCTAGAATTTCTTCTGCTAGATCAGGATACATAGAATGCGGAATGTTATGATCATTGCAGACCATTTTAATAGAATCGTTACGAACAACAATAAGGGCATTGCTAAAATTCGTAGAAGTAATCCTTAATTGGTCCTTCAACCTTGAATATTTTTCATTGCGAGAAGATAGATCTCTTGTGAGTTGGATTTTATCTTCTTCCAGTTCTCCAATTATATCGCGAAGATTCTTTTCAGACACTGCGAACAAAAGCAAGACTACAAGTTAATACAAATAATGGTGATTTAATTAGAATGTGAATTAGTGAAAAAAAAAGAGTATTAACCTTCTCTTTCGGCAATCATATCTCTAATTAAAGCAGAATGGTCAACTTGAAGACTAACATCTACACCTAAATTAATTCTGGCATTGTCAAGAACCTTCGCAGCCTAAGCAAACTCATCATCGCTGTTAATAAGAAGACGATAGCGAATTTGATTCTCCTTCGCAAGAAGATCTGTATTCTCGCAGATAAATCTATCTCTTTCAACTTGAATATCGAGAAGAGTTTTATGGAAATTTGCTAAGGCTTTAGTACCATTTTTAACAACAAGATCTTTTTTCATCAATAAGATCGCTATTCTTTCCTCTTAGTCTATTAATTTCTTCTTTTGAGTCAAGATAAAGGCATTTAAACTTATTGGTTAAACTCAAATTGAATCTGTGCTCAATTTTTAAGAGATGGAATTTGGATTTAAGTTCATCTATGGAAAGGGATCTAATTTGATCGTCTGAGAAACTACTTAAAGAACTATTAAGGCGATCAAGAAGGGTTTCCTCATCTACAGGTTCAGGAAAAGATTGGAAAAATGTAGCCTCATCAGTAAGGCCATAAACATATGCAAAAATGGTTGCTTGAATAAGCTACGGTAGGGTAAAAAGAATTAAAAGAAAAAGGAAACAATTCATACCATAGAGTTGCTGGTTAACCTTGTTAAGATCGGAAATCTTTTGTCTATCATTTGAAGCATCAATTTCTAATTGTTTGTTCTTCTTGCGAAGCTCAGCAACCTAAGCTTCTAATTTTTCCTTATCTTGGCGAAGCTCAGCAGATTCATATGATAATTCCTCTTTTTTCTTGCGAAAATTAGCAGTTTTCTTTTCATAAATAACACGTCTTCTATCCAAATCATAGGCAACAACGAAGGAAGATCTTCCAACCTGCGATGGAACAATATAAATTAAGATTTGACGAAGAAATAAATGTATAAATAAGATGAAGAAGTGGAAACATACCAGAATACCAAGATAATTTAAGATACTGGGAGTCACTGATCTTGAGATTACTTGAAGAGAATCATTATCAACCAATATGGGAGCATTAGAATCATCATCATTATTATCGTCATCATCAGAATTACCACTCGAGTTTTCTGCATTAACTTGAGGAGTTGAAGAAAAAGAGAATTGGGTTTTTCTTTTCTTTAAGGGAGGAGCACTAGTTTCCCTCTGCGAGGGGCAGTAGACTTCTCTTTAAGAGGAATAATATATTTCTCCTGGAAAGAAACATCTTTGTTTTTCCATTTATTTTTCACAATCTTCACAGGTTTTATTTCCTCAATAACCTATGAGCACAGATAAAGGTAAGAAATAGAGGCAACAATATATTGTTAAGAATCATAAAGGAACATTTCTTACTTCATCTATGAGAGATTTTAGGGCTAAAAAGGTGCTGGGTTTCCCAAATTTCTGGTAATGAAGTTTCAGCTTGTCAATCTGGAAAACATTGGAGTAGTCAGCGAGAGTATGAAGACATGAGGAAGATAATAATGATAATTAGGCAGTGTAAAAATAATAGAAAAACAAGGTACCTCTTTATTTCTTTCAGACCATTTGAAGACCCACGGTTGATATTCTGAAAAACTCGCGGGCAATGCATGAGGACCAGAGATGTAGGGACCTTCTAAACATAATGGAAAAATGAACCATTTGTCATCATTGGAATGGAGAGGGCCTTGATTATTACATGTATGCCAATCAATATCTGACATAAGAACTTCATCTTCAGCGATGTTATCCTTCTTTTGCAAGCGGACACCCCAGCGAGTGTTATCCTTTTTACAAGTGACTATGTCGTAATTTGCGAAGAAATTATCCACAGTATACTTTGCGGGAACGATTGGGACATCTCTAAATTTGGGAGTCTTTGGAGCATCAGGATAGCGAGATTCTTCATCAGCACCGCGAGTAGCATAATCAAGAATTAAGCGAATACAATCCCCACTCAATTGATATACCGCCCGCGAGAACTTTGCGTGAGGGAGAATTTCATAGAATAAAGGAAGTTCAGGATCATAGAGAGGAATGGGAAGACCAGCCTCAAGCTGACCTAGCGAAATTATGATTTTCTCACGGTTACATGAAAAATTAGAAAATAATGGAACAGAGAGTTCAGCCTTAGAGCTTTGATCAGGAATAGTAGATAAGGTGAAACCTTTATCTTTAAGTTTCTTTTGCATCTTCTCAAAGGCAATAACATTTTATGACCAGCTGCAACCATTTTTAGTATGGGAATGAGGATTGAAAGAGTAAAAAATCGAAAGAAAAATTGTAACAGTAACAGATCCGGAATTTACGGAAGAACAGTAAAATTGTAGAGAAGTTGCAGAGAGAAAGAAAGAAGAAAGTAAAAAGAGGGGAAGAAAAGAATGAAAGAAGTATTTATAGAAGAAGAAAATTCTCGGGAAGATGAATGCAATTAATGCAAAGAAAAGACCTGAACAGTCAGATCGCAGCGGTTGAAAAGGACGTGTCAAAGATTTACTGGAATAAAAAATACGATAAAACAGCTGGCGAAGAATACAGAAACGTGTCAAAGCGGAAGAATGCAAAAAGATAAACAGCTGCGGCATTGTAAAAAATTCAATTCTCATGATCTTCCCTCCTTCGCAGAAAAGACATGAGAAGAGACAAGATGTAGGACCAGAATATTGTCATGACAGTGTTCTTGCGAGATTAACAACGCTCCTACAATCATCCTCGCGAGTTCTTCAATAACACTTTGCTAGCATCACAGAATAACTTAAAGAATGCTTCAAAGAATGACGTAATAGATGACGATTGAAGAAACACGAGAAGAGCATGATTGATCTGCGATGGTTAAAACGTTTGCGAGAATTGAAATTATAACTACCATGAGAACATCGCAAGCCAAACCCGAAATTAAAGGATAGCTTAGCTGTCATCCATTATGTAACTACCTTATATAAAGAGACCCAGTATGTCCAGAGAGAGGATGATGTATTTTTGAGTGTTGAGAAATTCTTGAGGAGAGAGAAACAACAGAGCGGTTGTATTTTTAATCTACTTCCATTATTTGTAAACTTTTATGAGAATCAAATAATAAAGTATCGTTTTAATCACTCAAATATGTGTTAATCACTGTAAGATCTTATCAAGGGTGTAGTGTAGGATTTTCTGCAACTACATCAGCTGTTCTACTACACCCAATGTCTTTGGAAGATTTTGCTTATACAAGCATCCCAAGCATATCGTCATCAGAAAGGAAAGAACGAGCCTATGAGATAAAGAGTCAGAATGAACCCAATTTCATTCCAATCAATACTCAGGATTTTAAAGAACATTTTAGTTACGACTCAGCAGTACAGACACCAAACAACTTAAAGTCAGAGCCTCTTGCAATTGGGCGTAATCGAGTTTAGCAAATTTCGAAATCTACCTGGAAGTAATTGATGTATTATAGGAGGACGATCACTGCATGATTTAATACTTTGTTAAATATGTCTTGCTCAAAGACTTAGCCGGCCTCTATCCTGGTAATATCTGTCTACCTTGCCTCATAAGTTTTATCTTTATTTGTCACCATCTAGTGCTTACCTCGCAAAAATGTCACTGTTACGTACTAAGCAGGGGACTTAATGTTGATGGTGGTTTTTAGTTCATGGCTAAAATTATAAAACCATGTATTAAATGCGCCATCGCTCTGCAAAGAGGTTGAGCTATTTAAAAGTGATGAGTGTTCAAACCTCTCAACTTACATATGTATTGAGTAATTCAGTATATTTAATGCGTTGTCATCCTGCAAAGGAATAAAGGCCATTTAAGAGTGATGAATGCATAAACTTCTTCGCTCATAGATGTATTGAGCAATTCAATATATATATAATTCACTCAGAATGGTGCATACAGTAACGATCCCAAATATTCGGTGAATTTTATTCCCCACCGGCATTATTCACTAATGCATTGACCTTCCTGGTATTTTCCTATGCTATGTTCCCCAGCTGAACTTTCAATGTTGGCATGACATGACGATTAATGTTCACTCGCAACAGAGTAGCACGAATCTCCTGAAGTGTCAGTATTGAAATCTGCATGAAAACACTCGCGTAGGCTACATCACTCTATGATAAAGGTATCGGTGTATTTGCACACTTTTTAATTAAAAGTTAGCGCGAACAAACGTGTTTAAATTCCTCAAGGAAAATCTATAATGTACATGTCAGTCTTAAAAAACGATCATGACCACTCGATTTGGCTAGACAATTCAACAAGCCTAGCTTACTCCTAGCGGAACTAGGCGATCATCATGATGACCACCGGCGGGCCTACTAACAACCCGACTGATCGGATTCCATATAGTACACCCACAACGCCTTTGAACGCTAACCCTTACATAGGTGATCACGCAGTTGAAAGTTGAGCTCAAACGAGCTAAGACCGGCAAAAATGGTCTCAAAAGCATCACGACCGCCCAACAAAGCTAGCCTAGTTAGACGGCTTAGATATTCCCTCGAATGATCAAAAGGGTATGCAACTTCCGCAAATCAATCATGTTCATCCATCTTCGCCAGCTTGGTCGAACATCTTAGATTGGATTCTAGATAAATAACAGCGTGGAACTGTGATCACCGTCCACCATTCTTCCACGGAAAGTGATCGACCAAGTCACAACTTGCTCATGTGGCCTCTGAACGATCACCCAAAAGAGGCTGGCCGCGCTGTTTGCATAATCCAACCGTAGTACACAATTGCCGCAAATCATCTCGTCCATCCTACTTCGCTAGCCTAGTCGAATGGTTGAGATTTATTTTAAGGAGGCCAATAGGGTAATGTTGTGATCATCGGCCACCCATCCTCCACATGGAGCAATATACCAAGTGGTAGCTCACCCAAAGGGTTGTCGAACGATCGCCCAAAGGTGGCTGGTCACACTACCTTTTTAAGACGTTCAACTCGCGACTAATTTGACGCGCTCTAAAACAAAAATGTTTCCTGCACGTCGATTATTTTCAGCTGCTCGTTTAAAAGCGATGCTTTATATACATCGATTATAAGCTATGTTTTGTAAATATTGATTTCACAAATAATTTTATTATTTGACCTAAAAACACTACATGCTACTTTTAGCGACGAGACTCACGACTTGACCCATTAACTCGAGACATCAAACATGTCACAAACTAGGGGATGCTCACTGAGGTATTGGTCTGGCGGTTTACATCGTGCGGCGTGCAACACCCCCATTACGAGAAAGTGTCAGGAAGTGACGGACATTTAACCGCAATGGGATTAGTGGGTGAATATGTGACCAGTTTTCCCTTGTAATGGAAACATGGTGATCACCACTTTTTACACAACCCCACTTCTTCACTAATTAATTGCCTCCACTTCCTACGAGATCAGGGGTGCGCTCATTGACTTGTAAAAATAGGATTTCAACCAATTTCAACAAAGAACACAAGTGTGATCAACACAAGTATCCAGAAACCATATATTGATACAAGTCATAAAATCTCCATACCTTCATAATTCAATATTCTGATCTCAAACACCTTCTTCGCTTCCCTCACTAAGATAAAACCTTCTATTAGATCATTGCTCAGTCGAACTCGCATGCCTTGCTGTCTCAAGCATGTTTGTCAATATTAGTGATCAAAACTATAAAGTCTTGATTTCTAATCTACTATAGCTAAGGTCTCGGTCTAGGATAAAAAGTGTAGTTGAGCTCATGAACTCCATGGCGATCATCATACAAGACGAAGGACTACTCAAGGAACCAGTGGATCTTCATCGACTAAAACGTATGTGGAGACTTGAGCTTATCTATCACTAAAAAGTCTATCTATTTTATCTCCTATCTTGAGACAAAAGTCGTATTACTAAATAGCAGACAAACCCAGTCCGTAAACTAGCTTAGTTCTCGAACCCGAGAATTTCTGCCTGAGTTTGTGAACTCCGTCCGGGAACTTAAGTCCGCGAACTTGAGTAGGTTGTTTCTGAAAACGATGTTTGTGAACTTATCATAATAAACTAAGGAATGCTATTGCAAACCGTGGATTTATAGTTCATGAATCCATTCGAGTGAATCACATCGTTTTTGCTTCAATTATGTCTTGTGTAGTACATAAAAATCTAAGCAATTGAACAACTCTCTAACTAGTTCATTTGAGCCATTTGGACTAGTTATGGTGAAGAAAAATATGGTTGATATGAAAGTTATCTATCATTTGGCTAACCATTTGGTTAACTAGTATTGAACCAACTAATGTACAAGTTTGGGTACGGTTACACGAACCTAAAATTGTCTAGTACATGTGTGTATGACAAGCTAAGTTTTTGATCTAACGGTTGATAAATATTATCTTGAATCTAATCAGGTTTTCATCTAACGGTGAATATTGGATGCTTTGTTACTAAGTTAACATTGATTGCAAACCCTGATTTGAAGACTCTATAAGGGAGAACTCTAGTAACTGGGAAACCTAATCCCCACAAATTCTGTATGATACTAGTTTTCTAAGCTAGAGTCGATTATCCTTTAACCTTTAGTTTTCTTCTTCTAAAACCAGGTTAATGACTTAAATACTTCATTGGGATTGTGAAGCCAGACCGATACTACTTTTATCGTAGTTGTGTAATCCGATCTTGCATCTTCTATCCTACGAGTACAATTGTAATAATTGGCTTGAGATTTCTATCTCTGATAGGCAAGATATAAAACTAATCACAAACATCTTCGTCTCATCGTTTGTGATTCCACAATATGTTTTTTCGATGCGTCGATTAAGACTATTGTGAGGAGATTGATAAAACTGAGCTGTTCTTGGGGAAAATAAGTCTGGTTTTATTGATTGGTTCCTGTTCACCTTGATTTATCAAAAGATGGAACAAAACTCATAGGTTTATTCGTGGGAGACGAAATTATCTATCTTGTAGACTTTTATGTGTGAGACAGATTTGTTTATTAAAGTCTTCGACTTTGGGTCATAGCAACTCTTGGTTGTGGGTGAGATCAACTGAGGGAATCAAGTGCGCAGTATCCTGCTGGGATTAGAGACGTAGGAGCATAATTTTACCTTGGATCAGTGTGAGATTGGTTGGGGTTCAACTACAGTCCAGACCGAAGTTAATTTATAGTAGGCTAGTGTCTGTAGCGACTTAGTAAAGTGTATGTTTAATCTGGACTAGGTCCCGAAGTTTTTCTGCATTTTCGGTTTCCTCATTAACAAAATTCTGGTGTCTGTGTTATTTCTTTTCCGCGTTATATATTGTTATATAATTGAAATAATACAGGTTGTGCGTTGTTCAATCAATTATAATATCCGACCTTATTGGTTGTTGATTTAAATTGATTGAAACTTGGATATTGGTCTTTGGTACCATCCAAGTTTATCTCTCTTCTATTTTAATTGAGAATCACAGATTGTATTTGCTTGAGTAAATCAAATTGAGAGATAGAGATAATAAACTCCTTGAGATATTTTTATCTAGATTGAGTCTGCCTGTCTAGTTGATTCTCTAGCAAAGTAACTTGGAGTTTGTCCATACATATTGCTAATTGAAATATTGGGTGTGGTTGTTAGACCCTCGCTTTTTCAATTGGTATCATAGCAGGCAAACACATTCAAGACCTTACAAGTCTGTGTTTGTAGCGATCTGAATTTATGGACGTGTCTATCTCTAACAACGTACAAGTTTAGAAATTACCAGATGATTATGAAAGCTTGGATTCACCTGAGAGAGCTGTCACATCTAAGTTAATATCTAAACATTCTCTTGATGTAAAAACTGTTGATTGGGAAATACTCCTAGAAGAACAGTTGGATGAACTTTCTGATGAAAGTGATTCAGATATTGATAGAGATGTTAATGAGGAAGTCTTAGAGTATGATAAGTTTTTGGATTCATTGAAAATGAAGAAGATTACAACTTCTCATGTCACATCTCTTCTGACTCCTATATTTCGAGAAAACAAAAAATTGAAAAGGATGTACAATGGTCTTTATGGTCATAATCGCTCTTGCGAAGCGGTCCTCAAAGATACCGAGGAAAATCTGAGTAGAAAGTCACTTGAATATGATCGTGTATATCAAAAATAGTTCTTGTTGGAAGAGAAACTTGCAGAAACTGAAGGAAGGATTAACTCTTAGCAAGCAAGTTTTGATGATAGAGAAAGCGCTTTTCTCGCTCGAGAAAAACGCCTTGAGGCTGATTTAGCTGCTTCTCTTGATAAAATCAAGATGTTGGAAGATGACATGAACAAGTTTAATACTAGTTCAAGCAAATTAACCACTATTTTAGGAGCAATTAAAAATGATCGTGATACAAGAGGATTGGGCTATAAGGGAATAGATGCTCCAAGTATTAGCAAAGAGGTAAAAATTTTCAAGGCTAGTGATTCTTCTCTACAAAAGGTTTCCACTGATGGAAAAAGTGAAATACCTTCACCGGCATTTAAAGTTCAAAAGAGCAAAGTATATCAACTTCCAAAGTTAGCACACACGGATCGAGGTAGGAACATTCCTTATGTTTTCCACTATTGCAGAATCAAAGGTCACCTGGAAAGGAGATGTCATTTCCATATAAGGAATGAGAAACTTTATGATGTTCTTGTTTGGGAATCACAAGAAGTTGTGAAACCAAGATCATATGTTAAGACTAATTCCCTGAACATTACAGGTTGTAATTATCCAACCTTTAGGCAAATGAATCACTGATGTGATAATCCTAGATTTGCATATAAACGTCATACGAAGTCTTTTCACAATCGTAATGGTTATCAAAAGGATAACTTCATAAAGACTAAGACAAGATCTGATGCTCCCAATTTGATAAAGACTAACTTGCAACATAATATTCAATCCAATTCTCTTCCGAAAAATCTTGAAAAGAATAATGGGAAGAAGGTTATGGTTGTTCCTAAATGCACTCAGAAGTGGGTACCAAAGAAAGCCAATGATGCTTTGAGTGTGAAGAGGAATGATCTTCCAGAAAATTCCATGACTATGGAGAAGGCAGTATCCATGATGTTGGAACTTAACAAGTTTTTTGGAAAAATGGAATTGGATGTGAAAGGTTCTAAAAGCGATATATTTCATGATAATCCAAAGGTCACTTGTGGTGAGCAAGACATTGTTCACCCCAACACAACTTGATTATGTTGTAAGTGCATCCTCACCAAGGAATGCCCTGCTATGTATACGGTGAGGGAAGCACGAGAATTGGGGCGCACAGATTATGTTCGGTAAGGCTTTAGAATTCAATTGTACTTTTCTAAAAAGGTATGTCTATAAACTTGAGAAAGTTTTATGTTTTTATTACTTGTTTGAGTACTTATAATGATCCATGTACCTTGATTATCGTTCATTTCTACCTAACTTGTTTAAGGTTCATACATGTGTAGGTTTGAAAATAATAGTTCGGGATGTTTGAACTTCATGGTAGACATACCAAGTATGCATAACATCTTTTAAAATCAAAATCCAGGGGTTTAAGTTCGCAAACCCAGTTTGCAAACTTCTAAAACTTATGAAAATTCGTTTGCAAACCCGTATGCATACTTGCATGTAGATGTCGATAATGGGTAAACTTGTTTGGGTGTAACTTCTTCGTCCAAACTCGGATTGACCTCATTCTTTTTACACTCTCTTCCTCTTTGAATTATCTTCAAAATGGAGATGAGAAACCTTGAATTTGTATGAGTTAATATTGGTATTTGTCTTGTCTCTTGTTTTTGAGTATTTTGGTCCGTTTCGTTGCACTTGTTCCACTTCTCTTGAACTTGGGCATTTGGATTCTTGGAGTACTACTCTTCTAAGATAATTTGTAGATTTTACAATAATGTTGTTGGAAAATCTTTTTATACGCCTTTGGTAGCTTTTCTTGGTATAAATCCGGGCGAAAAAGGTTGATTCTACCCTTTAAGGACAAATCATCTTATATGTGCATTACGAGTTTGTCTTGATGCCTAGGAAACTTCTTATGAGAATTTATTCTTGTTTTTGAGGAGGATTACTAGAGTTTGGAATAGCCATTATTGTGATTACACATAGCTATGTCCAAAGTTTTCATCTTGTTTTTTTTAGATTTATTGGTTTAAATTCTAAACTTGTTTTGAAGATGATTTTTGCAGTATTAATATTTTGATTTTATATATTGCAATATTGTTATGGGATATGTGTGTTTGCGTCCGTGAACTTCATTGTCCCATATTCTGTCAAAAGTAAAGTCATTCGTGAATTGATATGCAAATATTGATAAAAGAATGAATAGACTTTTGACAAAACACGAAAGTTAAGCCTATATTGTCAATTATCGATGTAATATAGGTTAAAATATTTTGTCATTCAAGTATTATGTCTATTGTGTGTCATTGTGCAAATAGTGATGGAAACACAGAATGAATCCTTGCTTATTCCACGGTATAAGGTCGATTCTCCGATCCACAATTTTTGTGTAAATACTGTGTTGTTCCATGAAGTGTCTTATGTTGAGAACTAAAACAACAAAAGTTGATTGCTTTGTGATTAGCTTAGTTGTTGTTCCGTAAGGTACTTTATGTTGAACATGTTGAACTAAATAAATCATCTTATGTGATTATTTAGTTATGACTCCGTAAGTTTTTCTCATGTTAAGCATGATTGTCTGGGTTAGTTATTTTTATGATTAACTTAGTCATCGCTCCATTGATTTTCTTATGTGAGTATAAACGATTGAACTGATTACTTTTGTGATTAGTTTAATTGTGTATTCTGGTTAGATTAATTATGAGTTCTCTTGTGAATAATATAATCGGGTTATTAAGTCTCCATAAGGTTACTTGTGTTTAGTCAAATTAA